>CM041777.1:292681982-292962898 GCA_023374045.1 Limonium bicolor
CATTAGCTGGTTTTTACATCTAGTAACAAGATAATCTAAAGGGTGATTGGGCGGGCATCCCTTTGTCAGAAGATTAACAGCCTCTTTCGAATCAGATTCGATCAAAACTCCTTGGTACTCTTGATCTCGTGTCAGCTGAAGAGCATCCAAAATACCCCATAACTCTGCTTCTAGGATCCCGACGTCCCCCAGGTTCCGACTGAAACCGCAGATCCAATTCCCTTGGCAGTCCCTAACAACTCCAGCTGCTGTTGCCTCCCCTGAGCTCCATCGGGAAGCATCAGTATTGATCTTCAAATCTTCAGCGGGAGGGGGATCCCACGCCTTGGTTCTATCACACGCCTCTGAAATAGGGTTTGCAGAAAACCGAGCAGGACCATAAAGCAATTGACTTTGTAGCCTAGAATGTAATACAGATAAAGGGAGCAACGAAACATTCAGATTGTTATGAAATTTAGCATTCCGCCAATGCCATAGAGTATGGCAAGTAATAGCAAAAACCTGATTCCATTTCATGCCATTAACCTGCATACATGATTGATTACTGCATAAATTTAAAAGCAACAAGTTATTGAAATCCATATTCAGAGAATCACTAGATATCACCCCATTATTCGAAAACGTCCTCCAGACGGATGTTGCAACAACACAATGCCTGAAAATGTGTTCCGCGTCTTCCCTGTCTCCACAAGCACTACAATAATGATTAGCAACAAGACCAAAATTAAATAAAAGCGCTTTTGTTTTAAGGGCATTTTGGGCCATAAGCCATAAGAAGCATTTTACTTTCTCAGGTATTATCAGATTCCAAATCGCCTTCCAAATACTTCTTTTAGTACCAGTTTGGCTCATTTTAGCATAAGCCCGAGCCATAGAGAATTGACCATTGTTACTATCAGACCAAACAAGGCTATCAGCACCAGCTGACTCCGAGATAAATTTACCAGAGAGAGTAGCAAGAATCCTGGGGGGCAAAACAGATGACAATTGGTCAAAGTTTCAGCCAATACCGGAAGACCAGAGTTGGGCAACTTTAGAAGATAAATCAATATCCTGATTATTCTGAATAAGGGACTGCAAGGGTTTATCATATAACCATTTATCAAGCCAGAAAGAAATGCTTTTACCATCACCTAATTTCCACCTAGCACCTGAGGCAATGAAATCTCTGTTGGACACAATATTTTTCCAAACGCTAGAAGCAGACCTGGTTTGTGGATTCTTATACTTATTAGAAAGAACTTTCACCCAGGAACTGTTCTGGTTTTGGAGGAATCTCTAACTAAGTTTAGCAAGACAGGCTTTATTCATGACATTAATGTTCCTAAGACCAAGGCCTCCTTCAGATTTAGGCATGCAGATGGTAGGCCAAGCCACCGTGTGCAATTTCCTAACATTCTCCTTATGACCCCATAAAAACATCTACAAATCTTCTCAATTCGAGAACAAGTATTTCTAGGGAGTTTTTGAGACATCATGTGGAAAGTGGGGGTAGACTCAATCACTGATTTTGCTAAAACTAATCGGCCAGCAAAAGACAGGGAGTTTGCCTTCCAACCCGCAACTCTCGCCCTGATCTTTTCAATCAAATCAGAAAACAAATTGGAACTAGGTCCGCCCTGGATTAAATTAATACCCAAATACTTACCAAAATTATCAGCCACAGGGATGCCTACTACCTGGCTAATACTCAGTTTTTTCCTAGGTAGAACGTTTTTAGAGAACAACAGTCTTGATTTTTCCAGGCTTATCTACTCGCCAGATACAGAACAGATAGTATCAAGAACTTGCTTCATGCCCTCCTTCAACAGGTCATCAAGACTTAAGGCCGCAGCCACGGCGGGTGACAGCGGTTTTAAAACTAATCATCACTTCCACCGACTCACAACTAGCTTCACCTCCAAGGTTTCAACCCGATACCGGTGCCTAGCCATGAAAGATCCACTAGCGCCTGTGGGAGTGGTTTCAAAACCCATCCTCATTCTCAAGTTTGAAGAAAATCATTTATACCAAATCAGTTTGGAAATTCATTTTGAAAACTTCATACAACTCCAAATTCCAATTTATGCTAGTTACACCTATTACTAGCGTTATTACTCGTGACCACTTATAGGGAGCTTCAAGAGTCATTCGACCCCAATGTGATCAGCATTGGTGTTGAACTATCCATCCACCCCAATTTGTGTTCGGTTTCCCTTGATCGCTAGCAAATCAAGTTCCACCTCCCACCTCAATTCACACAATCAAATAGTCAATCATTATTTCATTTTCTATCTTCTTAATCTTTCTAGTCCTACTCATACAACCATACATTTACCAATTTCTAAAATTCCTTTACTCATTTACTACTCATCTCATCAATTGTTACCCAATTTCTTCAACTACTATACCTAAGAAATTCAAAGGTTAATTTCCAATTAATTTTTCTATCCTCAAATCATTCACAAGTCAAGTCAATTTCTATCCTCAAATTATTCCCAAATACGATCAAATCAAGTTATCTAGGGGACTCACTTCCCACTAGGTTCAACATCGGTTTCATACCGATTTATCCTCAACAAATCTCCCAAACATACTCATCAATACCATGTCAAATCCCAAATCAAATACTATGTCCCATCTCAAATGGACATATACCATCGGGGTTCTCATTCTCCAGGAGTTTCTCTACTCCTTTCCACTTCAAATCTCACAAATAATCAAATTTACACAAGGAGTGGATACAGATGTTTATGTAACATAAGTACCCATCATCCAAAACAAATTCTTTTGCGCTATGCGCATTGTAGTTTACGCACTATTACGTAAAACATGCATTTCGCGGTTTTCGCCCTACCCCCCTTAAAAAGGGATTACACCCACGTAATCTACCATGTGTCAATATTGGACATAGGTCTAAGGCGTTTAGCCGTCACAGAGTGGTTCAACTTCCATGCGGTCTATTATACAATGTATTCTGGTCAAAGAGTCTTAACCATATTGTTGGTTAGTCTTTGCACCAAGAATTCTCATCGGAGTTTATTCAACTCTTAACCGGGTTTGGTTCTAGCCTTAGAGGCTTCAAGGCATTGATAATTAGCCATTTATTCACTAGGTGTACTAAACCTTAGAATTATGGGCCCACTAGCTTCTGCTGCGTGACCCTGATAACTTGGGTTTATTTACCTTTCTTGTTATCCTTACTGTGTTATACATTACCCTTTTATCCCTTTTATTCTGGGAATCATGTTTAACAATCGAGCGTGGTATTACTTTACCGTACGTGAACTCAATGAGTTTTAGATTTACTATCCATCTCTTGGAAATCTATTGTACATGCTGTTTGTACTCCCATGATTATTCACTGAGTTCCTCCGACTTATTGTCGGTTGAGGTTGAGTCACTACTTAGTTGTAGTGCTTCCTCTGTTGTCAGTAGCTTCTAGATTACGCTAGTTCATCTGGTTCTGTACAAGTGTTCTTTACTTGTATGACCTAGCATTTTCTATGCGTCGGTCCTTGTGACTTCGTAAGTTTCCTTCTGCTTTACCACAATTGACATTTTCCCAACTTCCTAGTTATCCCACTAGATCATTACTGCACAAGCGCAATACCAAAACACTCAGTCCTACAGAGTGCAGAGGCGTAAACCCTTGGCAGTAAATCTCTTATGAGATTACAATAGGAATGAATATTGCTTTCTTGTCTGTTGCTTTACTGTCTACCATCTCATTCATCAACTCCATATTATTGTGTGATTTATTCACATATATTGGTCACTTACTGCGCACCATGTTCGTATTGCTTACGACGCTGGTTTCCCTGGCATCAGCTATTTCATTAGCTTCCGCCCATGTTTTACTACCATTTAGACGATGGTTCGTCATTTTCTTGGCTGATTATAGAATATGACATTCTTCTATATCTCTGAGCTTCTTGAGCGTTATTAGTTCTATGCTTCAGGTTATACCCATACAACATTTCTTCTTAACCGGTTACTTCTCGGTTTCCAATAGTTGCTATAACAACATATTTCCATGTTGCTTGATAGTGATTATATACTCAAGCTTCACTACGTTAGTAGTTCTAAAAGAGATATATCCTCTTCTAGGAGTCTATATGTTCACCGCTCTTGCGGTACCACAATGACGAGGGGTATCTTTGCTCGTTAGTTATTAAACTATTTACCGGTGCCATTCTTGGAAACTCTCCATATGGTTCTCATTAGGTTTGCAACCGTTGAATTATGTATTGTAATAGTTTCATGGCATACTAGCCCCGTTGCCTAGAGCTCTACTCATTGTAGGCTGTTTACAAGCATTGCTTCTCCTCATACCATCAAATGGCTTGGAGGTAATATCGACTCCATGGTAAGATCATCGCATCACGCTTCCGTTTGTTGGAGGCCCTTTAAGTATCTTGGTATTGATTGTTACCCTTTGTTAATTTAGGGTATCCCCTAGTAAGTGAGATCCCTACGGTGTTCCAACCGAGAGTTCGTTGTAGCTCTGGTGCTCTTACTACGACACTTTGTTCAACTATGTTGACTTGATCCCTTTATGGATTGCTCCAGGGTGTTGTCGATTGTGTCGTTACATCCGGCTAACATTTGAGTATGTTCTGTCTTCTCCGCATTGCGGTTCTGGATTTCAAGTTATCCCGTTTATGGTTATACGTCTCCCATTCGTAGAGTAGACTACAATACTTTTCTTATGGTTTTAACCGGGTTGAAATCCAGAACCGCAATGAGGAGAAGACAGAACATACTCACCCACGTCTTTACGGTGGTTACCAAGGTTTGACTAATCCATAGGAACTACGTCGTAGTCCTGTTGGTGTATGTTTGATTTAAGTATTGCTGCCTCTTGAAGTTGTAGGTTTGGAGTTATTCAGCCCTGACTAACTTCGTAGTCGGTTTGCATACCGTTGACGGTATTATCAAGCATTGCAGTCCGCAGACTCTCTTGTCTCGGGTTTTGTTACTTTGCTTTTCTGCTCATTGTGTAGCTATGCTTCCCTTCTTGTTGGCTACGCATGGTTCTCGCGACTGTGAAACATGTCGCCCCATGGTGCCGCAAATTCCATTATCCTGTATTTAGGACCTTCAATCTTCTGTCGTTGAATGCGGTTATTAACGTTCAAACCGGAACCGTCTCCGGGATTCCTGTTCTTGGAATCTACCGTATGACTGGTTCTTTCTATTACAAAGTTTATTTGTAACTGCTAGATCGGGTTTTACCCGAGTGTGAGAGGTCTTTCCATCTCTCTGGCGTTCTTTCCCCAGCTTTACAACGGGGGTTGCGGAGGGCGGGATTGGTTATGTAGGTATCCAGATCACACTGGAAGTTCCTAACTAGCTTACCTCACACGCTATCACTCAACCCTTAGCCCTATGTCTCTAATTCCTAACTCGGTATTTTCCTAAACTCGGTATTTAGACCATCAGAGCAATACTTCGATCTGATACCACTTTTTGTAGCACCCCTACCGGTAATCACACAGTTAACTCCTAACCCGTCTCCATTACCAATACAAGCAGCGGATCCAATACAACCGGGGGTGAAACAATACGGTTAGTCACCCACGTGACTAACAAGGCCAGTCCAAACTCAAATACAACAACAATTATAATATCGGTCTGGTGGGTCTTATACCGAGTACACTATACAACCGATACTCCCATTACTCAATCAGTTCCCAACCAATTACAAACTTACATTCCACAATATACAATACAATCTCAATCTGTTATGTACTGAGTATCTACAATTCCCGACTTATCAATAACAAACCAATCATACAATCCCACAATACAACAAGTGCAATTTCTTAAACAACTACCCATGCTTAGTGTCAACCCCGTCCTACTCTCGAATGGTGATCGGCTCCAATGTTCCTGTAAAATAAAAACAGCGCCCCAAGGGGCTCAGCAAAATTGCTGCATATGACTTCCGCATACCCCGCGTACTAGCGAGGGTACGCCAACTATTTGGTCGAGAGCATGCGATTCATTTTATTTCAAACAGCATGCAAGACAACATTACATTATATATGTATGTCAACACAATCAAGGATCAATGAAGAACACAAACACTAACATACACATGAGGAGGTTAGTTTAATTTGTTCTTTACTTAGGCTTGAGGGTTTCTACCTCACTATGCCTTACTCAATTGCCCATTGTCTCACCCACTCTCTTGGGTACTCTTACTCACAAA
The DNA here is from genome assembly GCA_023374045.1 of Limonium bicolor. Taxonomy (NCBI): domain Eukaryota; kingdom Viridiplantae; phylum Streptophyta; class Magnoliopsida; order Caryophyllales; family Plumbaginaceae; genus Limonium; species Limonium bicolor. The sequence continues at coordinate 292,688,179 of CM041777.1, forward strand.
CTCAACAAGTTCTACAATACTCAACTCAATTCTCCACTCAAACTCAATCCCTCAAGTCTCTCAAGTCTCAAATCACTCCTCAATACTCAATACTCAATTACTCAAGTTCTCAATCAATACTCAATACTCAAAGGCATCTTTTAAGTCTTAGCCACGACCTCCGGGCAGGGTCATACACAAGACCCACCACTTGGCTTACAAATACAAAAGGAGCTATGCATTTAGCTCCTCAAGTTCACAAACGTCCAGTTCTCTACCGGACTACTCAAATTCCCAAAACTCCTCTCTCGGAGTCATTTCATAATCTCATGGATTCGCCTAGAGGTATCTCTCTCGATAACATCTATTGGCTTAGGGAATTCCTCAATGTCTAGTATTCTAAGATTTAAGGTTTTACCCAACTTATCGAATACTCTCACGTTCGGGACATTGTTCATTTTAGTCGGTTCCTCTCATTGGGGTTCGACTATTTTTCTAAGGGGTTTGGTGATCCCTTACCATACTTTATTTCTCTCAAGGTTCAAGTTTGAACACTCATCAATCCTCTAAATAGAGGTTACTTAATTCTTCCACCAAAATTAGTTTTGTGGATTAAGTCAATTCGGTTCTCTACCGTTATCGGGAGTTTACTAATTCCCGTATAGTTCCCTCACGTTCTAGTGAGTTCGTAGTTCGTGTTATCTTTTCTTGGTTTGATAGTTTTAGTGGGTTTCCCGTTTTCGTTAATTCACAACTTGACTCTTTCTTCGAGTCTCTAATCAAACAAGGCTCAACTATGAGTCGATCTACAATACACATTCGGCATTCAAGCAATTCATTCACAATTCACACATTTCATGAATTATACAAACTTCAGTTTAGTAAACAAACCAACCACAAGCAATACAATACAAACACAAGAGAGTACACACAATCCGATTCGTGCATTTATCTTGTTAGGTGATCACACAATCAAACAAGCACACAAATCGGGGTAACCAAGTTAGGATACAGAGCATGAGGAAATCATACCTTTCACCGGGGTTATCTTTACCGGGTGTTCTCCTTGATTCACACTTGTTCCTCGAGTCTTACTCTTGAACCACTGACTACATGCCAAATGGTTCTATTAATATTAAAGCATTACGGTATGTACATAATTGCTACTCCCGTACTTACCCCGTTATCCCGTTATTTCGGTTTAACTAAGTGTACTTAAACTCACAACTTTCTCAATCACATCTCAAACTTGTTTACACTTCTAGGACCTTTAAAGGTTACCAACAACTCCTAAACATCATCTAAAACCAATACCATTCAAACCCCCATCATTTAAACCCTTAAAAACACTCACGGTTGCATTCTGGGGGTGGTCCGGGACTTGGTCCGGACCCAAAGTCCCGGACCAACGCTTTCTGTAAACTCTCGGCCTGTTTTCTACCCTGGTCCGGGACTTGGTCCTGGACTTAAGTCCCGGACCAATTCCTACATTCACTCTCGGCCTATTTTTTTATGCGGTCCGGGACTTGGTTCATATCCTAGGCCCCGGACCCTGCTAAAAACTATTACTTAGGTGATTTTCACCCCCAAATCAACCCTCAATCCACCTCTAATCCTTCCATAAACTTTCCACAAGTTTCCTACATAATTAAACACCTCAAAACATGCTCTAAACCTCTCCAGATCTTTGGTTTAATCCTTCCTCAAATTCAACAAACTTTCATTCTCACATTTGTGTTTTGCACACTTGTGCATTTCTAAATTCCTTTTGGTAGTTTACACTCTTCTACCAACCTTACCAAATCACTTATGACCATTACCACACCTTCCTAGACATTTGCATTATCTAAACCCAAGTCCAACTCTCATTTCCAAGCTTTTGAACACTAACTCTTTTCTAGCATTTTTAAGTTCCTCTTATGTAAATTGCTACAGATTTTTATCCTTCTCTAATCCAATCTCCATCCACCATTCCAAGGCTCTTAATCAACTCCACTCATCCCAAATGAACACTTAAGTTTCCCCCACTTACCAAGCCACCTAAAACACTCATTTTCTACCGAAATTTTGCCATAACCTCCCCATAAACCTAGCATGTCCAAATCCATCAATCTTCACCAATTTTCACTTAGCCAATCCTAAACTAGCCACACCCTTAAAGGGTCCTACCAGCACACCAAAAATTCCATCCAAATCACCAAATAACATTATAGCTCCCAAAATCTCAATAAACCACAACATAACAACAAACTAAAAATCACTTGGCTTCAAAGCCCTTAATTCAAACAAAATTTCACAAACTTCTTCCTATCACAATCAAACACATTTTCCTCACAAATTTGGGTTCATTCCTTAAATTACCCATCCCATATTCTAAAGCAATTAAAATAGACATTAAGGTGAGTTTCTTACCTTAAGCTCATAATTCCTTCTTTTCTTTTCCAATCTTCTCCTTCTCTCTCTCTTGATCAAAATCGGCCATATAGGCCAATCACTTTCCAACCTCAAATTCAACACCCAAATGGGGAATTAGGTACTAATTAATACCCTTATACATTTTAATCTAGCTAGGATTCAAAAGAAGTGCTTAAAGCACAAAAATAAAGGATTACCTTAAAACCCTAAGATGGGCTTTTGGTCATGAATCAAAGAGGAACTCCCAACCACCATGGAAGGCTAGGAAAGAAGCTCAAAACAAGAAAAGGAACAAGGCATAAGAGGGGTAAAATCGGCCAACCCAAGAGAATGAAAAAAATGAGCTTTTCTCTTGAAACTTTTTACCTTGTTTGAAAGAGGAGACTCCAAGCTCCACAATGCTGTAGTATACTCTTCAAATTCCCAAAACCCATGGAGGTCAAAATCCTCCATTTGAGATTTCGAAAAGAGAGAATGATAGGGCTTGAAGAGGGGAAGAAGAATATGTGTTCGGTTTTTCATTTGGAGCTCTAACATGGCTTGAGCATAGAGAGAAAGGGAGGCTGCCATTGATGTTGTTGGAGCAGCTCAAATCTCCAGAATAAGGGAGGTGGGGAGTGCTCACGGTGGAAGAAAGGAAGAAGGGAGGAGAGAGAGGAGGGAAAATGAGAGGAGAGAGGTAACTTTTTCACTTTATGTACTTTTCCTCTTTTTACTTTATGACTCATCACTTTAATAAGTTAGACTAGTGTGAGAGAGAGCTAATTTGTGCTCTTAAAAACCGGCCCCACCAGTTTAATATACCGAGAGCGTTTTCGACTTTTACAAGAAACGCTCGTTAATTTACCCGGTTTGGCACTATTCACTAACCGGGCCCGTTTTCCGGAATTTTCTCGTTCCTTTAATTTTAATGGTTCTTAACCTCCCATTAATGTTTATTTATAGTTATTTAATGAACTATAATTTTTACGGGTTTGTTTGACCACTTAAAGTCACATTTTCGGGATTTCTTGAAAAACGCGCGCTAAAGCTTTATTAGCGTTTTAATTCCTTTTATGGATCCGTTTCCTTTGGGAATTGTTCCCATATATTATTTAGGCCTTATTAAGCCTTTTAAATTCATCTAAGACCCTTGTCGAGGTCGTATTCCTCCTATGGTCACATAACGCTCAATTTAGTGTTTTTCGCTTTTTAAGCGTTTCTCTTGTTTCTTTTGGATTTATTCTCTTTACCAAAATTCATTAGGCACCAATAAGCCCTCAATATCGTATTAGAGTAATTTAATCACCCTAATTAAGTTCGGGGTATTTCAACAATAATAATTTTTATCGGTTCCGAAGCTTGTTATCTAATTCATCACTTATTAGTTAATGAATCATAATATCAATTTTAATGAATTATAATATCAAAATTAATGAATCATATCTTCATTTTAGTGTATCATCGTAAACATATAATAATAAAAAAATTGAAACAATAATACAACACAAAACATAATTTAGTATGTATGAAAAATACATGATTCACCATAGAAGGTTTAAAATACACCATACAACAATAATAATACACTATAAAACAATAATGAATTTTTAACGGTCTGAAGTTTGTAATCAAATTCACCACTTATTACTTAATGAATCATAATATCAATTTTAATGAATCATAATACAAAATTAATGAATCATTATCATTTTAGTGTATCATCGTATACATGTAAAAAATTTTTTAAAAAAATTGTCAAAACATATCCATGACTGGTCTTGTTTTGAAGAGCTTGAATTTAGGTGAACAATGATATAATTTTTTTCATTTTTGACGACGGTGGTGCTGCTGATGATGATGAATCACCCGACGTGGAGGAGGAAGAGGATGCTGAAGATGATGCTGTCATTGATCAGGAGGATGACACTGCCGAGGAAGCAGCACGAAGGATGGTTGCAGTGATTCCTACCTCTTGGAAGTTGACAGAGGTGCCAGTTCCTGGCGGTCCACTACTCACCTGACATGGAGGAGGAAGAGGACGCTGAAGATGATGTTGTCATTGATCAGGAGGATGACATTGACGAGGAAGCAGCGCTAAGGATGGTTACAGTGATTCCTACCTCTTGGAAGTTGACAGAGCTGCCAGTTCCTAGCGGTCCACTACTCACTAGTGTTATCACTAGCTTTGAAGGTCATGTAGCCCTTGACTTATGGTGCTCGACTCAGGTATGTTCTCTATCTTCTCTTGTATTTGATCACGTAAATCACATTATGTTTTGTAATTTTCAAATTATTGGTCATTATTTAGGATCGTGGGGTTTTGAGTTTCAAATACCGTAAGGTGATGCTTACTAGCTGACCAAAAGATAAAGTTTCTTGCAAAAGAGCAAGGAACATGATTAAATATTCTAGTCTAGAGCACCTACAGGATATTACAATGCCACACAACAATATGTCCCTCAACAGTGCTTTGTGGAGAGGTGGAAGCCTGATACAAACTCATTCCATATGCCAATTGGTGAGATGACGATTACCCTGCACGATGTGTGGATGATACTGCAAATCCCCATCGTTGATCGTGCCGTACAAGGGCAGTCGTCCACCCCTGAGATGAAGGATGTAATGGCCGAGTGTCTTGATTTTGGGGAAGATGTTCAAACTATGACAAAGACATTATGGAATACCGCTGTTGTATCCATTGCGGACATGGTGCAGCAATATAGATATGGATATGAAGATCCAATGAAGCAGACGTGTGGTTGGTTGTATAATCTGATCGATACCACCATATTAGCTGGAAAATCGCATGGTCGTCTGAGTCCACAGTTGTTTTGGTTAATAGCTCCCATGAGGCGTGCTACGAAGCTTAATAAATATGCATGGGGAGCTGGTACTCTTGCATGGTTATATCCCCCGCTCGGGATAGCTTCTCGTGTCGGCTCTAGTGGAATAGGTGGTTGTATGACATTGCTTGAGGTATGTGTGCTAATGTGCATCTAGTATCTGACGACTCATTAAGTATTAATAATTATTTATGGATACTCATTTTTTTATATGCACAGTGCTAGATTTATGCATACTTCCTCACTTTAAGACCAGCTATTAGCCCAAAATGGCATGCTCAGGATTGGTTGCTCTACGGTCGGGAAAATGTTAATGTTCATGGAGGACGTACATGGTACAGGGGTACCATACGGATTATGGGGGTGAATGAGCCATACATGCCAGAGCATTGTCTACGCCAGTTTGGGTACATTCAGTGTATCCTATCACTTTCTATTAGACCCAACTCAAGGTCTGAAAAAAGAGAGAAAAAACAACCATACACCTGTGTATACACCCCCCCCCCCGTATAGTGTGTGGGACAGCACACCTAAAGTGCGGGTGCCAGGGTATGAGCGTACAAGTGCGCGGTTGCATGCTTGCGTCCCACAATACCTGGATTGGTACACCAAGCACACACATCCGAAGATTCTAAACCCTAAGAGTTATGACACCACATTGGTTCATCGTCCAGATCCCGCGATAGTAAGTCATCTTTTTATAGTACATCATGAAATTTCCCTTTTATTTTTTATGTGCACTTACCTGACCAAGTTGATTGCAGTTACTGTCTGAGGCAAGTGAGCTTGCACATCCCTACTATCAAGAGAACCGTGCCTGGGACTGGTCATACTATCGTCAGGGAATGCCAGAAGATGAACAAAGGGCTACAACTCATGGTCTTGAGGATGTGTTCAGCTCTTTGTCCATATGGGATAGTTACCAGCGCCAGCATGGTGCACCTTAGTCGTTCTCGGCTAGGATTTAGATGTAGTAGACTTTAGTAACATCTTGCAACTATTTGTTGTCTTTTATTTTTCCTTAATGTAATAGACTTTCGTACAATTTGTGTGGATTTCTCTATTTCTACTTATTAAGGGTTTGAAAAAACGGGTTAGAACCTTAAATTGTTTTATGCTAGAAGTTTCATTGATAATCCAGAATGACCACACTTGGAACAAAAAAATGTAGCAGAAACTGCTCCTCCTCATCAGCGTACTACATACCAACATTAATCACACCTTGTGTTCAATACAAGTTGTTTATGATGTTACTACCACGAGAAATATCCAAATGTAAAAACCTTAAATGGTTTTAGGTTATAAGTTACATTGATATATGACATATGGGATCATTTCATTACAAATCTAATGTTACTACCACGAGAACTAAAATATATCCAAATGTAAAAACCTTAAATTGTTTTATGTTATAAGTTACATTGATATATGACATATGAATCATTTCATTACAAACCTAATGTTACTACCACGAGAACTAAAATATATCCAAATGTAAAAACCTTAAATGGTTTTATGTTATAAGTTACATTGATATATGACATATGAGATCATTTCATTACAAGCCTAATGTTACTGCCACGAGAACTAAAATACATCCAAAAGTATAAACCTTATGTCGACCCATAAGATTCCTATAGAAGATATCAATTATGATATGTGTGTCTGTATTGTAATTGACTTAAAATCTATTGTTGGCTGGGTTTGCAATTACAGCGCCCATCATTTGGGTTTTTTTATGAGTTTATGTCTATAAGTAAACGGTCGTTTTAGGGTTGTAAATACATTCTTTTGCATAGATTAATACGAAACCTTAAAACACAGTTTCCTCAATATTGTTCATCTTTCTTCTTTGTTTTTCTCTCGTTTTTCTCTTGTTTTTCACTCGGATTCTACAACAGTGTGTGTGTGTGTGTGTGTAAATTGCTTATTTTTAGAGGGGATGACATGAATATACATTATTACACAACTACTACATTCTGGTTTTGCCATGCCAACCCATAAGATTCCTTATAAGACTACAGAAGGTACGAACTAGCATTTCAATTTTATGGGGAATACATTCTGTACTTCTTATTATTTTTAGCTTCAGCATCACATTTAGGACACATCACCATTACACATGATCACACACCCACATGTTTTAAGCATTCTTACAGCAACCTTAGATTCCTTATAGGACTACAGAGGACGAAATGACATTTCACAAATTTATGGGGAATATAAGGATGTAGCTTCTTACATTGCTATTTAGCTTCAGCATCACTTGTAAGGACACAGTCACTATCAGACACAACCACCATGTTTTAAGCAAAAATCAAAAATCTGGAGCTTGTGCTTTCTCTATAAAAGGAGTATAGTTGCTACTGATTCTTTACAATTCATATTTCCACACCACCAACTCCTCCAAATTCATAACCCATTCACATTTCATGAGTCACTCATCAAATGACGAAAACAGTTTTAATATCATATGGGAGCATGAATCCCTTTATGATACAGAAGAGAGTGATGTTTCACTGTTGAAGTACGAATCACTCCACAACCAGGAACTTCACAACCATGAAGAATCTGTTGTAAGTAATGAGTGGGTGGGGGTGTATGATAGTTCCATACTATGGGAACTAGAATCACTCTCCGATTCATATGAAGGCGACAGTGATTTTTCAATGGAGTCTGTTGCAAGCAATGAAGTGTATGATAGTTCCATACTATGGGAACTCGAATCACTCTCCGATTCATATGAAGGTGAGAGAGATGAGTCGGTTGGTAGTAATAATGTTTGATAATGTCAATTATATTTTTTTCCCTAAAGATGTCTTTACATCAAATGTCATCTTGTAATATGTTATGTAACTTAGTTGTGATTCAAGATGTTCAATAAAAGTTGTTTCAAATGTCCATTTGCATTATTCAATGAAAAAAATCGCCATAACATATTCCAACATAAAGTTTGGATAGAAAAAAATTTGTACTAAAGAAGGCTAAAGAAGATATCAATTGTTTATAACAACATCAATTACGCAATAACCAGTAACCTAGTTGTTTCCTGAACTTTGTCTCTCTATTCGTTGTCCTATTATATTACATCGCATCTCGTAAGTTGGTTCTTGCTGTTGAAAATCATCATCACCGGGCTCAATAGGATCATAAATAACAAGTAATGGAGTATGTTCCATGAAATCATTATACTCCATATAATTCTCCATCATCCGGCAAACTGATGTATAAGTTCATACATGCATAAAAGTCCACTCGTAGTCACCCTCCAGCCCCAAATACACCATTGTTGCTATGTTTATTCTGCCGAGGAGGGACTATAGAGCATGAACTACTCGTCGTTGTAGATCACGGAGATTACTAGGATATGACATACTTATTTCTACGCGGTTGTGCCCCATTCTTCTATCGAATTGTGCACCATGACGACCGAAAGTAGCTACATAATTGACGTGCAAACTGAAAGGAAACTCCATTTGATTTTGAGAGCAAAGTGTGGCGTAAGATGTGAAGAATTCATGCAAGAAGTAATTAGAAAGATTTTGAGAGCAGAAGGTAAGGAATGAGTATGTTGGGAGACCCATACCCCCTTTTATAATACAAGAGTAACAGTCACTGACATGCCCAATGGCTAGTTCAATGGCTAGTGCGAAAAGTTAGGTTAAAACGGTAACATGGAGCAGGCTATGACTGTATCTGGTACAAAAGTTAGATACTAATAATTAATTTTTTGGGTGCTTGCTTAAGGCACGATCTGACAATGCAGGAGCTACATAATATAGTGACGTTCAAATGTAAAGATACAGTAAAAAGAGGTAAAGAACACTTATCCTTAATTAATCAAAGTACGTCCTATAATAGTTTGTTGAGTCTTGAAACCAATTTGAATGTGTGCGTTCTATCAACGTATTGGTGTCTCCACTATCAACTATGCCCTCCGACCGGTTCGAGGATGATGAGTCACTGCTTAGAATGATAATCTCTGGGATATTCTTCCTTGTTGTGGATTCTACATCAGAAGTTAATGCATTAACCTGGTTTTGAATGATGTTGGGATATTGTCTAGAAGTTGGAGTTGAGTAACCATTGAATAGGGCTTCATTGTTGTAAGTGAAATTGTCGAACCCTATTTCTCTAAAGAAATCAGAGTCTACATCAAAGTCGGTGAGAACATCTGTGCCCTCCGGCCGGTCAAAAGATGAGGAATCACTACTTAGAATTATAATCTTTGGGATCTTCTTCCTTGTAGTGGATTCTGTATTAGAAGTTGATGCATTAACCTGGTTTTGAATGGTGTTGGGATATTGTCTAGGATTTAGCGTTGAGTAACCATTGAATAGGGCTTCATCGTTGTAGGTGAAATTTTCAGACCCTATTTCTCTGAAGAAATTAGAGTCTACATCAAAGTCGGTGAGAACATCTGTGCCTTCCGACCGGTCAGATGATGAGGAATCACTGCATAGAATTATAATCTTCGGGATCTTCCTGCTCGTTGAGATTTTACTTTTGGAGGATGAACCTTCAGATATGGAGGTTCTTGGTGTCGTCCAAACTTGCTTTCATTCGATGGATTTTTGTGCTTTGAGTGAGAGTTCCTTCTTGGGTTCCATTCTTAGTGAAGATTGGACAATAGTTTATGACTAAAATCAAGTTGTGGCGTAAGGTATGAAGATTTCACTATATGAGTAAGTGGACAAATATTAAGAGCAAGAAGTGATGGACGAATTGGTTGGAACACCCATACTTCCTTTTATATTATCAGGGTAACGGTCACTAACGTGCCCAAAGGCTAGTCCTTGAGTAAGACATAACTGATAAATTCGTTGAAGTGACAACACATTGCAGAAAAAGTAAAAATGACAACTAAAAGACACAGTTCCCGTACAATAGGACTGCATCCAGTACAAAGTGAATTAAAAGTTACCGTTGGTAATTATTTTTGCTAGCAAGAGGTACACGTACCAGGTCACTGTTCCTGTACAATAGGACTACATCCAGTACAAAGTGAATTAAAAGTTACCATTGGTAATTACTTTTGCCAGCAAGAGGTACACGTACCAGGTCACTATTCTCGTACAATTGGACTGCATCCAGTACAAAGTGAATTAAAAGTTACCTTTGGTAATTACTTTTGCCAGCAAGAGGTACACGTACCAGGTCACTGTTCCCATACAATAGGACTGCATCCAGTACAAAGTGAATTAAAAGTTACCATTGGTAATTACTTTTTCCATCAAGAGGTACACGTACAGGTCATTGTTCCCGTACAATAGAACTGCATCCAGTACAAAGTGAATTAAAAGTTACCATTGGTAATTACTTTTGCCAGCAAAAGGTACACGTACCAGGTCACTGTTCCCGTACAATAGGACTGCATCCAATACAGAGTGAATTAAAAGTTACCATTGAAATACCCCGTAATTAAAAATAGTGATTAATTAGGCTAATAAGTGTTTTAGAAGCTTAATTAAGTCTAAATAATCATGAGGGAACAAATCCCGAAGAAAACGGATCCTTAAAACGGATTAAAAACACTAACGAACCTTAAAGCGTGTTTTTCGAGGAAACCGGGAAAATGTGACTTTAAGCGGGTCAAATAGACTCGTAACAATTTTGGTCAACTAAATAGTCATTAATAAACATTAGTGAAGGTCTGGAACCAATAAAACCGATAAAACGAGAAAATAGTAAAAACTGTCAAAAACGGGAAGTTATGGGGTAAAAACATAAATAACCCAAACTAGTGTGTCCACTATTGAAATAAAAATGTAAAGTTTGTGTGTGTGGGCTGTGGCAGCCGATTTCCCTCCCTCTCTCACACACTCTCTTAATTCCCTTTTGATTTGCAAAAGACAAAAGAAGTTAAAAAAGTAAAAAGTAAACTACTTACCTTACTCACTCTCTCTCCTACCCTCACATTCCCTCACTCACGTACAAAACCCCCACTCCCTCCTCTCTATTTTTCTTCTTCTTCCTGGCCACAACAATGGAGATTTGAGCACCCCACACAAAACCTCCACTTCTCTCCTCTTGTTAACCCATCAAACCTTCACCAAAAATTACAAAAGTTATACCATTGTGTTCCTCTCACCAAGGAGAACACTATTCTCTTTTCCAAATTCGAAAACAAGCATTTTCACCTCCATGGGTATTCTTGCTTTGGAGCTTGAGGACCACCATTAGAAGCCCCTTCTTCATCCCTTTGGTTTAAGGTAAAAAGAAATCCAAAAACACTACCTTTTCTTGCTCTTATTCTCAAAATAGAAATTTCTAAGTTGTGAGCTCCTATCCCTTTTGTTCCAGCAGATTTTGGCATTGTTGAAGGAGTAGAAATATTGCTCTAGTGCTGTTCCAAGCCTCACTTACTCCTTTGCAAGGTAATGAATTCCTAAACCCTAGAAATTTACCTTAAAGCATTAATATAATCTAGGGGCTAGTTGGAATTGAATGGTGGTGTGTAATGGGTTGTAGTGTAGAGCTTGAATCTTCATAGCTATTGGGAAAAGAGGAAAAGAAAGGAAGAAGGAAGAAGAAAGAAGAAGAAAAGAAAACAAGAAGAAGAACAAGGTAAATGATGCTCACATTTGTAGTCTTGTAAATGCTTATGTAACAGATTTTGAAGTTTAAAATGTGTATTGTAAAATGATAATGAGTAGTAGTGTAATGTGGAAGAACAATCAAACCATTTTGAAGCTTGAAAGACATTAAAAACTTGTTGAAACCTAGATGGGAATTAGAGGTAGTGTGCAGGAATTTTAGGAGTGCTTAATGTTTAGTATTTATGTGTGAGAGCTTTGTATATTTATGATTGTTGAAAACAGGTGAATTGGGTAACAAAGTGTGAATAAATGATGTGGTGAGAGTGTAAGAATTTAGGGGAGGTTATGTCAAAATTTACCTAGAACTAGAACACTTAAGAACTAGAAACTAGGTAAAAATATACCTTTGTAATAGATTTTGATTTGAGATAGTTAGTGTATTGTAAGCTTTGGAAATAACACTAGATGAGGGAGCTATAGATGGTGAAAGTGAGAGTTGAAATCTGTAGCATAATGCAACTAAAGGAAGAAAATGTAAGTGATGAAATGAGAACTAAGAAAAATTAGTGAGTGAATTAGTCTAAAAGGAGTGATATTTTAGTAATGGATTTTAACATGTTTAGGTGACTAATTAGGTGCTAAAATATGTGGGATTAAGTGTAGGAACAATGGGGAATTAATTAGGCAAAGTTTGGTTTGTAACAGATCAAGAGAAACTTAAAAACTGTAAAAATTTAGCAGGGTCCGGGACCTTAGTTCAGGACTAAGTCCCGGACCAGTGTGCAAAATAAGGCCGAGAGTAAGGACCAGGTGGTGGCCCGGGACTTAACCCCTATACAAGGACCCGGACCACCCTAAATAAACATGCCGAGAGTTTGGTGATTGAAAGGTCCGGGACTTACCTTAAGGATAAGGACCCGGACCATGTGTGAAAATATGCCCGAGAGTCTAAGCTGCCTCTGGTCCAGGACTCAAGTCCAGTATGAGGACCCGGACCATGCAAGAAAATCTGCCGAGAGTTGAGACCATGTGTTGGTCCGGGACTCAAGACCCGAAAAAGGTCCCGGACCAACCAAAAATTGCAAGATTAAGCTTATAAAATGGGCATTAAGGTAAGGAAGTGAATGGTAATGATAGTATAAGATAAGTAAGACTTAATTAAGGATGTTTAAAGGTCATTAAGAGTATAAACAAGTTTTAAAAGCAATAAAGAGAAAGTAAACCATATGTAAGTATAAGAACTGTAAAGGTATAGTAAGTATGAGTTAGGAAACGTACGAGTAATCGAGTTAAGTTAATGATAGTTAGTTTAATCACTCAAATTTATGTATATCATAGGACTTGGATTGTGAACACCGGAGGAAAGTTGGGATACAAGTACCACGGTGAACAGTATGAACTTCTCATGCCCCGTATGCTACCTTGGTTACTCTGATTTGTGTGTTGTGTGCTAATTGATCACCAAATAAGATAAACGCACGAATCGGATATATTATGCTTACTTGTGAATATCATGAGATTGTTCTTTGTTTAGATATTCCTTTAAATCATAGTTTGTATAGTTCATGAAATGTATGGATGAATATGAATGTGTGTATGCTTGATGTATTGTGTTGTGACCGAATAATATTGTGATTGGACTTCTAACTGATTCCTAACAAGCTAACCAATCTAACTTAATAAATTGGTAATTAAATTGGAATGAGTAGAAGTCTGATATAGTTTCGGCCACGCGTGAGGAGGCGGAGACACAAGAGGTTGGATCCAATTCCTGACTCTTAAACTGGTCCACGGCCCAAACCCCTTAGATGGGTAGCATCCTGGATTGGTGAGTCAAGTAAATCCCGGTGGTGGGACAGAGTAGCCCCCGGGCCGGAGGTCATACCGACTTAACATGAGTAAAGTAAGTAAGTAAGAATGAGTAAACAAGTATGGAAAAGTAAGTAAGTAAAGTAAGAAAAATTGTATGTAAGTGTTGTGTAATGAGTAAAAGAGTAATAAGCATCCGATTAACCCGGATGCGTAATTTGGCTAACACTTGTGAAGGTAAGAAATGTGTATGCTATTGTATTATGGATTTAGCTTGTGCATGTATTGTGTATGATTGTATGATGAATGTAAAGCATGTATGTATGTTAAAAATGAACCGCATGTTTAGTCGACCTTAAATAGTCGGCGTGCCCTTGTTAGCACGGGGTATATGCGAAGTTTATGCACAGCTTTTCCTGAGCCCCTTGGGGCAATGTTTTTACCATAATGCAGGTCCTCGTGAAGGGTGAAGACTATGAAGAGATTTAGTTTGATTTCTTTTGTGTAATGATGAATTGAATGGTGTACTAAGTAGTACACGGCTGTAGGTTTTTGTTAGCCGGTGTACCATGGGGTACACCTTTTTGGATAATGATAGGATGGTGAATTGGTATAGATGAGTAGCTTGTAGAAACTCATTATTTTGGGAGATTGAAAAAGGGATGTAATTAACTATGCATTTGATACTCGGTAATCCAGCAATGTAAGTATATGATCTTTTGTATTTGGTATGCAATGTAGTAGCTCGGTATATTTAGACATCAGACCGTAATTGTAAGTAGTGTAAGCCTAGCTAGCCGTATGGGCGGTTAGTGGCATTTTATCACCCGCCGTAGTAGTAGTATTTCCGCTGCGACGTAGTAGGATTATTAGGGCGATTAGACGGTAAGTAAAGGATTAGCGGTTGGGGTGTTACAACCATTGGTAATTACTTTTGTCAGCAAGAGGTACACGTACCAGGTCACTGTTCCCGTACAATAGGACTGTATCCAGTACAAAATGAATTAAAAGTTACCATTGGTAATTACTTTTGCCAGCAAGAGGTACACGTACTAGGTCATTGTTCCCGTACAATAGGACTGCATCCAGTACAAAGTGAATTAAAAGTTATCATTGGTAATTACTTTTGCCAGTAAGAGGTACACGTACCAGCCGTACAATAGGACTGCATCCAGTACAAAGTGAATTAAAAGTTACCATTGGTAATTACTTTTGCCAGCAAGAGGTACACGTACCGGGTCACTATTCCCGTACAATAGGACTACATCCAGTACATGAGGTACATGTACCAGGTTACCGTTTTTGAACTTGTAACCTTGTGATTAGCTCATGACCAGCCTCTATATAAGGGATGCCTCCTCCATTTCATCTTCACACAACTCACTCTCCATATTCTCAAATCTCTTACACCATCTCCAGACTCTCTCCCAAAATATATTTCGTAGAAGTGTCCAAGTAGCTAGACATGAGTTAATCTTCAGATTCCGATCATGATTATGTTCCAGTATCAAGCGAAGTAAGTATTTTCTATTTTATGTTTTTGTAAATCATATTCACACTAATATTGCATATTTAAACATTCATCTAACATTCTCTCAACCCTTATTGCAGGAAAGTGGCTCAACTACTAACGAAAGTTGGAATAATTTTGATGAAAGAGTTCAAGATCACCATGCAGAGATGGATGACTACATTCAACAGATGTATAATCAACCTCCGGTGGTTGATATAGGTTTCTTATATGAAACATATCAAACATTTAGGAGTAAAGAAGAAGCTAAAGCTTGGGTAGATAGTGTTGGCCATCTCAACCATGTCTACACCATAATTCAAAGTTCTCAGGCGGGGCAAGATTTCCACATAACATGCGAGAGGTATTGGAAACCACGAAGGACACCACGACTTGGTGTCATCATCCGACGCAGATCATCTGGTTCAAAGAAATGTTTATGTCCTTTTAAAAATAAGGGGTATTTCACAAGCTACGGATGCGTGTTGAATGTGATTAACGGATGGCATAATCATGATCTTACTGAGTGGACAGAGGGTCATTTTGTGGGAAAGCGCCTAACTGAAGAGGAGATGATCATGATTGATCAGAGGACCCGAGTCGGTGTGCCACCTTCTATAATTTATTCAAAGCTCACCACGATTAACCCCGGCACGCCGGCAACCCGGAAAGATATATACAACCGGATTCAAAAGATAAAACTCGAAAAGAGAAATGATTGTTCCATGGTGCAAACTTTGTTGGGTGATCTAAACAACAACAACTACTACTACGCTTACACGACAGAACCAAGTAAGTTAACTTATGTTGTTTCAAATAACTATAATCATTTACGTTGCATATTGAGTTGATAGATAACATGATACTTTCACAATTTAGGGGATCGAACACGACTTGGGTCCATCTTCTTCACACACCCTACCTCAAGGGAACTGCTGCATGCTTTTCCATACGTCATAGGTATTGATGCAACCTACAAAAACAACATCACGAAAATGCATTTGGTTCAGTTCATCGGAGTGACAAGTATAGGCAAGAACTTCAGCATTGTCTTCGCCTTTCTTGTATCAGAATGAACGGACACGTACGTGTGGGCACTTAAAGAATTAAAGGAGCTCCTTGGTCGCACTACAGCCTCAACATTTATCACTGATAGATGTCTGGCACTGATGAATGCCTTACAAAAGGTATTTCCTCAATCTAATCATCTTCTCTGTCGGTGGAACATAAGTAGGAACATCCAAGGGAAGGCGGAGACGTACATGGGTAAAAGAGGAAGGGCGGCAACTGCAGTCCGAATGTGGAATTCGGTTGTCTACTCAAGCACAGAGCAGGAGTACAACGACAGCCTCCAAGTATTCAAGAATACATACAGAAGCTATCCACGCTTCATTACGTATGTTGTAGCAGTCTAGGAGAAACACAAGGAAAGGTTTGCGGAGGCTTGGGTCAAGAATGTGTTACACTTCAGCAACACAACGACAAATAGGTACGATTGTTAGTCTTGTAATTTGTAAGATAAAACAACCATTGTTATAGATCTAAAAAACTTACTTAAACATTTAACAGCGTCGAGAGCGCACATTCTGCTCTTAAGGCGAGATTAAAGAGTGCTGGACACACTTTGGATGTAATCTTTCCAAAAATTGACGATCACGTGAACACTAGCATGAGGGAGCAGAAAAGGGACTTCGAGTCGGCAAGGACAAAACATTGAAGAGAGCACATGAGGGTTCCGATTGCTGACCTGATCGAGAAGGTTAGTATCCTATGCTTGGATGAGCTAGTAAAGGATCTTGGTAGGGGGGACTATGTTCAAATGGATAGCTCAATTTGTGGGTGTGACAAGGTAACCTCTCATGGATTACCATGTACATGTAAATTAAACTACATGTTGGATAATGGTATCCTGTGCTCAAAGAGGGATGTACATCGTTTCTGGTACACCCTGAGCTGGAAGAATCACGAATCAACAATTGATATGCTAGAATACAAGGAGGCAGAACAAAACAGATGGCGTGATATTGCTGCTGAGGTAGCACAATCAAACGATCCAACTCTGATAGCCAGATGTTACAGTCAAATCCAGAACTTACTTCATCCAGATCTGGCATGCCAATTAGGATGACCTTTAGAACAACCTTTAGAACAACTTGGGATTGGCAGACCTATCGGGACCTCAAGACCAAACCGACGGGAACCTTCATCTTGGGAGCGTAACCGACCAAGGGTGAGCCAGTCCGAAGGAGCACCATCAACTAGAAGATCAGTGAACAGAGGATCATTAGATCCGAATTGATTTATGTCCATGAACAACTTCCCATACTACCAGCATTTCCCACACTACCTATATCAATATATATATATATCACTGGGTATATTGATGTTCGTGGAGATGGTAATTATGGATTCAGGGTGGTAGCTGATTACCTGCATTCAGACGAAGATAGGTGGAAACATGTCTATAAAGGATTGTACCAAGATATGAAGAATATAGAAACCGTGAGGCATGCATACAGGGACATGTTCAACGAAACAATGTTCAACCAAATGTTAAGAGCGTTTCGTTGGAGTGGGGATGGGGCAACACCTATGGAGAAATGGATGACCACGGAAATGGGGACCATGATCGTGACAAAGTACACTTCGATAGTAGTTTTCTACTCTACTCTATATGGGGGTATGGCAAGTGGCATATACCTTCCGATCGAAAATCATACCAATCGTGATAGACCAAGAGGAGAGATCCACATCGGAGTTTGCCCCCAAGCTCATTTCAAAGTTTTGTATGGTTGATGACTCCCCACTCCCCATGTCTATCCCAGTGGTTTTATTATAAAAATCCAAACACTGTTGGACCTTGGATTCATCATTTACAATCTAGGTTAGATAGATGGTTTGTAATGTAACTTAGTTTTTCTTTAACTTAGTTGTTGTAACTTAGTTATTGTAACTTTGTTGTTCTAATCATTTTGACTCAAATTTGGTCATTCAATTCTCATTTGTTTCAGAAAAAAGTGTCTCCCCAAAACATTCTAACTTATTCAACTAAGTTTGGTGAAAAAAATTGTACTGTAAATAGTAAAGTTTTTGCTATTCGCAGTACAAATTAATTTTAAATCATATTAATAGTGTAAACACGTAAAAATGTAATGCAACACTTTTTTTAAAAAAAGTTTCAGTATTGATTACAACAAAGAAGTAACTAGCAAAATTCGCTAATCATCAACTACAAACTTCTTGGGTTAAATTACTTTCAGATATCATTTTCTGGAAAAAAAAACAGGGACACGTCATTACATGTTTACAACATTAATATGATTTAAAATAATTTGTACTGTGGTGATTAGTAATTTTGTACTACGAATATCAACCCCCTTGCAAAAATATAGTGGCATTTCGTGACTTTCTTTTTTTTAGTGGCATTTCATGAATTAGCCATAAACCACCCTAGAATGGCTAAAAACGTTGAAGGTTTATTTAGTTCCTATACCCTCTACCACAAACCCTAAAACATTGTCAAGTCACTGGGGACATTATAAAGTATAGGGAATTTTCATGAGATGCCTCTGAGGTTTGACCGAATTTCACCAAATACCCCTACCTTTTCAGAATTACTATGAGATACCCCTGAGATTTAGTTTTTAATACGAGATACCCTTCCGTCTATTTTCTCAGTAAACGTCCGTTAACTTTTTCAATTTCTTCCCATTTTACCCTTAATCCAATTTTTCATGAGATACCCCCACATATTTGTAACGACTACTTTCACCAGATACCCCTGTAACGGGTACTTTCACCAGATACCCCTGTAACGGGTACTTTCACCAGATACCCCTGTAACGGGTATTTTCACCAGACACCCCTGCAACATAAAACAGCTAGTTCTGGCCTATAAAATCAGAAAAAACACAACATTTTGACATTATAGTTTTCATAATGTGACAATGTCTTCCTCACAATCAAGTTACTCGGTCACTATTGTTGCTGAAGGTAGAAGATGCAATTGTGGAAGAGAAGCTGAAGTCATTGTTTCAAGAAAAAAACACTTCATCCGGAAGAATGTACTACAAATGCTTATATTGCAATAGACGGATAGATTGAGCAAAACCACAACTAATCAACAGATTCCAATGGCACAACAACATTATATCCCCAACCAACAAAGCTTAGAAGCAGTGCAACATGAGCTGATGAAGATCAAGGAGGAAGTGAAGGACTTGAAGATGCAAAGTTCAATGGGGGGTGAGGGAAGGAGTATTTATATGCATATTCTATGTATTGTTGCTGCTGAAAATGTAACCAAATGTTAGAAATGTAAAAAAAATCAGAAGTATAATAAAGCTGTTACTTTTGAGCTTGATTATTTCACAAAGTTGCAGCAGCTTACACATTAAGCTAGTGCATTTACATAGTTCCAACAACTAATATTTCAGCTTATAAATAATCCTACGCCCCATTGAACTTTGTATCTTCAAGTCCTTCACTTCCTCCTTGATCTTCATCAGCTCATGTTGCACTGCTTCTAAGCTCTGTTGGTTGGGGATATAATGTTGTTGTGCCATTTGGTTACATTTTCAGCAGCAACAATACATTTCTAACATTTGGTTACATTTTCAGCAGCAACAATACATAGAATATGCATATAAATACTCCTACCCTCACCCCCCCCCCCCCCGATTGAACTTTGCATCTTCAAGTCCTTCACTTCCTCCTTGATCTTCATCAGCTCATGTTGCACTGCTTCTAAGCTCTGTTGGTTGGGGAGATAATGTTGTTGTGCCATTGGAATCTGTTGATTAGTTGTGGTTTTGCCCAATCTATCCGTCTATTGCAATATAAGCATTTGTAGTACATTCTTCCGGATGAAGTGTTTTTTTCTTGAAAAAATGACTTCAGCTTCTCTTCCACAATTGCATCTTCTACCTTCAGTAACAGTAGTGACCGAGTAACTTGATTGTGAGGAAGACATTGTCACATTATGAAAACTATAATGTCAAAATGTTGTGTTTTTTCTGATTTTATAGGCCAAAACTAGTTGTTTTATGTTGCAGGGGTGTCTGGTGAAAATACCCGTTACAGGGGTATTTGGTGAAAGTACCCGTTACAGGGGTATCTGGTGAAAGTACCCGTTACAGGGGTATCTGGTGAAACTAGCCATTTGAAACATGCAAGGGTATCTGGTGAAAGTAGTCGTTACAAATATGTGGGGGTATCTCATGAAAAAATGGATTAAGGGTAAAATGGGAAGAAATTGAAAAAGTTAACAGACGTTTACTGAGAAAATGGACGGAAGGGTATCTCGTATTAAAAACTAAATCTCAGGGGTATCTCATAGTAATTCTGAAAAGGTAGGGGTATTTAGTGAAATTCGGTCAAACCTCAGGGGCATCTCATGAAAATTCCCTAATATAAATATACAACCATTGTATATAAGCTATAACAGTCCCACAGATTTGTAATAAACTATAGCAATATAAATGTCTTAAGATAACTTCATGATTGTAGTAAAGAATAATTACTTTTTATTAACAACTAATATCGATCGAAAAGAATAGTTACTTATTGCTACTATTAGCTAGTTAGACCCGATCAAAATCAAAGTCTTTAATTTTTTGAAGAAAATATATGATTGATGAGTTTTTTCCATTTTCTTTATTACTCCCTCCGTCCGTTTTTGACCTTCCGGTCTTTCAATTTTTTTTGTCCCACTTTCGTGTGTCTGTTAAAAGTAAAATTAGACTAAATTTTGTTGTTTTCCAATTATACCCGTTCTTTTCTTTTGTCCCATGTTCTGAATATTCTGATGTCATTAGGAACGGCTCAGCATATTTTGAAGGGTATTATGGTAAAGCAAGTGGGGTTACAGTGAAAAATCAAAAGTTTCTTAGGCCCCGTTCGATATCAGCTTTTTGAACTTTTTGGACATTTATGATGAGTGGACTTATCCCGGCATGCTGGCATAGCGCAGCATTGCCGGAGCCTTGGGATAATTTCCTTAGGGCATGTCAAGCTAAGCGCTTGCTGTTGTTTGTATGCGAATGCCTGTTTGCCTTAACGCATGTGTTCAATGTTTCTGTGCGCATGTGTGCTTGCTTGGTGCCTGAATGTTGCTTGAATGTTTCTAAGTGTTTTCCGCTGCGTGTCTTCCTGAGTTTTTTTTTTCAGGAAATTATACGTTACAATTTCCACTTAGCCACAAGCAAGAGTCAAGAGTGGACTTAATCCTCCCAACGACAAGTTCCTTCACTGACTCATATTCCCGTGGCCCAAATGCCTCGGTCGAATGCCAGGCTGCAGCTTAGACTGAGTCAACTCCGTCCCTCTCCCTGCAGCCCGAGTACATGTGCGTCCCTTAGCGGCCGCACTCATCCTCGGCACCGTCGGGCCTCCAACAGTCCAACAGCCAAAGACCCCAACTAGTACGAGTCAGTAAGGTGTGCTAACGCGGACCACGTCGCACCCTGTCTCCGCCCTGATCCAGGACTCAACACTTGCCGAACCGTAAGACGGCTCTGATGTGCACTGCCCCTTGCACCTTTCGTGGCAGGAGTCATACAATCAGGATGACCCTTAGTTGCCTCGTGCCAGTGGTCACACTAGCACTCGCAACCTGAGGGCGGCATTGACCACAAAGTGGTCATTACCTCTTGGAGTCGATACCAAGCCATCCTGGGGACTGCATGCTCGCTGGCTTGCCCGGTCCCTTTCAGGCCCAGGCAGGTGCCTTCCACGGCACCCACTAACTGACCTAAGGGTCAGCACTGAGCACAACATGCTCAGACTATTGGAGTCGCTACCAAGCCACCCTGGCAGCGTGCATGCTCAAGGCACATCCGGTCCTCATTAGGCTCGGACAGATGCCCTCCACAGCATCCGCAAACACGGCCCTCACTTGAGTCACAAGCTGACGCAACTCAGCTCGGCCCAAACATCCTCTAGTTGCTTCGTGCCCGTGGTGACACTGGCACTTGCAACCTAAGGGCAGCACTAAGCACAATGTGCTTGTGCTATTGGAGTCACTGCCAAGCCACCCTGGCAGTGTGCATACCTGAAGGCATACCCGGTCCTTACTAGTCCTGGACGGGTGTCCTCCACAACACCCGCTAACTCGGCCCTCGCTCGAGTCACAAGCTGGCGCAACTCAGCTCGGCCAACACCAACGCAACGTGCCCTTCAACTGATGCCCATCCCTCGGACCTTCGTCCTCGGGGGTCTCAAGGACCGTGGAACTTAAGGGGCTAGGTCAAAGCGACAATCAAGTATGGGGTTGACAAGCAATCCCAACACAAGTCTTAACGGGCACCAACCAAAGGGCAAACTGGCATGGAGCTACTTGTAACCAAGCAGCTCGCCAAAAAGGGGCATGACAAACCTCCCCCACCGAAGCTCTTGCCGTCCCCGGCAAGACACAACAATGAGTCTTAGCTCAGCTAAGAAGATTTCATCATGCTCCAACAGTTTACCTACTTTGAAGGTATAACAACCCACAGACAATGTCTTTGACCAACACACACAGGCAACTGCCTTGAACCGTTAACCAGCATATTTCCCCAAAGCTCAAATATTTTTGAGTTCTTCCACGTTCTACTTGAATGGGTCACCGATCTAAAGAGCACCTCAGCATCGGTGGCTTTTTGTGTCATTCTCTTCGCGACACATCGCCACTTGGTGCCCTGATGCTCAATTTGTTGTGATGTCCTGAGTCCTTCCATTCACGTCACAACGACACCAAGTGAACAGCGAACACGCTGCTGCGACATCCTGAGTCCTTCCATTCGTGACGCGGCAACATTCCGATGTTGTGCAGTAATAGGTTCCCCATGTCTCTTCAATGTCAATGTCCTTAGTCCTTCAATTCGCATCGACACTTACTGCACTATCCGTCATCGGCGACATCAGCCCTAAGAAGCTGAGTCTTAGCTGGCTGTGCCTACTCCTGTGCAGAATTTGCACGAGTGACAAAGACCCTGACAGGTCAACGTCTGCACGCCAGCTGGGTCGTTTCCTCTTTGGCTACGCCCGAGAAACAACCACCTCAAAGGAACCAAGTAGTTTCAGTGCTAAGCACCTAACCACGAGACGAAGGGCAACGTCGAAGCCATAAGAAGGAACTTCCCCACCGGTCCTGGGACGCAAGTGCGTCTCCTGCTATATTCAAGTACTGTTAGAAAATTCCCTAGGTTCCACCTTAGTGAATCCCTGGGCCGAAGCCACACTTCCACTAAAACTCTGGGACTTCCCACAGGCATGGGGCCCCTAAGGGACCGCACCACTTCCTGTTAAACTTCGCAATATAGTAACTATCGCGGCACCGCAAGGAAACTTGCAAGTGCACCCAACACTTGGTAGCACGTAGCCACATCGGGTCTCAAGTCCCATTCTGAGCCAAAGGTAGTTTGGGCTTAGATCACATCGCTAATTCTGCTCTAGGTCACCATGGTTTACGAAGCTTTCACATAAAACCACGAGACTAAGCGAATTAGATCTCACAGTACAAGTAGACCGGCTAGAAAGATGGGCCAATCGGCCCCCTTTTCAACTTAATACGGCGACAACATCCCCAACACTAGATTCTGGTGAAGCCATCTTAAGCTCAAGCTGTCAAAGTCTGCGAAGACTTGAAGGCAAGAAAGGAGAACTCAAGGTAAGCCCATAAGGGTTGTACCTAGGTGTGAAAGTACACACGATCGGCATGTTGCAAGAGACTACCATCCCTACTCGCAGGGTCATACGGACAACTTCTCTTCCGAACATGCGACAGGTCTCAAACCCACGCTTGTTCGAACCAACTTGACATCTAACACCGCACACCTGACCTTGTCACCCGGCAAACACTCTCATAGAGTTTGCATGACACTTCAACGTACGAGCAAGTTATCCCGACCCCATCAGGGATTGAACAGGATGAGCCAACCTTCAGAAGAAGGATCTTTTCCGACTTAGACAAATGAGTCAACCTACAAAAGTAGGGTCTCTTTGCTAAAGGCATTCAAGAACCCATTTGCAGTCTTTGACTAAGGATTAGTAAACCTTCAATCGAAGGATCTTTTCTAACTAAGTCCATCGCAAGTCGGGCTAACTCATAGCTTAGCCTCGTCCTAACCCTTTCCCAATGAGACCATTACAGCAAGGGTATTTGACCAAGCCTAACTTGAGTCAACTCAACCCACGAAGTTAAGTCACAACGGCAAATAAACAGGATCCATCAAAGCCTTCATCCCAAACTAACAATCTGAATGGGATCAAGAACAACAGCCCGCCTTGATCAGGTGGCAAGCGAAAGACATCAACGAGCCACTCTCATGAAGTATCAAGAAAACTATAGAGTGGGCTCTGATACCACAATTGTAATGCCCAACCTTAATCCGGAAATTTTTGCGCGGAAGCGAGACCCCAAGGGGCTCTTACGGATTAGGCCATAAGACCAATTAGGCATCACCGGCGTTGGGTCAAAAGACCCAACCAGCCTATTACTCAGTGCAGATGGAACAACCATCCACTTAGCCACAAGCAAGAGTCAAGAGTGGACTTAATCCTCCCAACGACAAGTTCCTTCACTGACTCACATTCCCGTGGCCCAAATGCCTCGGTCGAATGCCAGGCTGCAGCTTAGACTGAGTCAACTCCGTCCCTCTCCCTGCAGCCCGAGTACATGTGCGTCCCTTAGCGGCCGCACTCATCCTCGGCACTGTCGGGCCTCCAACAGTCCAACAGCCAAAGACCCCAACTAGTACGAGTCAGTAAGGTGTGCTAACGCGGACCACGTCGCACCCTGTCTCCGCCCTGATCCAGGACTCAACACTTGCCGAACCGTAAGACGGCTCTGATGTGCACTGCCCCTTGCACCTTTCGTGGCAGGAGTCATACAATCAGGATGACCCTTAGTTGCCTCGTGCCAGTGGTCACACTAGCACTCGCAACCTGAGGGCGGCATTGACCACAAAGTGGTCATTACCTCTTGGAGTCGATACCAAGCCATCCTGGGGACATGCATGCTCGCTGGCTTGCCCGGTCCCTTTCAGGCCCAGGCAGGTGCCTTCCACGGCACCCACTAACTGACCTAAGGGTCAGCACTGAGCACAACATGCTCAGACTATTGGAGTCGCTACCAAGCCACCCTGGCAGCGTGCATGCTCAAGGCACATCCGGTCCTCATTAGGCTCGGACAGATGCCCTCCACAGCATCCGCAAACACGGCCCTCACTTGAGTCACAAGCTGACGCAACTCAGCTCGGCCCAAACATCCTCTAGTTGCTTCGTGCCCGTGGTGACACTGGCACTTGCAACCTAAGGGCAGCACTAAGCACAATGTGCTTGTGCTATTGGAGTCACTGCCAAGCCACCCTGGCAGTGTGCATACCCGAAGGCATACCCGGTCCTTACTAGTCCCGGACGGGTGTCCTCCACAACACCCGCTAACTCGGCCCTCGCTCGAGTCACAACTTTTTGAACTTTTTGGACATTTATGAGGCATTTTGACCGCAATTGACCGCTACAATAATGCTCCATAACTACTCCATACATGTCACAGACCACATTTATCATAAATGTCCAAATACCCGCGTTTCGGGAGATTATGGGGGGAAATAAAAATAGAGGTTTCTAGATCATCAACAAAAGACTGAATTGCCCATGACTTAAACACGAAAACCCTTAGCAGCTCTATCTTCCTCTTCTAGTCCACCTCCATTGCTTGTCTACTTGTCCACCTCCATTTTCATCCTCTTCATGTTACCCCTCGTTACCCCAAATCCTCTTCAATGCAGAATGCCTATTTACCAAAAAAAAACATCAATGCAGAAGTTTATTGGGCGTGAGATTCTAAAATGCTGTAGAAGTGAGTGGAGACTTAACTTGGGAAAAAAAGATAGAAGATCGTGAAGGGACCCAAGTTGAATCTGGATGGCTGAAACCACACCGGGACGAGCGTTGACGTCAATCTTCACCAGGACAACGAAGATGAGAAAGAATTTGAGAATGATGAATGTGAAGAGGTAGGGTTTCATGCAAATAGAGCGATTAAATGTCTGAAGGGTAAATAGGTAATCATTGCTGTTAACAAATGGACCGCAAACGAACGGATAGTTTACAAGCATGGCTTTTTGGACTTATAAAGCCACCCGAAAAAAGCTTCATAAAGTTTGAAATTTTTTTCCCAGCCCATTTCGAACGCACCCTTAAACTTTGTGCTTTACATTGACCGGAAGGTCAAAAGCGGACAGAGGGAGTATATATTATATCGGCGCTTTACGTGTATGTACATTCAGAGAATAAAGTTTTTAGACTTTTTTCTCTTTGTCCGTCGTTGATCTGCTGCCACTCGTGATCTGATGGTCTCAGTACTTTCCATCTGGGATGGAAATATACGTCCTGTCACCAAACTCTTAACGAAAGCTTTGGCCTATCTTTCTCTTCACTGATCTGTGTTTCGTTTCCTATACTTTCAATATGAAAAGCTTGTTATTAGATTAAATGAATTTCTCTACCCTGACGGTTGGTTATAAGTGTATGATACATAGGGAAAAAAAAAACAGATCAATATATGGACTATTTCTTGAGTTTTTTCGTTTTTCTCAACCTGTACAATTGTTAGGTGTGATGTGATCAAGGCGGATCCAAAGGGGGTCGGGGGCATCCCGAGACTTTTGTAAATTTGTTAAATGTTCTTATAAATTTTTGAAAAAGTACAAAATGACATAATATTTTAAAGAGTGACAGTGTCAAAAAAAAAATTTACCCCCGAGACAAAGCTCTGGATCCGCCACTAGATGTGATACCGTTTTACTTCTCATAAATACAAATCTTGACCTTGTTTCACAACATAGTAGCTGATTTGTTCACGTACAATATTTTTTGATTTTTTTTCACATCCAACTAGTATTCGAGGGAAAGGAAAAGGTGGGGAGATTTGATTATTTGTTGTAGGGAGAAAAAAAGTGCTTTGCTTGTTCTCTTCTGGTTTGTTGAAGAAGAAATCGTTTGTTTCCTTCTGGGAGAGAAAGAGACAAGAAGAAAAAGTCTTCATTTTCTTCTGATTTTTTCTGTTTAACTTTGTTTTAATAATATTTTAGTGATGTTAACAGAGAGTTAACAATTATTTTGACTGAAGTGTTTATAAGTCTGTTTTTATAAACGTTTAGTACTTATTGATACTTTTAAAAACGTTTCATTCTCGATGGTTCTATATGTAAAACGTTAGGGTCTTTTTGATAGCTTTGTGTCTCTTCTTTGGTGTTGTATGAACAATAGTTGGTTTCAATTTATAGTAATATTAATATGGCTCAAAACTAAGTTTGCTCAAAAAGAAAAGTTAAACGATCTCTTATAAATAGTTAATAATCCTAATGTTTAAGAGAATATAATCAATTTGATAGCTGCCTCAATCTCTCCAACGAAAGTAGCTAACAGAATTTCCCTGTTTGTTTCAAGTGGGGAAACGGAATAGAATCAGGAAAGGAAATGCAGAGGAATGGAAATGAATTCTCTTTGATTTTCCTGGTTGTTTGTTTGAGATGGGGGAAGTGAAATATATAACCGGTCAATGGTCGTCGGTCAATGGTCAACGGGCTACTGGTTGCTGATCAACGGTCATTAATTGTCGGTCAACATTCACCGATCAATGGTCATTAATCATCGATCAATGGTCATATGTCGCCGGTCAAAGTGTACTGGGGAAACGGAATCACATTCCCTAGTAGGGGGTGAGGAATCAAGATAAAGGATTTTGGGATAATCACATTCATTTTTCTAAAAATAGGAAAAACTAACAAAACAAACAGCAGAAAAAGGAATCATTTCAATTTTCTTTTCTGATTACCCCAAAACAAACACCCCATAAATTTATTTCTGTTTGCAGACTTCTATAATTTTAGAAGCATAATAACAAGTAGGAGAACTGGAAGCATCGTTTAGTTTTAGTATATATAAAAATAAATGTTACTTTAAATGTACAAATTTGTTATTTTGTGATATTATCTAACTTCTAATTCAACAATCAATTCCATCCTAGACAAATGATCAAAAAATGATATACCTTGAGGTGTGGAAATAACTTTGTAGCCTAACCTAGCAGTAAAATTTCTAACCTCTTTTCGAAGACCAACTGCATTTGTTTTAGATAATAGGATTAGCCTAATAGAAAGTTAACTGCCGAGTTTGAGTACTGTTATAAGAACAACCTGGTGCAGATTCTTAGTTAGACAAGAATGCATTCACTAGATTTTGAAGGCCCCAAAAGGATGATGATTTTTTTACCATCATCGTAACATTTGCCAAAACAAAGAGCGTGGTTGTAGCAATATACAAAGTCACGTTTTCCGCCAGCAAGCTAGGTGCTCGCTCTTTCCTCCCCCAAAAGGCTACAAAAAGACATCATTAATCTTATGATGAGTCAATGTACAATGATCTGTGGAACACATCGGCAACATCATCCTCCAAGTTAATAACTTCCGGTGTTCTGATGCTATCCAGCTCCGCATATAACTCTTCAATTTGCTTTTGTATCTTCCTTCCACCGTCAGGAAGTTTTGAGACGGTTGACTGGAACATTAAGTTTCAAGATAATAAGTTACAGCACAAGGGTATGTAGTAAGTCAATTAGCCAAATCATACGGATAAGAAAATGAAACTAATGAAGAGATCTGGTCACCTTATTCGAAAGAATTTGAGAAAACCGGTCGATTTTTTCCTTGATGTCAGACTCGGTCAGTTTGCTGGAGCTACCAGGGGACGATCTCTTTTCAGAGGACAGTGCTTTTACATCTTTTGGGTTGAAAGCATATTTGGCGAAATCCGGGCTATTTGATAACAGAAAGTAGTGAATGAGATGTTAAGTAGGTGAACAAACATGAAGCAGAATGCGCAAAGGTTTAGACATCTTAGTAGAGTCATTACCCATCAATAACTGGACGTTCCTGTACACGAGCTGGTGGGTATCTATAACTACAGTTGGCAGCTTCCCTTCAGTGCAAAGAGGAAAAGCATGACCAAAAGAAAAATGACCTTCAGAATTGCACCAATTATCTGCACTTTCATTTACAGAAACGCAGCATACATATTTTAGACCACAATTACACTACAATATCCTCTTACCTAGTCAACTCCTCTTCTTCTACTCTTGGTGTTGGTTCTGTCTTCGAGTAGAGAAGACTATGGTGACTGACTCCTCCTATACCGATTGATTCAAGGAACTTTAGGTGTTCTTTTAGAGTGTCATTCCTATAACAGAAAACGTGAGTGGATAATGCGTTGAGGTCAGCATAAAACAGTAATTGAGAAGTAGACACAGATAGGGAGGTGAGCAAGAGAATCAAGGATAAAGAGTGAACAGATTCACGCATATAACTAACAATGCAATCTGGTGACCGTGCTCTTCATGTAGTTGCTGTTGAGTGCGGGAAATGTCAAAACCATCTTTGGGGAGACTGAAAAGCTCCTTCAGATCCTGAAAATTAGTTACAGTAAGACAAAGAGCAACAAATCAGTTGCTTGACAACTGAAATATGCTAGCCAAATAGATATAGCTTAGTACAAGAAAAAATATACGAAACCTGCTGGCTAAAATAGCGAGTTTGTTCCTTGTGTTCAGTGGCTGTTTTGAACAAGCCGCCCTTGAAGATCTAAAATGAACCATTGAAACGTCAAAAACACACACTCAAGAGATACTGGTAGCATGCATGATCACCTATCACAAACTACTAATCAGGGGGCAAGATAAAAGGACACAGAAGATAGATGATAGAGGAAACTAATTACCTGCATCCTATATATCTTTTCTTCAATTGTTCCACAAGTCATCAATCTGTAAACTAGAACATCTTTATTCTGCCCAATTCGGTAAGCACGATCAACACTTTGATTATCCGTACTGCACGTAAAAGCACAAGGTTTTAAGGCCTTCTGTAGAATGCAAATCTAATGACCAGACCGGATTTAGTATATTCAAATAGAACAAACAAAGAAACCACCCAAACAAATAATTAGAATTAAATGAAATCTTTCATAATATTTTTAAATTTCCTAACAAGAAAATAAGAAATGCAGTAGGAAGATCATCCAGAATCATAGACTTAACACACCTGGGATTCCAAGCTGGATCCACAACAATCACCCTATCTGCTCTCGTTAGTGTAAGACCAAGACCGCCAACTTGAGACGTCAACATAAAAATAGGAGCCCCGCGTCCTTCTTGAAAATCCTAATTATAAGCAAATAAGAGCATATTTAAAACTGCTTGAGGAGAACAATCTTTGCATGCAAACTACAGACTCAAAAAAGAATAGAAAAGAATACCAACATTTACAATCTTCTGTCTGTCACTGATTTTTGTGGTGCCATCAATGCGTAGGAACTTAAAGCCATTGGTTTCCAGTAGCTCCTGGTAAATGAGAACAAAAGGAGAAAAATGAAACATACAAAGAGAAAACATCTGAATTGTTTTCAATGTAAATTTTCGGTAAATGACTAAATAAACACCAATCAAGTATACTTGTCACACAAGTGGAAGAACTTCTACTCAGAGTCTTATTACCTGAATGATATCGAGCATCTTCCTAGTTTGAGAAAATATAAGAACACTGTGTCCCTCTGGAATTAAGTTCTTCTGCACCAATAAAAATGATCATTGTCACAAAGTTTAGAAGTTCAAATGAGCAAGAAAATGCATGAAGAAGGGGAGGTATCACTCACCAATAGCTGTAAGATAAAAGATATCTTGCACGAAATATTGTCCTGCTTCTCTTCAAACTCATCTTCCGTATATTCTGCAAACCTTTTGGCCAACTTTGCAGCCAAATCACGATCTTCCACATTGGCCATTGAATCCATACCATCTAAGACATCTTCAGCTGCTCTTTTTGTCAATAGATAAGGATGGTCGCATATTTTTTTCAATATCTGCCACAATATATCATTTAATTTGTTGTGTTTTTCAGAGCAGCATGAAATACTTCAAGAACAATACGCTTAACAACAAACTTAAATATAGAAAGAGGAAAACCATTCCATATTATGCACAGATGAATAATATTACCGTGATTGCAGCAAGGGGTGAGCCATCAAAGGCAGAGAGAACCAATTCACTCTTTAGAAATGCTTCATAAAGGTGACGCTACATAAATAACGACACAAATGTAAGCCCTTTGTCCGTAGGTTTAGCATGGAAATTGTGGCCGCTAGTAACTACCAGGGCATGAAGCATATGAAGACATTCTGTTTGAAATGAAACTTTCTTGAAAAAATAAAATAAAAAGCTTAGCATGATAAGCTCACCTGGCACTGAGTCAATTTCAGCCAGACAATGACCTCATTCTTGTTGGAAAGTGTAGCACTCCCTGTTGTACTAGCTTCACTAAAAACCTCACTTTTCATGCGACGAAGAAAATAAGGTTGGATATGCTCCCTCAGTTTCTGCATAATTGAATTATTTTTAGGCTCTGCATTTATGTCTTAGACACTTCAGAACAACAGTCATACATGCAAACCCCCCAAAAAAGAAGAGAATACATGCAGATAGCTGTAAAATATTGCAGAAGATTGGGGCAACCCTTCTCCAAAGAGAAAGAATAAACAAAAGAAAACAAAAGGAACATAAGAAGTTGCAGGTGTGTGAGACACTGATATGACTAGAAAACCGTAGCTTTGTCAGTAACAATACATAACACCATAACCCCAAAGCAACCAAATGAGTTCAGTGGCTTGTCCAATGCTCGCACTTCGGCTACAAGTTATTATCATATGTAGCCTCAAACATAGCATGAAGGAAAATAAAGTGTCAGTACCTTTGCTACTGTTGAACCAACATGTCTGTCCCTTTCAGTAGCTCTTTTATCGTTACCACGAAGGATAGGATTCTCATAATGCTCTTTAAACCTGAATAGTGACACAACCATTATTGCCTGTGTCACATAAAAAACTTCATAAAAGCATATAAATACCAACCATTTTTTGTCCCCCAATAGATCAGGACAGCAGAAATTGAACAAAGCCCATATTCCTGCACCAATTTACCAACAAGCGAGCACTAAATCACTCCAGGAAAGCTCTCCAATCATCATATCAAAGATAGGAGAGAAGCTTCCAAATTTTAGAGTATCATATTCGTGGAATATACCTTGAGATTGTTTTGTAAAGGAGTACCACTTATAATAATACGATGAGCACAGGGTATCGCAAGCAAGCTTTGAGCCCTCTGTGTACTAGGATTTTTTATTAAATGACCCTGCAATAGATTATCCGTCAATGAGGCAACAATAGGAATATGGATCCACTTTGTACCGAAAACATACTATTGTAATTGACTTAAAATCTATTGTGGGTTGGGCTTACAATTACAGGGGGGCCATACGGTATGGGCTTTGGGCCCATATCGGGTTTTTTTTCTTTCTTTTGAGATGAGTATGTCTATATATAGATGTGTGTTTTAGGGTTGTAGTAAGCCGTTCTTACACTTACGAATTCGAAACCCTAAAACGAGTTTCCTCACCTTTGTTCTTCTCCTTCGTTTTCTTCTTCGTTTTCGGTCATTATTCACTCGATTTTACAACACATACACATGTGCACACACACACATATAAAGAGAGAAAGATAAGGTAGTCATTAAAAGCTAAGACTACTAACAAGCAGCAGACAGACGAGTTGAGGTGAGACTGTCAGCATGATACAGCTCTTTGATACAATCTTTATGGTATTCAAATGTTTATACTTTGGTAAAATATTCTGACCTTATTTTACTATTTCAGGTGATAATTTCACGATTTTGAATAGATCAACATAACAACCCAAACAGCAACTAAAAGAACATGTGAAGATTACCTCATCAAGAACCATGTAGTCCCACAGTGGTTCATCTTCACTTTCATCATCTTGAAAGGAGATATCACATAATCGGTTACAATTGTTCCGCACAATGTCATAAGTAGTCAAGAGAATGCCACCATTCTTCAAGACGGAAAGAAAAGAACAATGTCAAAATGCATAATACATGCACCCATAAATTTTAACATGAAATAAATTATAGACATGAAACAGTAAAAGCAATACAAAAGTGTCTCAACTTACCACCAATACAAGTTAGTTTCACTGTAAAAAACATCAAATCTAACTTAATTGATAAATTACTCTTAGATGCAAGAAGATGTATCCTTTCATCCATGACTGCGAACAGATGTGCCTCATAATCTTCTAAAATTGTACCACCTGAGCAATTTAGCTGCTCTGACTGAACAAACAAAGGAATTTCAGCAAACAGTCTATTTGTTTTGGCTACAACATATTATACCTGAAGGACGTATTGCAATTCATATTGCCGTGCTTTAGGGCATGTACCAAAATACCTGCATGGTATAAAGGAAAAATTATTCCATAAAAAGAAAAATAGTAAATATCAAGTGAACAAGCTTACTCTTTGATCTTTTTTGAAAGTCCAACGACAGAAAGCTCCTTGATCCAATGAGGTATCAAAGTTTTAGGAGCAACAACCATAATTCTCTTGGTGAGACGAGAATGGAACAATCCAGCAGATACCCACAGATCTGAACGAAAGGATAAAATTCCCTAACACTAAATGTCAAAGTACAATGGAGAAAGCAAATGAGGTGCGCCCATATTACCTGCATGGTTTTACCCAAACCCATGTCATCTCCTAGGATACCACCCTTACCCAAACAATGAAGAGACCAAAGCCACTTCAGTCCTTCCCGCTGATGAGGGTAAAGCATTTTACCAATTCTACTCGGCAGGTTGTAGGTGTACCTAAGCC
The DNA here is from genome assembly GCA_023374045.1 of Limonium bicolor. Taxonomy (NCBI): domain Eukaryota; kingdom Viridiplantae; phylum Streptophyta; class Magnoliopsida; order Caryophyllales; family Plumbaginaceae; genus Limonium; species Limonium bicolor. The sequence goes on from CM041777.1 coordinate 292,722,016, forward strand.
CCTTCAATGTGATTGAATGGTCTTCTTTAGAAACAGACCTTTCAGCCTCCTCCACTTCTTCCAAAATCTCAACTACTCTTTTATCATCTCTCGTGCTCTGGTGATTGATCTTTTTCTCCTCAGCCAACTTATCATCAGTATGGGTTACAAAATCGTTCCCCTTATCCTCTTCATCAGTATCATCTAGATCATACGTTCCTGGTTTAACGTAGCCCTTGTTCTGAGACTTTAAAGCTTCACTCATACTAAAACCCTTCCCCCCAACAAAGCCCTCCTCATCTGATTCATTAATTTGATCATTACCTGCCTTATCCGCACCTTCAGGAAGATTGCTGAGATTTCTATTATCTGATGACGAACCAGAGCTGTGTGAAGAGTTGGAAAAAGATGAGTCAGCGCTTGCATATCCTCCCAACTCCTCTTTTATAGGAACAGCTTTAGGCTTGGCAATTTTAGGGGGTGGCTTCTTCTCAATCGACAGATACTCTAGCCGGGCACTCAAGTCGGACAGTATATCCCTAATCTCATTCCCGCCAGCAATGTCATTAGCCTCCTTGTTTCCAGTCTTCACTGGAAGGGGAGAACAGAAATCCGTAACATCAGAAGGCTGATCCTCAGCAATATACCTTTCTTCCGTGGAATCGTCGCTCTTTGATACCATCTTGCACAGTCGTCTCCTTCCAGCTATCCTAATTTTTGTAGCCTTCTCCTCATCTTCCTTCTCTTTCTCTGCGGTCGTACATGATGACAAATTACCAGACACGACATATCAATAAATGGAAAAGAGGAAAAGCTAAAGGATGGGTGGGTGGGGAGAGACAGACCGTCACGATCATTGAAAGTTGCACTAGAGGGGATATTGTTGACGACGACTTCACTGCGTCTGGGACTGAAAGGTTGGTCATTTACCTGTACCGGTTCCGAATCATCTGCACATAAGGGTGTAATAATCGATTAGGGAAAGAGGAATAGGGTTTGGCGAAGGATTGTAAGGAGGCGTAGAGTGATAGAGAGAGTAACCGAGAGGGGAATCGAACTCGGCGATTCTAGAGAAATTGGGAACGTCATCTTCCCCTGATGGAGTGTCACTGCCATTGGTAACGGCTGCCTTCTTCGAGCTTTTCCGCAGAAGAAGCTGCATCACTTTCGTCTGGACATAAATAAATGAGGGGTGGAGTCAAACAGAATGATCAGAGCGACAATAGTAGTAGAACTATAGAGATGGATATACAAAGGACTGTACCGGAAGAGAGTAGTGAGAAGGAGAAAGGGGCGGGTAGAGGACGAGGCTTGGAATGAGAAGAAGAAAGCTCTTGAATGAAGCGGCTGTGGCGTTGGTTGAGACTCATCGGAACACTCTGCTGCTGCTGCTTCTGCTTCTTCGTCGTCTCATCGATGCCTGCCATTCTCGGCGTACGTGGCTGTGAGGGTGTGTGTGAGTCTTCCCGCTTGGTTTAAAATTTTGAAAACGAGAGGAAGGGTAGCGAGAGACTGCGAGACTACAGAGACGGGTGGCCAGTGGATTAATCTCCTGCTGCCGGGAGCCTGGGAATCGGATTAGGCCGCGTTCGAAAGTGGGCTTCTCATTTTTTAAGCTAGCTTAATAAAGAATGTGGGTAGATTCATTTCCCTAGCTTATTGTTGTATGTACTAAACATGTGTTCGTTTCCAAGCTTCAATTTTTTACTCTTCTTTTTGTATTATTGACAAAACTACCCCGAATCCGACACCCTAATATGCTCCTCTCTTCTACATTTGCAGCAGTTGCTCGCCTTCTCCTCTCTGGACTCGTCTTTCTTCTTCGTGGTTCCTGCTAGGGTTTGCACTAGTTTCTTCACACCATTGGCGCGAGGTAAGTGTGCTAACGAGTCCAGTTGCTGAATCATTTTTGCATTACTCCTCCGTTCCTCAACGCTACCTTCGTTCTCCATTTCCTCATTGCATTTGTGTCTGTTGATGAGCGCACCAGGAAACTACCGGGAAGCCAAGACACATATGCCGTCAGCACGTTCTGTAAGTTCTCATACATCATGGGTTGATTCAAGGAGCTTCGGCTGACCTTTTGATTATCAAAATTATAAATTCATAAACCAACAATGTTCCATGTTGCATATTGTGGTTTTATCGTTTTTTTGGTAGTGTTATGTAGTTGAAGCGCACAACAACTAAACTTGCTTAGGTTGTAGGTCATCTATTTGCTGTTACAGACTACCGCTATTGACACAACGCTCAACAGACGTCCTTAATCCATGTTGATAATTGCTAAGTTAGTTTTCATTTGGTTTTCTACTGTCCACAAGTCTAACCTTTTGTTTGAATGTAAATCTTCCACTAGTGGGAGAAGCATCAACGAACTAAACACAATGTACATCAACTGTGACTGTCAGTTGAAGTGCATGTTGCTGATTTCATACACAAATTAGAACTTTGGCCAACTTTTTTTCAAGTGCAACTCATGTGGTTTCTTTGAATGGTGGGATGCTGTGAACAGACCCAATGATCCCAACAATGAGATTGTCAACACTCAAGGTGGTAGGTCCACAAGTGCAGCAAACAAAGTTAGGACACTAATGAACATGGTGAGAAGCAACACCCGGTCTCTTGATGCAATCAAGCATACTGTGAGGGCCATCATGAACAAACTAGATGCTACTGAGACACTTGAGAATTCGGGTGCAGGGGATATGGAGAGTATAAAATCAATGTTATTTCGCCTGATGATTGGAATTTATCTGTTGTTACTGCTGGTAATTGTTAGCCTGCTGAAGTAATGGATGTTCAAAGTTGGACAACGTGGTTGTAACTTATGTGTCATAGTTAGTAGTTGTTGTTTAGTTTAATGTACTTTGGGTAGTGTTGTTGGGGTTTTCAGTAAGAATTTAAATGTGAAGCACCAACTTTTTGAGATGTGAAATGACACAGGGTTGTACTTTTTGGGGTGGTAAGGTGTCAAGTGTAGGATGGTTGTATGATAGGTGGTAATCTACCGCATGTGGTAGTTACCTTAGGTTTATGTTAGTATGGATGAAGGATCTTTCTGATGATAGGGTTGTAATGTTAAGATTCTGTTATATGATGGCAATATATTAAGTATTTTGCAGATGATGGTATCATTATACTTTGTATTATAGTACTTTGTTAATGTTTATTAGTTCATTCATCTGTAAATATTTGAAAGTACAGTCATTAATTCGGCCATTGCATGAATAATATCCTCTATCCTTATCTGTTATAAGCAATATTCTGATTGGCACTCCTAATTCTGCAGCATTGTCATTTACTGCAATTCATTTTAGTTGGTTCTCCATCACATCTGTTGCAGGTACTTTACAAACCAAGAGTTCATTAATACTTTAATTAATGTCTACCAAACAATTGCTTTGACATGTTGTTTGTGTATATAAAGGTTTGCCATTTTGTACAGCAGAACCACATCTGCACTCCTCTGTCGATTTTAAAGTGTAAAACCAACCACTTTGACACATCTTCTAACCAAAAATGGACACCAACAAGAAGATACCCTCTTCTTCTCCTTCATCTCCCGTTATCTTGTTGTCATCTGATGACAGTGACTCTGATAACAACAGCACAAGGGTTGAGACCGTGTTGCCCCCAAACACCAACCCTATTTTTTTCAATCCGATGGAGAAGAAACGTAATTGTTTTTTAATGACTGATGATGATGTTGATTTACACCCACATTGTGAAAACACTTTCTATGCAGGGCCTAGCATTCATGCAAGCAAAATAACCCCACCTGCTGGCCAACCTGGAGGAACAACATCAGTTAGCCGCACTGGGGTGATTACCTGGCAGCAGAATGTTGGTGTGACTAGCAGGTCAGACAAGAAGCGCAGAGTACAAACCCCTTCACCTCCATCTTCACCATATTCATGGTTAGAAGATTCGGAGTCCTCCAGCAATGACCATTCAGTCAAGAAGATCATTTCTGATTGAATCTAATATTTAACATATCATCAATAAGTAGAATTTGTGGTGCACTTTTGAATTAATTATGGAAGCTGAAAAAATGCTTTACTTTTGTGTTTATCACGGTAGGTATCCTACTACTGCACCAGTTAAGTAGTATTAGCAATCTTTAGAAGATGTTTCACTGTTCGACCTGGGGAGTACCAAGGTTATTTGTAAGTAGTGGTTATGTATTTGTCTAGTATTTTGGCGATATTTTGCAGTTGAAGAAGTGTAGCTACCATGTACTTAACTTCTACCTATTTCAATGAAGGAACATGCAAGTATTTTTATTCCATTATCCACCTCTGTAGTCAAATACAACTGCCACAGCTGAAACAAAACATAAAACACATCGCAGTTATCCTATTAATGTTTGCATTGTTTGCCTTGATCATGATAACTCTATTGTGTATAGATGCTATTCTTTGTCAATGATAACCATGCACAGGAGAATGTAGCTGCAACAACATGTTTTTAAACAACTGAGAGTGGATGTTCTCTGGTGAAGTAAACAGATCTAATTGATATTAAAACGGCACATGAAATTTAGAACACGGTTGACAGCACAAAATAGAAACATGATATGCATACAACTGAAATAAAAATCATTCAACTTCTTCCCATAACAATCCAACATTTTCCTAACCGACACAATATAAGTTTGACATAAAAACAGAGACATTTGTGCTCTAACGAGATTTAGAATTCATATGCATCAAATACTTCCAATACACTTCATCACACCCTGGTGGTTTGACCCCCTTGAAAAGATATTCTTCAAACTTTGCTTGCTGCACTCCAATCTGACTGTTCACCTCTTGTGTAACAATAGAAGAAGAGGAGTTTTCTGGCTGCTGCACTTCACTATCACTGTTAACCTCTTCTGTAACAACAGAGTAGGAGTGTTCTGGCTGCTGCACTTCATTTTCTCTATTAACTTCTTCGGTAACAACAGAAGAGTGTTGTGACTGCTGCTGTTGTTGCCCATTGGATCTATCTTCGAGTATTGCCGACATTTTGATACACCTAGTACAGATGGTAACACAAAAAGTGAATGACTGAGTAATATTTTTCAGTATACACACAAGTTTGCGTATACGCTTTCATGTTCCAGATTGTGTAGATGTTGTGACGGAGATGGTTACCTCAAGTGATAATACTCTCCTTTGGCAGTAACGAAGGCTGGCCGCAGTGGAAAAGAAGCAGTAGGGTTTGGGCGTTGTAGATGAATAAATCAGGTACTTATGTTAATATACTACCTCAATTTTTTGTTTTACTTAGGATGAAAAAGTCAAAATTGACCTTGAAAAAAATGCATTAAAAAAACCGTCCCTAATCACCACAGATACTAATTGGTATTTTCCTCTACAGAGAGCAATATGTGTGCGCATGATACTAGTGATTATTATTCATTATGATCCACCACACTTGGGGTATATAAGGAACAAAAATGTTTTAGGATCTGTCGATATGGGAGTGTAGTGTATTTGATTTCATGTGTGCCAGTAAAATAGCAAACACATACACAGACGATGAACACCAGAACAAACACATAGCCAATCAAAGTGGGGATGTAAGTGCTCTCTACTGGTGGTTTGTCCTTTTACGCTCACCATATAAAGCAACATCACACACATGTGTGTCTTTGCAATACAACAAGTTGGCATCATTACAAAGCACCAGATAAGTTCATATAATACTGAATCAGGTTTTTCTACAACTGTTACAAAAAAGCTTTCTCTACAACTGTTACATATCACGAAATAAACTTCCAATGTATAACTTAACATTTGAACTTCCATTTCAGAAACTCCATTTTAATAGAACAAAAGTACAACATTATCTATCTTCTTCTAATAGCCAACTCCCGGGTCAAACGCTCTTTCAAATTTGTCATTTCTTGCGAACCATTATCTGATGTACCTCTTCCAGCTGGTTGTGTGTCACTGGGGTCCAACTCTTCAGACAAGGGAATGAAATTCGGTGCAGCGTCAATTAGCGCAAAGCAAGGATCCCCATAACTGCTTAATCTCGTATAATTATGCAATGCATAACAAGCGTTAACTATCTTCACTTGCTTTATCAACGGAAAGCTAGGCACCTTTAGAAGTATTTGCCACCTCGCCTTGAGTACTCTGAAAGATCTTTCTATAGCCGAGCGAAGCGATGAATGTAGTTTGTTAAATTTCTCCTTCAAGCCCCTGGGGTTGTCAGCTCTAAATTCAGACAAGTGATAAGGTACTCTGGTGTGGGGGGTCATAAGTCCCTCTCTATCCGGGTAACCCTTATCACCTAGATAGTATTTCCCTGATAATCAACAAATCAATTCTGTCTTGTTAAGTACAACAATGTGTTGATAGACATAAAATGCTTTGCAGTTTCGAGATCTTCACAGAGCAAATTGAACTAAAACTCATAGCAAGGTACAAAACTAGATAGAAACCAGAGGCATTTATATTTGATGGAATTTTACCTGCTGGAGGTTTTGGGAACCGAAGTGTTTCGTCATGAATGCTATGCAAATATACTCGAGTGTCATGAGCTGAACCTTCCCATCCGGCGCAAACAAACACGAACAACAAATCGAAATCACAGACTGCTAACACATTGGTCGAAGTAACCCCTTTCCTATTGATAAAATGCATCCTATCTTTCTCTGGGACAGTCAGTTCCACGTGGCATCCGTCTAACGCCCCTACACAGTCCTACGTTCAGATATGTGTCAGTCGTATAGATTTGATAGGTAGTTATGGTATAACAATACAATGAATGTGTACCTTGAATGTTGGAAAATATTTGCTGCTGTTAACAATCTTCGGTGGTATGTCCCGATACTGCGGATCGCGTGGTCTTACAATATCTTTGCCTAGTCTGCCCACTGCTTCTAAAATGTAACCAAAATGCTTGCTAATAGTCGAACCCGAATGTTGGAATCTCTCCATTGAGTCCCTATTTGCACACCGATGACTTAATGTCCTAAGAAACCAGGCTACTCGCTCCTTCACTAAGGTGTTCGCTTTGGAATCAATCATGTACTTGTATTCGAGAGTGTGACACAACATGAAGAAGGTGTCTTTGTTCATGCGTAAAGCATTAAAGCACCGAACAGGGTGACTAGACAACAATTCATCCACCCATTTTTTTCCAGTTAATGCTGAAGTATGCATTGGTACTCTAGGTGGGATATTGTGAATGGCCCTAAGACACTGAATAACTTGATGTAAATCATTCTGTATTTCGAAAATATCACTTTCTATTGCAGTGAGGAGGTCGTCCAAAAGATTAGGATCGGCAACTATTAGAGACACAATATCTTGAAAATTCTGTGTTGACATCTTGACGTATGAATAACTACACAAGAAAGTAAGCAGATGTTATTATAAAACTCTTATATTCATACAAAATGTGAAGGCAATATTACATGTATGTGAATAATAATATACTGAACTGTCGAACAACAAATCAAACATGTTTCACTCCATGTTCATAGATATCACTTCTCCTCGCTCATTTTTATCCTAACTATCTCGACAATCTCATCATCACTCAGACAGTCAAACAAATCTCGATAGTCATAACTCTGTATCATCTGAGCTGCAACCATGAACTCATCACGATTCAGTTCGACTATTTTCTGCAACCTATTAATCGCCATTGTCTCAGTTGTTTTGCCATCATGGTCCACCATAAGCTCATACTGTAGGCGCTGGCTGCCTATAATCAAATCCTCGATGTGATTCGCAAGTGACAAGTTGTACGTCATTTTGGCCTCTCTGAAAATCAAGTACAATTTGTCGACGAACCCGTGCCGCTTGCAAAAATAGCAGCTGTGTTTTTTCCTTGACTGTTTTTTCCTAATTTCCTTATACCGGCGTAGGTGTTGATCTTTATGTTTGGCTAGAACAAGTATAAATTTCTCTTGAAATTCTTCCACAGCTTGTAGAACAAGGAACTTAATGTAATCAGCCGGGCTTTCCCTTAGTTTAGACTTAACAATGTGGACTACATCATTACTGAAATCCATTGCTTCCATGTCTGTAAGAAAAATATAGTCAGGGGACTGAATTATGTAATACTGACTCTAGCACGTATTGTGTACTTAAACCTTGATACCACCAAACACAAACTGATGATGTAATGTGTAACTTGTCAAAGGAAACAAAGATTAAAAATGTAGTTTGCATTAGCTAATAGACAGGAAACCCAACCTGATAATAACATTATGCGCATCACCATTCAAAATAAGGCTAGTACATCAAACACAAGACCTAGTACCCACCTAAAAATACATCTCCATTGGTACAACCAAAACTAGCAAAAGATAGTGAAAGCAACAACACCAACCAAAAAGTGATTTCCTAACACAAACAGTGGGATGTTTTCATGTTCAAGGACCATACTTTAGGGTATACACCAGCCTCACCCATTCTGTAATTTCATCACCATCGGCTAATGCCATAAAAACAGCCCTATGACTTCTATCAGATAGCACGTACAAAGCATAAACAATCTCTGTTCTACTCAAACCATTAACTTGACGAAGTCGTTCACCGGCTTCGGGAACACTTATAACTCTATCTGCCATTCCTGTTTGTTTCTTCACTTCTTCCAAAATATCTGTAGCATTGCCTAACTTGTTGTGTAGCCCACCTTCAACATCCCTTAGATCATTAACTAGCACTTTGCTTTTACCCTTACTACCCTTAGATTTGCTTGTCACCTTGTTTGATTCTCTCCTAGGTTGTAACTTAGTTCTTCTACAGCCATGTTCTACCCCACCAGCACTCGTCTGCATAAGATGATCCCACTCAGCTGGTTTTTCAAGTGTGATATGTTGTTGCATATCATGAGTATGATTGATATTGTACTCAACTGGTGCAACACTATCCTCATGGGGTTGATGGTCAGGGACAGGTATGACACTGTTTGGCACAAACCCAAGTGATCTACCAGCTACAACCCCAGCATACTGACTGTGATGGAATGAATTAGCAAGACAACTAGCAGCAGCAACAGCATCACCCTCAGTTAAGTCAAAGAAAGGGGAACTACCATCATGATATGTACCTTGATAAGGTGCGGTTACACGGTGCCTACTGCTTACACCATAGTCATGGCTTAGCTGGTTTTTTGATGCGTTGGATATGTCCATAGACTGCCCACCTTCTTGACAGTCAGAGTAGGTGATCTGAATTGAAGGTAGGTATACCTCAGTGTCCTCATCTCCATAGTTTTGATGATGTGCTTCGACATTATACTCAGAGTCAGTAGCATCAGTTTCCTTCTGGTGTTGTAGCTCACCCCCTGGAGTCAATCTCAAATCTCCATTTGCATAAGCCTGACCCCAGATAAGTTCCATCTCGTCTACTAGATAAGAAGGCCATTTCGAGTTTACAAGCTTGGCTATCCCCACATTCTCCTGCAACAGAATACTGTTTAAATGTAACTACCTACCATATGCATGAAATTTATACACCATAATGTCAAATAACATAGTGCAGAAATTTTCTAAAATTACCTTTGACATTCTTTCAATCCATTCAGGTGGATATGTCACTGAGTTAGTACTGGCGTCACACCCTAGACCAGTCTTCTTATGAGAAATCTCCTTCCATTTCCTTTAACCGGTTTTTAGGGTATCCCCCTTGTTCTTGCATTGGTGTTTGTCAACAGTTGGTAGACCAGGTCTTCTCTCATTGAATTTGTCCGCAATATTAGTCCATTTGTGCGTTAACCCTACCAATGAACCACCCTTCCCTAGCTGAATCCTTGCTTCCTCTACCAGCAATTGGATCAGTAACTCCACATCCCCCCGAGTCCAGTCATGTTTTTGTTTCCTCTCTGTTTGATCGGCTATTGGCCGCTTCCCCTTGTCATTTGGATTACCCTTGACCATAATGCTATACTAATATGTACACGGCAAGGTGTGGAAAATCTAGTTATAGCAGTCAAATCTACACAAAGGAATCTATGTGCGGTTACTGCAAAGTGAATGTTGAACTTGAGAAGGTATATTCATGTTGTTTGCAGACGTTCACCCCCATTGTAGTTAAGCAAAATTCGATATCAATTGAACAAATGAAATTACAGTAAAAATCGTCATTAAGTAAGTGATGAAGTAAATTACCTGTCAGTGGCTTGAACAACACCAATCCAGTACGACAATCTAAACAAGGAAGGAAGTTAGGTTAAAGGGTGCAAACTGAAAAGGAATTTACGAAAGGGGAACAAACAAATCACTTATTCATGTGCTACTTTACCGCGGGATGTCGTCGTCTGTGCTCATATGGGTGTACCAAGCGACTCACCATGTGAATGTGTACAACCAAGGAAGACGCCAGGAATTTAAAGTGAATGAAACAACTCCTTTGTCTGCGTCCACATACCAACGACTTCAATCAATGCCCAACCCTTCAAGTGCAGTACATTGAATTTCTCTGTACACAGCTACGAGATGTGATGCGCAACCAAAAGAATAGGGAAGAACGGTTGTTGGATTGAAGAGGCGTCGACGCATTGAACAAGGGAACCAAATTCAATTTGCAGCAGGAGACAAGACTGGCAACCGCATTTGTGTACGGACGAGGCAAAAACAAGGGTATTACAGTAATTCATCACATTGCACAGAGCTCAAATTCGAGATGGAAAAATGAAAAGCAACAAAAGTAACATTTTTTTTAAAGCCCATTGAAGACACAAAAGCCGGGACTTTTGGGTTGGTCAAACAACGTTTTATTAGTCAACAAGCGGGCCTAAAGCTCCAAATCAGGGGTAAAGCCCACTTTCGAACGGGGCCTTAATCTACCGACCGAATGGCTTTTGAAAAATGCGGCAACCCCCGTGCGTGAGAAGTTTTTTTAAGCACTATTGACCCAATTTGAATGTTGTTGAACAATTGATGATTAACTAATGATTTTTAATGTAAAGTAATTTGTTAATGGTTTAAAATTTTAAGGTGTTCGATAGATTAATTGAAATAATTGTTGATTTCATTTTTTACTACTTAAATTATGAAAAATAGTGAATGGTTTATGGTTGATTTTATTTGAACAAATGAATTCGCCAACCATAATAGAGAATTTTATGATCTGCAAAACTATTTGCCGTCACCAATGTAGTCACTTTTCTATACACAACAAGCAGGCGGTAGAAGTGTGGAAGTTTGGCAGCCGGCGGCCATTTACATCTGGTCCAGCTGGTTATCGGTTATGATTTTATACCTTTCTATTATTACCCTAAAATATCTTTTTTGACGTTTTAACTATCCTAGAGTGATTTTTAGGGTGTGTCTTCAACATTTCAGCTTTCCTATAGTGGTTTTAAGAGTGTGTGGTGCAGAGTAATCTTTTATAAAGTTGTTCTATACTTTATAATCTCATCACTTACTCAAGAGTTTTTTAGGGTTTGTGGTTTAGGGTTTACCCTAAAAATGTCTACGACGTTTTTTAGCTTTCCTAGGATGTTGTTTAGAGTGTGTGGTGTAGGGTTATCTTTTCTGAAGTTGTTTCATACTTTATAATGTCATCACTGGCTCGATAATTTTATAGGGTTTGTGGTTTAGGGTTTAGCGTCGTTAGACCCTAAACCCGCCACTACAAACTCTAAAAATGCCTTCAACATTTTTTAGCTTTCCTATGTAGGTTTATAGGGTGTGTGGTGTAGGTAATCTTTTTTGAAGTCGTTATATACTTTATAATGTCATCACTTACTCGACTGTTTTTAAGGTTTATGGTTTAAGGTTTAGGATCTAACGACCCTAAACCACAACACTACAACCCTAAAAATGTCTTCGACGTTTTTTAGCTTTCCTATGGTGGTTTTTAAGATGTGTGGTGTAGGGTAATATTTTTTGAAGTCGTTCTATATTTTATAATGCCGCCACTAACTCGAAAGATTTTAAGGGTTTGTGGTTTATAGTCTTGAAACTACAAACCCTAAAATGCATTTGACGTTTTTTAGCTTTCCTGTGATGGTTTTTAAGGTGTGTGGTGTAAGGTATTCTTTTTTGAAGTTGTTCTATACTTTTTAATGTCGACACTAACTCGACAGGTTTTTAGGATTTTTGGCTTAGGATTTAGGGTTTCTGGCTTAGGATTTCGGTTTCTAGTTGTTCGGTGCAATCTGGACTACCAAACAGGGCCCCGAACATTGGTGGCCCGTTTTTAATTTCTCCCTTTAGATTAGGGGTCAAATTTTTATTTGGAAAAATTACAGTGCCCACCCATGAGGTTATGGGAATTAACATTGCCCACCCATGAACTCTTGAATTTAACACTGCCCACCCATCAGGCTTGATTTTAATTACTTCCGTCACCCTATTCTGATTTTACCGTCTGTTTCTGTTAGTTGTTGACCAACTCTCTTATGTTGACCAAACAGATATAATAGACGTTTTATTAGCAATCCTGCTTATTATGTTTTGTTCGACAATTGGCTCCCCTCCCCTCTTCGACGTTGTCTGGTGTTCATCCTTCCCCTCAATTTCTACAGCTAGCTTCGAGTGGTTTTTGAATCTTGAATCGTCATCCTCTTGCTGATTAAGGTAACGGCTTGATTGTTGGGTCTTTATTTTCGCCCCACTTCTACTTCTCCATACCCATCTCGATTTAGGGTTTGAGAATTGGGGAAACTTTGATTTTTCCACCATCCCAAATCTTGTTGCCTAGATTTGATTTTCTGTATCGAATTCCTTGCAATGGACTTCGAGTATGTGACAAGCGATCTCTGTTTTGATGTTGTCTGGCTTCGACGTTGTCTGGTTTTGATTTCTTCTATTCTTGGAATGGACAGATTGTTCATCAACCCTCTGGTTTGCCAATTTGCTTTCTATTGCTTCTTCCTTGATTCACTATCTATATCGATTGGCTTGTTATATCGGGTTTATATAACCAGTTGTGCTCTGATGGGGATTTACATTCTCTGGTTTGATTACTACTGCCCTGATTCACTATCTGTATGAATTTTTTACGGTCTCGATATTGTAGGCCCAATTTCATTTTGAAATTAGGGTTTGACTACCCCTTTGACTGGCTGGTGAAATCCCTCTATCGAGGGATTATCTGTTTTGGTGAATATGATGTGTCTGATGCGAAGTTCATACTGCTTTCATAATGGCCTTTGTGTATTTGGTTATGAGTTTATGTGCACCGATCTATGTAGAAGCGGCCCCTCATGTAATTGCTTCGCTTGAATGCGTTGAAGCAGTTTATGAGAAGGTTGCTCCATTAATATTTTAGTGTCATACAAAGAATTGTAACCTACTTAAAAAAGTAATGATGAAGGGTATTAGGACCATTCTGAGCTTAATCTTTTGTTACACTTGAATTGCATTACTTGTTTGATGTTCTATGCAGAATTTCTTCTTCAAGTGGGCACTCAACCCCAGTGAGAGATGTCTATTGCCACTGAAATTGGAGTGCATAGTTACAGGTTACTCGTAATGTTAGAAACTACGAGAAAATGTATTTCAATTGTGCAGCTAACAAGTGTACATTTTTTGTATGGTGGAGAGACATCTATCCACCTAGCCATGCTTCATCAACAGCTTCTTCTTCTAATGAAGGTGTTGAATCAATGTTGCTGGAATCGAAGAAACAGAATGCTAGTCTGCTGTCCAAAATTGAGGAGATAGAAAAAAGAAGATTGGATCAGTTGAAATCAATGAAGATAGTGTTTGTGGTAGTACTAGTGTTGTTGTTTGTTTGGGTTGCAATTTTGTAATAATCAGTTGCCAATTATGTATGGTGTGGGAATTAGATATGTGTTGTAATCAATATTGAACGCAAACAGTTGTAACATTCGTACTATTTTAATGAAACAACTTTATTAAATTTGTTCATTTGTTTATGCTAGTTAAATTTCTTTTCTACTGCTTTATCTTTGAAATTTTATTACAGCTCAGTGATAACAATCCAAAGAAAGTTCTGACAAAAAAAAAACAATCCAAAGAAAGTGCATAGTCTGATTATAAGCTAAATAAAAAGCCAAAACTGATGACTAAGTTATTACTACTATGTTGCTGCTAAACGTCTTTTCTGTTAATCGGTAAGTTGAGATCCCCTTGTTATAGTAACAGCAGCATTTTGTGATAGCAGCAGCAGTATTTTGTGACAGCCGCAGCAACATTTTGTAATAGCAGCAGCAACATTTCTGTTCGTATGATTTTGCTGCTATCTTGAAGAGACTAAGTGGCCTAAAGCAAGCTCAATAAACAATCGATCTTGATCAAACAGAACCCTGCAAGGTGGTGCTGTCAGCCCAACTATGGTGTTATTGAGGGCAGAAAACGGCTCCTGAAGTTATTTTGATCTCAAGTGGAAGCTAGAGGAACTGCCTTCAAAAATTTTGACAAGCCTGTTAGTGAAACGGACAGCTTTCGAGAACCTTTTTTATGGATTGGTTTTGTGAATTATTCTAGTGCACAACCTTTTGCTTATATTGATGAGATGATTATAATTGGTGAGTCGAGTTGTGAGGCGAAATAAGTAGGAGCATTTCATCATGGACTCTTCTTGTAATGGAATGACTACCCAAAACTGCCCAATAATGAACAAACACAAACTGATGACCCCAAAGTAGAAAGATAAAGACGAATAACTTATTCAAAAGATAGCAACATAATATCCTAGGTAGAACCAAACAAAAACCGCGACTCATTTGCAACAGCAACCACGACTTTTCACCGAACAGCCATAACACACGCATCAACGTACCGCACAACTAACACTGCAACGACCAAACAAATACCAGAACTCGCACAACAAAAATTGTAGTAAATCATAACATCCAGACTTAATATAAAGGCTGCCAGTAGCAGATATATTAAATCAGTAATGGGAAAAATAAAAACCATTACCCAAAGGTCTTGACCATAGAAAAATCAATACACCCAACACTACTTGTTCTCTTATCCAAGAGCAATAGAAAAATCAGAGTTGCACAGTAGCACTGATTCAACAAAACCATTACAATTTCAATAGCTAGAAATGCTCAAATGCACACCATCTCACTACCATCCATCACTACAATTTCAGTAGCTAAAAATGCTCAAATGCACACCATCGGGTGGAGCAACTGGCTGTTTGGAAATTTCTTGCTTATAGTCCCGCATCAGCTATATGGTAGAATATAAATCAGAATCCATCTCTTGTAGACAAAATTTCCATCCGTTATACGACAACTCTATCATATGAACATCCATCTTCAATTAATCTTCATACAATCAGACCTACAAATACAAACGATAATAAGTTAAGTAAACATACAGATGAAATCATTCATATAAACCAGATACTACAAATTCATAATCAGAACGCGGCAGCACATATAAAACAGAAATTTCAATGATTCGTATAAACCTAATATTGAATCATAATAGAAGTAGTGGAAACAAGCAAATACAATTTCACCATTAGAATGAGCAGCAGAACATATAAAGCAAGGGTTGAAAATTCATACAGATAGTGAACCGGGGCCGCATTAGTCGAACCAGAGAATGTAAATCCCCATCAGAGCACAAATGAATATATAAAGTAGTGATAACTAGCCAATCGATATAGATAGTGAATTGCGAAGACCAAGGAATTCGATACAGAAAATCGAATCTAGGCAGCAAGATTCAGGACGGTGGCAAAATCAGAGTTTCCCCATTTCTCAAACCCTAAATCGAGATGGGTATGGAGAAGTAGAAGTGGGTGAAAATAAAGACCAACAATCAAGCCGTTACCTTAATCAGCAAGAGGAAGGCGATTCAAGATTCAAAAACCATTCGAAGCTAGCTGTAAAAATTGAGGGGAAGGATGCACACCAGACAACGTCGAAGCCTGAACGGGGAACGAACGATGTTTTTTTCTCAGCCAGATGGATAGTCAACTAAAGGCTTGTTTGGTCAACATAAGAGAGTTGGTCAACAACTAACAGAAACAGACGGTAAAATCAGAATAGGGTGACGGAAGTAATTAAAATCAAACGTGATGGGTCGGCAGTGTTAATTCCAATAACCTCATGGGTGGGCACTATAATTTTTCATTTTTATTTTTTTTCTTTAGATTTTGTCATGAAAAATTATATATGAGTTCAAATTTATCTTGAATTAAATATATCAAAATATGACCTTTGTGAATGGATAATTTAATTTGGTAATTTTTTATATTTACAAAATTTAGTTCTATGAAGGAGCCTTCTTTTAATTTAGCACATGACCCCGAAAAACTTCAAGATGGCCTGTACTCCATGCTTCAGTCACTTTGTTATTATTCTATATTTATTATTAGTTTTATCAGCATACAAACAAAATCAACATTCGTAGACAAACAACATTCCAGGAACCAGTCACATAAGGCAGCATCAGTTCTACATTCAGGCTTTCTAATACATGCATTCATACTCCATATAGATGCAATATCCTTACACTCCACGAAAACATGTAATAGGTTTTCCTTATCCCCACAGATATTACACTTATCATCAACAACATCACCACAACGATAAGACAAAAATGCCTTGCATGGAATTATCCCATGTAGAAACTTCCACGCAAACAATTGTACCATAGGGTGCAATGAACAACGATGTATTCTCCTCATTGCCTTACCTATAACACTGCCCGCAGACGTAGATGGCATATCACCATGTGTATAAGCCCGAACAAAATGGTAGGCCAACTTTACCAAGAACTGCCCACTTTTAGCAGGCCGCCAGGCCCAACCATCTGGTTGTGGTTATTTAGTAAAATGTATAGATAGAATGTGATTTGCATCAACTTCTTTAAAAAGTTGACTTACTACATCTTCCTTCCATGTTCTTGTGACGTTAATTAAACTACTAACAATATTCGAAACAAAAGCAGGCGACAAATGATTAAGGTGCAGCCTACCACCCGGCTTATCCCAAAGCCATCTATCGGTAAGAGCGGTCCCCTACCATCTCCCACCACACATCTTGCTCCTTGCTCTATCAAAGGAAAAACACCATAAAAAGGTCCCCAAAATTTGGCTAGGCCTACTCCCTAACCTTACAGAAAAAAAAATGAGAATTATGGAAATATCAAGCCCTTAAGACTTGAGAAACCAGCAAACCTGGGTTAGTCAATACCCGTCAGCACTGCCTAGCTAAAAGGGCAATATTAAAGGATCCTAGTTCTCTAAAGCCCAGCCCTCCATCCTCCTCCCTCTTCCATAGATCTTCCCACTTCTTCCAGCAAAGCCCTTTGCTATGGTAATACCCTTCCACCAGAACTGGGTGATTATTGTGCGGACTTCACTTAGAAGAGACACAGGCAAACTAATAACTCCCATAACACACGAAGGAATGGCCTGCAAAACACTCTTAATCAACACCCCCAACCAACCTGAGACACAACCCTAGTTCATCCTACTACCATTGCTGCTACCTTATACGAACATATGAAAAAACCTACATCCTATTACGGCCAATGGAACTGGGAAACCCCCAATACATCCCTAGATTCCTTACTTCTCGAACCCCAAAACAATAGCTAACATCTCCACGGATTTGATTACTAACTCCAATAGAGAACATCAAACCAGACTTGTCCAAATTAACACACTTGCCTGAGATATCACTGAACTCATCAATCATTCCCCTAATACGAACTGCATCCCCAAATAACACGTAGTCATCCACAAAAAACAAAGAGTTAATATCATACCTAAGCCCCCGTAAAGAACACCCCTAGTCAAACCCACATTTGATGACAACTTCAAACAAGAGGACAGGACCTCCATGTAGCACAAAAAAAGGTAAGGAGACAGGGGATCCCCCTACCTCAACCCACGTTGTAGGTGAAAGATACCCATTTATCAAAATGGCCATAGACACCGATGTTAAACATTTCTGTACAACCCTCACCCAAGACTTATGAAACCTTATAGAATACATCATATCAAATAGAAAACCCCACTCAAAACGATCAAAAGCTTTAGCCATATCAACCTTTAATGCAAATGCCCTTGACTCCAGCAGACGACAATCTCATACAATGCAACAACTCATTTGTAACCACAATACTATCAGTTATTAATCGGTCATGAATAAAGGCGGCCTTCTCAGGAGAGATGAAACTCATAACAGGCTTCACATGATTGACCAACACCTTAGAAATCACAGGATAAACAATATTGCACAAAGAAATTGGCCACAAATTTATCACAGAGCATGCACCCTTCCTTTTAGGGATTAAGCAAACATTAGTATGGTTCAAATTAACCAGGGGGCGTAGCATCAGTATTCAAAATAGAAAGAACAGTTTGCATAAAATCATGACCTATTATGTCCCAAAAGGTACTGAGAAAAGTACCGTGAATATCGTCGGGCCCCGAAGATATGCAGATTTATACTTTTCAGGGCAACTATTACCTCCTCCCTCGTTTACGGTTTCCCCAAATCATAGTTCAAATCAGCCGGGATTCGGCCCTCCACACATGCGAGCAAATGCGAGTTTCTCGCTGGCTTTGCTTAAGTAAACATACCTTCATAGAAACCACACACCTCCGCCTTAATCTGATCCCAATTAAACACATATCCCCTTCTTGTTTGGAGTTGATGGATGTAATTACATTGTTTCCTTGCCCTAATCCGTCGGAAAAAGAAAGTTTAGCCTCTATCCTCCTCTTGGATCCACTACTGCCATGAATGTTGACGCAACCGTACCTCATACCGACGAAGAAGCAGGTCTAATTCCCTACGCATTTCCCTCCAAGCCTCCAAACCCGCCCGATCCGGAAAACCCCCTCAATATGGCCCATCCTCTTCTTAATGGCATCCACCGCTGATAAGTGGTGAAATGATGTAATTATAAGGTCTTTATTTACCTTTATTTCATGCAACTATTGACCTATTTCACCACTTTATAGAACAACTCGTTAATATAGGTGAACTCATACAATTTTGATTAAAATATAGGTAAAATCTCACTTGAGCAATGATTTTTTGGAGACTCTCAAGACTTTATGGTCGAGCTTTAATGCCCTGAGGAGTGTGTCAAAGACAAGGGGTCAAACAGGACGATTTCGATGCAAAAGAAGTGCTTCTGGTGTGGACCACCACAGGAGGACCGCCCCTGTGGGGCGGTCAGGTTGATTCCAGCATCCGAAAGTGTCTCTAGTGTGGACCGCCCCAGGAGGAGACCGCCCCTGTGGGGCGGTCTGGACGGAATATTTGCCCAGTAAGTCGTTTTAAAGATGGGAAACACCACACAAAAAACCATTCTTTCATTCTTTCCACACACACAAGAGGAGAGAGAAAACACCAAAGGGGAGAAAGAAGAGGAGAAAGAAGAAGAAGAGAAGAAGGAAGAGCTCACCTTCTCCAAAGCTTCCAAGCTTCAACAATGGCTTTGTCTTACTCTTTTTTAGTTTTTCTTTTCTTCATGCTTGAGTAGAACTCTATTGTGCTTTGGGATGAGTTTTTGACCCCAAACCCTAGAATGTGCTTGTGAATCTTGATTATGCCTTAATATAGCTGTTTCTCTCTTAATTATCATTCAGTGTTCTTAAATTGATCCCTTGAGTGCATTTGTGGTGAACCCTCACTACAATTTGGTTTTGAGTTAGGGTTTGTGACCAAATTGAGAGAGGACCCTTGATTTTTGCTCCTAGGATTAGTGGGTATAATTTGGGGCTTTTATCTAGAACTTGCTTAATGCTACTTAGTGAGTTTAGCCCTAATTGATTTTGAAGGCTAAAATTAACTAAGTAAGACTTAACCCATCTTTGGTTTAAAGGGTTATTATCATTGTTCTAAAAGACAACTATGGCATAAAAAGAGTTGCTAGCATATCTAGGTAGGTTGGGTGATTGCCAAATTCCCAAAGTACTTCTCCATCCAATCCATTAAACTATCACCTTTAGTTTATTTGTTGTTCTTGCAATTACTCAACCAACACAATCGAGCTTGCCGCCGGCTAAACCCCAATTTATTGTTTTCATTTCAATTACTAAGTACCGAGACTAGGAAGTCAGGACCAATTTCCTTGTGGATACGATACTTGTTGTACTACACCGATTAGGTGCACTTGTCTATTCCTTGCATTTATTTATATACCTCGTTATATAGTTTTTGCACAACAACCGCTGACCGTTCCTCGCTCAGCTTATGCCTACCCCATTTTCTAAGCCCATTCTCGCACACAAACGCTTTCCCCAGAAAGCCCGACGACTGAAGCGTGGGCCGAGCCCAAACCCGCACGACCAGCTCCCTACAACCCAAGTCTGTACCCCAATAATCTTCTAACCGAAAAGGGTGCGCCCCCATCATCTTGGCGGTTCGAAAACCAGCTTTATCGGTTGGTAATCTGATCTTCCCCACTGTAAATGCAGATTCCACGCCTCTGGGAACAATAATTTTGACCAAGAATGGGTGGCTAAGAAGCCATCAAGCCGGCTACAAGCATTCCCCTTTCCCCAACTTCTGTTCGTGAAGGTGTAAACTTCACTAGAAAACCCCAAATCCTGCAACCCCACACCCTTTAAACATTCCCTAAAGTCCCTCATACCCTGCTAGCTACGCATCCCATGCCCACAACACTCATTATCAAACATTACCTCATTCAAGTCACCACAGAGCAACCAGGTTTCATCCCCCATACCAGACAATTCACGAATCAAGTGCCAAGTCCTCTAGCGATCCGATTGAACTGGCCAGTCATACAAACCTGTCCAGCGTCATGGTCGTCCCCTGTGATTTTCCACCATAAAGTTCACATGATGAGCATAATAAGACCGCAACTTCACCATCAACGATTCCTCCCAGAAAACCGCTATTCCGCCACTCCGGCCCAGACATCCTACAACAAACCCATTATACCCCCGCATCTTCCGCTTAAACACCTTCATCTCTAACTCTGAGAGCTTAGTCTTCGACAAGAAGACTAAACTGGGCGCTTCCTCCCGACCAAATTAATGGCCCAACGAACTGCACAAAACAAATCATTGTCCTAGGTGGCCCCGGGATTCCCCCGAGGTTGCCTCTTCATTTGATGAGAAAACTGAAGCACCTACACCTTCCCTTTGCGTCCCAAATCCTCTCCCCTTCTTTCCATGCTCTCCCAAATGCTGCAACTCTACCGACTCATCCAGAGTGCAGTTATCCTCCACATAACCAATATGTCTCTTCCAACCATTAACCAAAGATTCCCATGTGGTTTGCCACTGCAAGACCACCAAGTTACCATCCTCATTGCATTGAGCACCACACCCCGTGCATGCACCCACACCATCCACCTTAGAAGCATCCTCGCTAGCCGAGTGCACTATTTTGCATGCGTCAACAGCCTCAGGAACATATACACCCTCCTCTGCCACCTTGGATGACTCTGCGTGCATGGATTAATGCACTCCATGATCCAGACGCTGCCCTACAGACGGCCCGAACCGCACCCTTGCAACACCATCACCACCAGCTCTAAGCCATGGCCCATAAGGGTACCCTGAGTCACCCACGTCCCATCGCTCAGGACAGTCCCTAGAGCCATGCAAAAGCATCCCACAGGAGAAACACATAGCTAGTAACCTCTCATATGATAAACTGAGGACCGTGGCCACCCACCCAGTGAAACAGTGATATAACACAATAATGGCTTTAAAACATCAAGTTGCACCTTAACCCGTAAAAAAGAACCAACCCGACGTTGATCAGACCCCAAAAATTCCACAAACCGCCCTATTTTGTCACCCAATCTCTTAGTAAATTCCTCATGATAGAAAAGAAACGACACGTCATGCACCCTTACCCAACATGGCAACCATTGAAAAACATGATCCTTCGTGGCAACTCGGATCAACTTCTACCAACACCAAGAGTGACCCGTCAAAAGACCAAGGCCTCTACTCCCTGACTAGCTTCATGCGACCTGAATCATCAAACTAGAATAGAAACAAACCCGACCCCAAAGCTCGAACCCTTGGACCAGTGTCCAACTGTCAAACCTGTTGCATGGTGCGTTTGCCCACCACTGCATCGACTCGTTTGGTCTGAAAAAGCGGCCCTAAGAGACAGCGCTCAAAAGGCAAAGATGGTTCTAATGGCACCAGATCATCCATATCCATCGTATCTCCTTCGTCTGCCGTCAAAGTGAGTATGAAGCAACGATCGACTAGCTCGTCCACACCCTTAGCCTTGGACTCCATAGTCGTGAGATTGTGTAATATTATTGGAAAAAGAACAAAGCAAAGACAAAAAAAGAACAAGAAGAGAACACGACAGAAGAACACTTTACAGAAGGATACTAAGAGAAAAGGCAGGTAAGACAAGATTTAGCTCTTTTGCTAAGCTTTTTATGAAGGAAAAAGGTGAGAAGACTCATGCAAGAAGCTAGAGGGCCACCATGCAAAAAACAACTAGCTACCAGTAGCTTTAGTCAGGAGGAAAACGTGGGAGCTCCTGCCAAGTGAAAAGACTTTACCTAACAACAACCTAGATTGAGCCCCACTGGAAATGATTGGAATCGTGTGAGTGTAATACCCCCTTCTCACATTGGGATATAAATAGTAATGTGAGTAGTTATAAGAATACATACGAGTTGATTACAACAACAAGGCCTTCCACTTTTAAAACAAGTGAGGACAAAGGGCTTAAAGTGGTTAGTTTTCAAGCCTGAATGGCTTGGGAGCTAGGTTGTTGGACAGTTGCTCATATGAGGTGTTACAAATGGTATCAGAGCTGACTTGGGACCGTGCCGGGATGAGCTACCCGACACCTACCGAGGAGGTCCATGGGACTTGGATGTTAGGCTTGTGACGAGGACATCATGTTCTTTGAGTGAGGGAGTATGTAATACCCCCTTCCCACATTGGGATATGAATAGTAATGTGAGTAGTTAAAAAAATACATATGAGTTGATTACAACAACAAGGCCTTCCACTTTTAAAACCAAGTGAGGACAAAGGGCTTAAAGTGGCTAGTTTTCAAGCTCGAATGGCTTGGAAGCTAGGTTGTTGGACACTTGCTCATATGAGGTGACACTTGCTCATATGAAGTGTTACAGTGAGTGGTGAAAACCAAGATCCTATAGGAAGGGATTGATTGTGTGACACTCAACACTCAACACCGCTGCTAGAAGACGGAAGGGAAGTTGCAAGCCCTAAGAAGATTGTTTTTGATAATTGAGGGCACAAGGCCCATAAAGAGGCAAAAGCCTACAGAGCCGCATAGGCGGTCAACAGCACAACTCATTAAAACAGAAAAATAACCGCACACATACCTCTCCAGCCTACCAAACAATTCTGCAAGACAACTCCTTACTATCTCACTTGAGCTCTATTCTTACTCCTAGATGCAATCTTACTAATGCGAGAAAACTTGCTAAAGCCCACTGGACACTTCTTAGACCCCAAGACTCCGCCATGGGGAGGATTTCTTACCCATGTATGAAACCCAAGATATATTAATTAGTTGATGTGTTGCACTACATTTACTTCTTATTATGACTATCAATGGTGAGTGTTGAACATTTTTCAAGGGAGCTAGTGGGTTACGCCAAGTGATCAAGTTTTTCCTTTTAATTATATACTCGACATGGAGTATCTAACTAGATCCGGTAAAAGTGACTCGTACCCGAAAAACCGATCAGACTCAACCTGATTTTAAATTGATTATATCACCCAAAACGTGACTTGAAAATCCAAACCAACCCGTACCGAAATTGAATTAAGTCGCAATTTGTTACAACCCAAATCCACCTGAACCGAAGTCACAAGAATGCTTTGTTAAAGCCTAAATCTAGTATAGTTGTTCCAACCATAAACAATAATTTTAAAACTAAAACACATAGTGGACCCGAGGCTAACCAGAATCGAAAGTTCCCGAATGCTTTGTTAAAGCCTGTCACTAGTGGAAAAAAGATAATAAATTACAACTAATTAATTACGGCTA
This sequence comes from Limonium bicolor, assembly GCA_023374045.1. Taxonomy (NCBI): domain Eukaryota; kingdom Viridiplantae; phylum Streptophyta; class Magnoliopsida; order Caryophyllales; family Plumbaginaceae; genus Limonium; species Limonium bicolor. The sequence continues at coordinate 292,745,878 of CM041777.1, forward strand.
ACTATGAAACCGTAATTGAAAGATGGTCGGAGACTATAGATTACGGTTCTAGAAAAAACTGTAATTTAAAAGAGGGCTGGTGACATTCTTTACAGGACTTTAGATTACGGTTATACCAAAAATTATAATTTAAAGTCGTATTCAAGGTTTAAATTACAATTCTTAAAAACTGTAATTAAAAGCTCCAGTGTAGAGAGATTGACGTGCAGGGTTTATAGGACTTTAAATTACGGTTATACCCAAAACCGTCATTTAAAGTCATAATAGGTTTTTAAATTTTTGTTCTAGCAAAAACCGTAATTTAAGATTGTGTACAAGTAATAATAATTTAAAATAGCACATATATTGGTTAAATCTGCAAAATTATTATAAATTAGTAGTAATAATAATTTGAATTAGTAAATGATACATACATATATATATTTATTTATTTTTAATTTTATACATTTACCTATATAATGCTTTTAATATTTAAAAAACCACATACATTTAAAATATACAAATATATATATGTTTATAAATTTAATAAAATTGAAATTATACACAATTATAATAAAATAACATGTAATACATATTGAAGTTTTAAATTTACAAAAGACAACGTAAATTATTTAAGATTTAAAAATAGTAAATAACAATTTAAATTAGTTGATATTATACAAAATATATCACAAAAACCACATAAATAAATAAAGTATAAAAATACCAAAATTAATAAATAACAATTTAAAATAGTTGATGTGTTAGTTCAAAAAATTTGTAAATTAAATAGAAATATACATATATATATAAATTTATAAAAATGTTAAGTTGTACAAAATTATAATAAATAACCATAATATATATATATATATATATATAGTAGCGTAATAAGATTTGAAAGTAGTAAAGTAATAGCAATTTAGATTACTTGATTTTATTTAGACAAAATAAGGCAACACATATTTAACCAACATATACTTAAGCCAATATAAGTAATTTGTGATATTTTAAAGATTTTTAAATGATATATGTATATTTTTAAGTTTATACAATTTTACCCAACATATACTACATTTTTTTTATTTTTTTACTATTTTGACCGTATTAAGTTAATTTTGTAATATTATATAAATTAAAATATTAATATGGCCTAGTCAGGCCTACATCTATTTTATTACTTTTTATGTATCTCAGATTCGATCATATCCCGACAGAAATTTTCATTTATATTACAATACTGAACATTTAATATATACTAGTAGTTTGTATAAATATCATGAATAACTATCATGTTATAGTGGACGGGGTAAATCGGGCGTTGAGTGACGAATATTGACAACTGATTGACAAAAATTTAATTTAAACTGCTCGATACAATTTATAAACCTATAGTTAAAAAGTCACACTATATCAAGAGAAATTGAAGCCGAATAAGAAAATCAATACAAGTTACAAAGGCTGCTTAAATTCATACTTAAAATTTTTGTCAACCAAACTTAACCAAAATTAGTCACCTGAATTTGACCCGTAACCCAAAATTACCAAATGAACCCGTGGCTAACCCGAACCAAAAACACCCAAACCCGAAATCAACTAAACCAAAGTTACCATAATCTAATTTAAGGCAGATGGACCTGACCCGATCCGAACTGAAATATTAAATATCTACAATTGACGTGATCTTAACCGAACAGACCCCAAGTGAACCGAACCCGATCAGAGTGACCCGAATTACCAGGTCTATACTTAACAATATTTTTATTGCATCTTGATCACAACCAATCCCATAACTACCATCCTTGATGCAAGAGTCTGTAACCGAGAAAATGTCAAACTTGTTGTGAAGGGCTTTATGATGACCGAAAGAATAATATTTTGAACTGAAATGAATACCAAAGGGTCAACTGTGTGTTCACTATCACTCAGGTCCCCTAGCGGCTCATAGGTTGAAAACTAATGTGTAGGAGGCCTTGGTTGAGAAGCTAACATGTATCATTTACGTATAGAGAACGTGAACGTGCAAGTTAAGTTATAATCTTAATATTGTGTGCTAAAGAGGGAATTTTGTGTGAATTTTTTTCCCATTGTGTAATGAAGAGAAGAATAAGAGGAGGTAAGCCAATTTCATAGTCCTTAGTTTGCAAACCAAATGAAAAAGTTGGATTATAAACAAATCCTTTTGGAGTAAAACTATTATATGGTTAAAAAAATCAAGTTGTAAACCAAAACTCTTCAGTAATTGCAACTAGTGTGAGAAGTATCTATTGAAAATCAAATCTATTTAAATGCTAAAGAAATTATGCGAGTGTCGGGTGGTGAAGATAAAAGTTAGATCCACAAATGCATATGTAGAGAAAGGGATCAAATGTGTTATAAGGGATATCTTAAGAGCTCAATGAGAAAGACATAAATATTTTAGAGGAAATTTATACTATGTGGTGTTATAGAGGGTAGATTTGGGGAGGAAACAAATTATGTTGCATATTATTGTTGTTAAACTTTCAATTGTCGGATTTTGTGTATATCTTGAAGCATACTCTTGAAAGATTTTGTAGATTCATCACATGTGCTTGATAAGTTTTTGTTTTCTTTATGAAAGAACGAGTTTTTAGACCACCTATTCTTTGCATGTGGTGTCTTATAGGAGTTTTAAAAGCGTGTGTGGATCTAAGGAATCATAGGCTGGTTTTTATACTGAATAGGCAATTGTTGTATGTATATGCCGAATTTAAGAAATGAGAAACGACGTTGTATTCCCCCAATGTTAGAGTTGAAAAATCAAGCTCTCATCAATGTGAGTTCTCGAGCATTTAAATGAGTTAATTATGAAGATCCGTTAAACAAAGCTCCCCGAAGTAAGTCCACGTCCATTCAATCAACTAAAAGCTTCTGCCTTCAAGCACACAGTTATTGCTTCAAACCGGAAATCATCATCAATGAAGTTGGTGACAAAATACTCCTCAACCTTTTAACCAGTTGTGTGTGTGGATCTTGTTATAACCCATAGTTCATACCTTATATTATATCCGTTACAATGTTGTTCTAAGTTGGATTATTTCCTTGCTATCAGTTGGGACGTCAGCGGCATTATCTTAATTTCCAAGGACAAGGAAGTCATTCGGTTAATTAATTAAGGTAATTGACTAATATGATTTATAAGGAAAAGGGTTCCTTATTTTCGTTTTATTCTCTGATCATTGGTAATCACGTCAGTCTATCGTGAGGAGCGTCTCTCATCGTGGTTTGAACGAGCGTTTCTTCCCTCTCTCTCTCTCCCTCCTCTGTTGAGAACTGTGAAGGCTGTTGCTGCAATCGGGTTGGAGTTTTTCGTTGCTGGTTCCCCTCTGCTCGCGTTATCAGGTTTGTGTTGCGAGAATTCTGGATTTCGTTGTTGGTTTCCTTTTCCCCCCTCAGTTTCTGATTTTGGGACTCCGAATATATTGATTCAGCGACGACAATTCTGCGTTGGGAATTCGGATTGTTGAGGCTACGCTACTGCAGTCTATTGGATTCCTCTGTGTTCTTGTATTCAGGTTCGGGTTGCAGAATTGAGGAATGTTGATGTTCTAGGTTTCTTGTTTGACTTCTGATTGTGGGCTGTCGATTTGTGTTGTTCAGTGATTGGGTTCGTGTCTGGTTGGAGAGCATTCCGGGCTGCGTTTTGCTGGAAGTGTGTTGTTGATACTTCTGCTGATTGAGGTAGGTGGTTGCTTGATTCGGCTTGGAAGTTCAGCCATAGGGAGTTTTGACGGTTTATAATCCGGATTGTGGTGTGATTCTGAGTTCGTTTGGCGTTTTCAGCTGGTTAAACCTCTATGGTTTCCTGTGTTTTAATCTGATTTGGTGTGTGTACTGTTCTGGTGAATTGTGTGGCGTTTTATGCAACTTTTTCTGCTCTGTTCGTCATTTTGGAAACTGCTGTTTTCGCACTGTCCGAACTTCTGTCCGAGTTTTGAAGTTCGGACAGAGCGTTCTGCACTTCTGATTTTCTAAGTTCGGGGTATGTCCGAACATCAGTCCGAACATGGATGTTCGGACACTCCCTTGGGTTCCCCTCTGATTTTAGTTCGACCTGTGTCCGAACTTCGACGTCCGGACACAAGGTCGCACCTTCCGCGTAACTTTTCTCGTAAACCTGTCCGAACATCTATCCGAACATGGATGTTCGGACATTCTGAAATTCTCTGTCTGATTTCAAATCGACTTGTGTCAGAATATTGATGTCCGGACACAAGATCGGACATTTTACAATCCTGGCTTCTGAGTCTCGAACTACGTCCGAACGTTAACGTCCGGACACAAGTTCGGACACCGCTCTGTTTTCAGTATAACTTCTCCGTCTGAATTCCGATTTGAGTGCCGTCTGTGGTGTTGGACTCCATTAAGTCTCTACTACTGTATTATAAGTGTTTTGGTATGTCTTCATGCAAGGTTACTTCTTTTTGTGCAAACCTTCTGTTTTGGGGCACTTTACTCTGTTTCTGAGCCGTGAATGGTTGGGTCGAGCTATTCCGTGGTATACCATGTAGACATCGTTCTGAGTGTGGGTCATTCCCTTTCTGTTTTGTGGGGTTGACGAACCCTTTGGCTCTCTTAGAGTCATTTATGCGTTGCCGAGAGATCTGTTATGATCTATGGGTCTCCGACCCTTCTGAGTGTGTGCATTGTACTGTGTCCCCTATCTGTTTGTGAACTCTGGTTGTTTCTGAACTGGGAACTCTGGTGTTCCATTCTGTATTTGCTTCAGTAATGCTCTGACTATTTATCCGGGAATTGTGGTTTTGTGCTAACCTCTGCTTCCCCTCTGTTTTCAATTGTTTTGAGCGACCTCACTGATGACGGTCGCTGCTTACTGGGCATAATTATGTGCTCATTCCCCTACTCTTACCATTTTTGCAGATTGATCGGCGAGGTCATCTTTAGTTCTGGGGCCATAGCTGTTTAGTTCCTTTGGTTTTTCAAACTATTTGATTATGATGTTGTAGCCTTCGGGCCTTACAATGTTTAGGCTTTTGTTTCTGTTTTGAATATGTAATTGGGAGTTGTTTTAACCTCCGCTGTATTCGAGTACTCTGGTTTACGCTATTTATGGAAGCATTGTTTTGGGCCTTAATTCGACTGTTAGTTTTAGATCCTTGCGTTATTAGGTAGTAATACGCGGCGTGTAATGCCCCTAACTCTTAGGCCGGTTTTGGGGGTGTTACATTTAGTGGTATCAGAGCCAGGTTTGGCTTTCTCTAGGGTCCGTGGTTGTGTTTGCTTGTGTGAGGTTCAGTTGTGACAGTTGTTTGAAGTCTGAGTCAGTTCTGACAAGTTTCGGATTTGTGAATCTCAGAATGCCTCCTCGTAGAGCACCAGTGACCCCTTAGGGAGATGTTGCGGAGGCAGTGCAGCAGTTTGTGGCGCAGCTCATGCAGACAGTAGCTGCAGCTGCTGGGGGAGCTGGTGGTGCAGGCCCAGCTGGGGCGAATGCTGTGGGTGGCCGAGTCAGGGCGCTCCAAGAGTTTATGAAGCTGAAGTCGCCTTCCTTCGACGGCTGTGGTGACCCTCAGGAGGCGAGCCACTGGATTACAGAGGTGGAGGATTTGCTGAGAGTGATGGGGTCAGAAGATGATCAGAAGGTCGACTTCACCACGTTCCTCTTTAAGGGGGAGGCGAAGGAGTGGTGGTGTATGGTGATGGGTAAGCATCCCCAGCCTTGGACCTGGGAGCAGTTCTGCCTGGAGTTCAACAAGCAGTTCTACCCTGACGTTTACAAGGACCAGAAGATTAATGAGTATAATCGACTGCGTCAGGGGAGAGATATGTTGGTCGAGGAGTACGTGAGGAAGTTCGTGACTCTCTCAAAGTATGCTCCAGAGCCGGATGAGCATAGGAAGGCCCGTAAGTTTGAGAGCGGGCTTATTGGGCAAAATAGTGTTGAAACTATCTTGCTAACTATGGGCAGTGAACCCAATCATTGTAGTACAACAAGGTCGTATCCACAGGGACTTCGTAACTATCTAGCTAATTATCAATTTAGTAACTGTGCAGAAATATATACAAAGGTGCATAAATGTAAACTGGGGTTTTTGGGATTTTAGTTGATAGATGGAAAATAAAGGAAAGCAATAAAACTAGACTAACTAATCTAGGATAGGTGTAGCTCGGGATGGATATTTGCACCCATCTTCCCTTTACTACCAATGGTTAACCCTCGAACTCATGGCTAAACAACGGGAACGCCAAATTAACTAATAGCCTAATCAAGGTCTACTAATCCTAACCAACGGAATGGAACCTGGCGGATCTTCCAAGTACCTAGTCAATTGATAGCATTAAGCACAATTTCCCCTTAAGTTGCAGTGTAATCCAATCTCGAAATCATCGATATTAGAGTACGCTGTTCTAGTCCCCGACGGTCCAGATTTCTATCTCAGAATCACATGTTGACAGAAATCCACAAGAATGCTCAACTAATCGGTAGGCCAAACCAACCAGTTTAACACATAGATAATTTGGGTAAAACCCTAAACTAATCCTCAAATCATGAGCAACAAGTTTAAGAATCATAAATACCCAATAATCATCTTCATTAAGCTCAAAGACTAAAATAAAGCATAAAAATAAGTTCAAGATTCAACAATGGAGGTTTTAGGGATTTTGGGGCAAAATCCCCATCCCAAGCTACAAGGAAACTACATAGCCATTAAAGCACAAAAGAGAGAGAAGGGAGAAGAAATAGCCATGGGAGGTTGAGGAAGAGCTTCAATGAAGGTGAGCCTTCTCCTCCTTCTTCTCTTCTTCTTCTTCCTTTCCTTTCCTCCTCTTCTTCCCTCTTTTCTCTTCTTTTCCCGTCGTTTTGTGTTCTGTGTGGCTTCCCCCTCTATCTCCTCTTTTTCTCCTTTTAAAAAGGCAGATTTGGGCAAAATCTGCGACCGACCGACCCACCCTGGGTCGGTCGAGTCCAGAAGCAATTTTGGGGGCCGGAAATCGCGTTTTTAAGTCCGACCGACCCACCTTGGGTCGGTCCTAGGGTCGGTCGGGTCCAGAAGCACTTTCGGCTCCTGGAACGAGCATTTCTGGGCTCCGGAATCATCCGACCGACCCACCCTGGGTCGGTCCTGTGGGTCGGTCCTGTGGGCAGACTAACTTCAAAATGCTGTATCTTCTTCATTTTAGCTCTGATTTTGGATCCGTTTGCGCCCACGCGTTTTTCTTTTCGTCTACTTTATTTCTAGCTATGTTGTTCCTCCTGTTTCAACAATAGTTGTGTAAAACACCAATAAACACAAAACTAGAGGAAAACTAGCTAGAGTGGATAAATGAGCATGAAAAGTGTGGATAAAACATATGAAATACACCTCTAAAACATACTCATTTAGACACTCATCAGGGCTGAGACCTGACATCAGGTCCGCTGTGACACCTCTCCGTCACTGGACCTTCAGAGATGTGGCGGATGTCGCTCTGCTGGTAGAGATCGACATCAAGGGTAGGCAGGCCGGTAAGGACCACAAAGGGAAGAGACGTGCTGAAGAGTCTCAGAAGAAAGAGGCTGCTCCTCCTCAGAAGAAGCAGTCTTATGGAGATCGCCGGGGAGCTTCTTCATCTTCGTCAGCTGGGGCGAAGTGTGGGTCGTGTGGTCACTCTCATCCTGGTAGGGAGTGTTATAAGAAGACTGGTGCCTGCTTTAAGTGCGGGTCGATGGAGCACAGGATTGCCCAGTGCCCTTAGGCATCCGATAGAGGCGCAGGGGATAGAGGCATCGACTCAGACTCAGGGGCGAGGTACGACTAGAAGAGGCCTCAGACTCAGACCCGAGTGTATGCTATGGCGGGAGAGCGTGATCGTGCTGGTGATCGCGTCATCTCAGGTATCCTCCAGATCCATTCTCAGGATGTATTTTGTCTGTTTGACTCTGGAGCTACGCACTCCTTTATCTGCTGTGACTTGTTGGATAGACTTGAGTTGACTGCTGTGCCTAGTGAAGTAGAATTATGCGTGAGTAGTCCTTTGGGTGGGATTGCTCCTTGCATTCTTGATTCTGTGTGTAAGGCTTGTCCCATAGTAGTCCGGGGCAAGACCTTTTGTGCTGACCTCATCCCGATGCGGATGGCCTGTTTTGATGTTATCTTGGGCATGGACTGGCTAGCAGAGCACCATGCCCATATAGATTGTGCAGCGAGGAGAGTGGTGTTTGATCTGCCAGGCGGGAGCCGTTTTGTCTTCACTGGAAATATAGTTCCAGGTGCGCCTGTGTTGGTATCGGCGTTGCAGGCGGTTAGCTTCTTGAGGAAGGGCTGCCAAGGCTTTTTGTGTTATCTTCCAGAGGTGCACGAGGGATCTAGCTTGGAGAGCATCCCGATTGTCAGAGAGTTTCCTGAGGTCTTCCAGGATGACGTGCCCGGGCTTCCACCAGAGAGAGAGGTGGAGTTCACCATTGACTTAGCGCCAGAGACTCAGCCCATCTCGAGGGCCCCTTACCGTATGAGTCCGGCGGAGTTGAAGGAGCTGAAGGTTCAGCTTCAAGAGTTGCTAGATAAGGGCTTCATCGCCCTAGTGTTTCGCCTTGGGGAGCGCCAGTGCTATTCGTGAAGAAGAAGGATGGGACCTCAGATTGTGCATCGACTATAGCGAGCTGAATAAGGTAACCATTAAGAATCGTTATCCCCTTTCGTGCATTGATGACTTGTTTGACCAGTTGGCGGGCGCCACAGTGTTCTCGAAGATAGATCTTCGTTCAGGCTACCATCAGTTGAGGATTAAGGCCAAGGATGTTCCTAAGTCCGCTTTTAGGACTCGTTATGGTCATTACGAGTCCTAGTCATGCCGTTTGGTTTGACAAATGCTCCCTCAGTTTTTATGGATATGATGAACCGGGTTTTCAAACCCTATCTGGATTAGTTTGTAGTGGTCTTCATAGATGACATCTTGGTGTACTCCAAGAGCGCAGAGGAGCATCTGAGGATTGTTTTGCAGACGTTGAAGGATCGTGAGCTGTATGCTAAGCTGAAGAAGTGTGACTTCTGGCTCGATCGCGTAGTATTCTTGGGACATGTAGTCTCGAAGGACGGTATCTCGGTGGATCCCGAGAAGATTAGAGCTGTGATGAAGTGGGCGAGGCCCACAAATGTTGCTGAGATTCATAGTTTCCTTGGGTTAGCTGGGTATTACAGGAAGTTCGTTGAGGGGTTTTCTAAGATTGTATCCCGCTGACCCGTCTGTTGAGGAAGGAGATCAAGTATGAGTGGAGTGAGGCTTGTGAGCAGAGCTTCCTGGAGATTAAGAAGAGATTGACTACCGCACCGATTCTGACGTTGCCTTCTGGGACCGAGGGCTTCGAGGTCTTCTGCGATGCGTCCCATAAGGGACTAGGATGTGTTTTGATGCAGCAGGGTAAGGTAGTGGCTTATGGCTCCCGTAGCTTAAGCCTTATGAGAAGAACTACCATACCCACGATCTGGAGTTGGCAGCTGTGGTATTCGCGCTGAAGATTTGGAGGCATTATCTGAATGGGGCGTCGTGTAAGGTCTACACGGACCACAAGAGTCTCAAGTATTTGTTCACTCAGAAGGAGCTGAACTTGAGATAGAGGAGGTGGTTGGAGCTACTTCACGACTACGATTTAGAGATCCTCTACCACCGGGTAGAGCGAACGTTGTGGTAGATGCTTTGAGTCGGAGAGGTGCTCCAGGTGTAGCTTGGGCCTTGACAGGGGTGCAGAGGTCAGCTGTAGAGCTTCAGCGTATGGGCTGTCGATTGCCCAAGACTTCCTCGGGCTGTGACGCTGTGTGGGTGATAGTGGATCGACTGACGAAGTCTGCCCATTCCTACCTATAAAGAAGACTTTCAGTTTGGAGCGTTTGACTCGTTTGTATCTTGGTGAGATAGTGAGGCTTCACGGGGTGCCTACTTCTATTGTGTTGATCGTGATCCCCATTTCGTGTCTAGATTTTGGCGCAGTTTGCATAAGGCCTTGGGTACGAATCCAGCTTTCAGTTCAGCCTACCATCCCCAGTCGGATGGCCAGACAGAGAGGACTAATCAGGTCCTGGAGGACATGCTTCGCGCATGTGTTCTGGATTTTGGAGGTAGCTGAGATCAGCATGTGACCCTGATTGAGTTCGCCTACAACAACAGCTTTCAGGCGAGCATTGGTATGGCTCCGTTTGAAGCGTTGTATGGTAGGAGGTGCCGGTCCCCCATCTGTTGGGATGACCTGAAGGAGAGAGTCTTGGTTGGACCCGAGCTGGTGCAGGGAGCAGTAGAGAAGATCAGGATGATCCGGGAGCGCCTGCTTGTTACTCAAGAGTAGACAGAAGTGCTATGCAGACCAGAGGCGCAGGCCGCTTGAGTTCGAGGTTGGAAGATCATGTCTATCTGTGGGTGTCGCCGTTCAGAGGCGTAGTCCGGTTTGGGAAGCGTGGAAAGCTTAGCCCAAGGTTCGTGGGCCGTTGAGATTCTAGAGAGGATTGGCCCTGTGGCTTACGTCTAGCTTTGCCTCCATCCTTGTCTGCTGTCCACAGTGTTTCCATGTTTCGATGCTGAGGAAGTACTTGCATGATCCGTCTCATGTGATCGACTACAGTCGGCTTCGATTGAGGGAGGACTTCAGTTTCGAGGCGGTGCCTACCCGCATTCTGGCTAGAGATGTTTGCCAGCTCCGTAGCAAGACCCTGCCTATGGTTAAGGTCCAGTGGGCTGATCAGTCAGAGAGCGAAGCAACTTGGGAGCTTGAGGACGAGGTGCGTGCCAAGTTACCCTCCCTATTCGAGCAGTAAGGTGAGTCAATTTCGAGGACGAAATTCTTTTAAGGGGGAGGTGATGTTATAACCCATAGTTCATACCTTATATTATATCTGTTACAATGTTCTAAGTTGGATTATTTCCTTGCTATCAGTTGGGATGTCAGCGGCATTATCTTAATTGCCAAGGACAAGGAAGTCATTCGGTTTAATTAATTAAGGTAATTGACTAATCTGATTTATAAGGAAAAGGGTTCCTTATTTTCTTTTTATTTTCTGATCATTGGTAATCACGTCAGTCTATCGTGAGGAGCGTCTCTCATCGTGGTTTGAACGAGCGTTCTTCCCTCTCTCTCTCTCCTCCTATGTTGAGAACTATGAAGGCTGTTGCTGCAATCGGGTTGGAGTTTTCGTTGCTGGTTCCCCTCTGCTCGCGTTATCAGGTTTGTGTTGCGAGAATTCTGGATTCGTTGTTGGTTTCCTTTTCCCCCCTCAGTTTCTGATTTTGGGACTCCGAATATATTGTTCAGCGACGACAATTCTGGGTTGGAATTCGGATTGTTGAGGCTACGCTACTGCAGTCTATTGGATTCCTCTATGTTCTTGTATTCAGGTTCGGGTTGTAGAATTGAGGAAGTTGATGTTCTAGGTTTCTTGTTTGACTTCTGATTGTGGGCTGTCGATTTGTGTGTTCAGTGATTGGGTTCGTGCTGGTTGGAGAGCATTCCGGGCTGCGTTTTGCTGGAAGTGTGTTGTTGATACTTCTGCTGATTGAGGTAGGTGGTTGCTTGATTCGGTTTGAAGTTCAGCCATAGGGAGTTTTGACGGTTTATAATCCGGATTGTGGTGTGATTCTGAGTCGTTTGGCGTTTTCAACTGGTTAAACCTCTAAGGTTTCTTGTGTTTTAATCTGATTGGTGTGTGTACTGTTATTGGTGAAGGTGTGGCGTTTTATGCAACTTTTTCTGCTCTGTTGTCATTCTGGAAACGCTGTTTTGCACTGTCCGAACTTCTGTCCGAGTTTTGAAGTTCGGACAGAGCGTTCTCATTCTAATTTTCTAAGTTCGGGGTATGTCCGAACATCAGTCCGAACATGGATGTTCGGACACTCCCTTGGGTTCCCTCTGATTTTAGTTCGACTCGTGTCCGAACTTCGACGTCGGGACACAAGGTCGGACCTTCCGCGTAACTTTTCTCGTAAAACCCGTCCGAACATCTGTCCGAACATGGATGTTCGGACAGTATGAACTTTCTCTGTCTGATTTCAAATCGACTTGTGTCCGAACATTGATCTCCGGACACAAGTTCAGACATTTGACAATCCTGCTTCTGAGTCTCGAACTGCGTCCGAACGTTAACGTCCGGACACAAGTTCGGACACCGCTCTGTTTTCAGTATAACTTTCCGTCTGAATTCCGATTTGAGTGCCGTCTGTGGTGTTGGATCCTCTAAGTCTCTACTACTGTATTATAAGTGTTTTGGTATGTCTTCATGCAAGGTTACTCTGTTTTTGCAAAACCTTTTGTTTTGGGGCACTTTACTCTGTTTCTGAGCCGTGAATGGCGTGCTGGTCGAGCTATTCCGTGGATACCATGTAGACGTCGTTCTGAGTGTGGGATCATTCCCTTTCTGTTCTATGGGGTTGACGAACCCTTTGGCTCTCTTAGAGTCATTTATGCGTTGCCGAGAGATCTGGTTATGATCTATGGGTCTCCGACCCTTCTGAGTGTGTGCATTGTACTGTGTCCCTATCTGTTTTGAACTCTGGTTGTTTCTGAACTGGGAACTCTGGTGTTCCATTCTGTATTTGCTTCAGTAATGCTCTGACTATTTATCCGGGAATTGTGGTTTTGTGCTAACCGCTGCTTCCCCTCTATTTTCAATTGTTTTGAGCGACCTCATGATGACGGTCGCTGCTTACTGGGCATAGTTGTGTGCTCATTCCCCTACTCTTACCATTTTTGCAGATTGATCGGCGAGGTCATCTTTAGTTCTGGGGCCATAGTTGTTTAGTTCCTTTGGTTTTTTCAAACTATTTGATTATGATGTTGTAGCCTTCGGGCCTTACAAGTTTAGGGCTTTTGTTTCTGTTTTGAATATGTAATTGGGAGTTGTTTTAACCTCCGCTGTTTCGAGTACTCGGGTTTACGCTATTTATGGAAGCATTGTTTTCGGCCTTAATTCGACTGTTAGTTTTAGAGCCTTGCGTTATTAGGTAGTAATAGCGGCGTATAATGCCCTAACTCTTAGGCCGGTTTGGGGGTGTTACAGATCTGCTCCACTAAAGATAGGAAGGCTAGTAAATCCGCAAGTTCCTCAATCGCTGTCTTCTTTTTCTCAGATGAACCTTCAGCAACTATTGCCAATCCCACGCACACAGGAGTATACCTGATACCAAATGAATGAGAACACCCTAACTTTATTTCTTTAATCTTCTACTCTTAATGGTCTAAGTTACTCTTACTGAGGCCTAATCCTCTCTAAAAGGCCAAAAGCGTGTTGATACCTAAACTGTCTTAGTTTAAACTTAAAAATATAGGCTTAATCGAGTTTTCATGGTGAGCTTTCTTCATTGTGTTTGTTTTTCTGTTTAAGCTGGTTTGATCGGGCTTAAGGTTTTCTTATCATATATGGATTGTGCCTCGTTTGTATGTGGATGTTGTTTTGCCTAGTGGAACTTATCTTGTATTAAAAAATATTCCACATGTTCCACTTTTATTGGGTTCATTTGGTGATCCTCTCACACATCCTCATATAAGGTTGATCAAATGTATTTTTAAATATCGTATTTGAAAAGAAAAATCTCTTGTAATGCGGGGAAACTATTAGAAGAGTGAGGGTACTAGAAGAGTGAGAGTAATAAACATAAATCGTTTATTGACATATCAGCCGTGTAATGGAAAAATAGAAAAAACGAATTCTAATATGTATACCTAAAAAATACAAACAAGCTGTAGGAAGCATGAATACAAGAGTAAATTAGTACTAATATCCCCTCAGCTCAGTAAATGAAAAAAAGCTCTACCACTTTTCCTATTCTCCTATCTGTTAACATAGCGGAGCGATTCCGATCATTCACTGGCACCTTTGCCCTTGTTCCTTCTTTCTTGAATTGATCGAGCTTTAGACAGCAGCTACTATCATGTACAATGAAATCGATCCTCGTTCCATAATCAATCAAAACTATATACTGTCAAACAAGCTCCACCCTGCGAAATCTGCACTGGATTTGTTCGAGTCCATCACAGTTTTGATCAAATAAAAAACATACCACATCACCATCCAAAATAACCTAGACGAGACGTATTCAGTAATCCGTGCCAAACATCTATCAAGAAGCCATGGACATCTTTAAAGGCGTTTCGCTCTCATTAGAATCAGCAGTACCACCTGTCGTCGTCCCATCACCACCTCCAATGCTTCCCCAGGGGCGGCACCAGGTGAAGGACCGGAACCGGCTTCCTCCAACAGACCATGCGGAAACCAAAGGCTCGGGAGATGACTCTGTACAGAAAAGTGATGATCCAGAAGAACCAAGGCATCGCCACCAATGTCACTCCGATTACAGGGTACCATGCCGTGGAGGGATCCTCTGGTTCAGGGTGGGTAATGTAGAGTAACAGGAAGGTTCCTCCAGCTGTGACGGAGAGGAATAGGAAGGCGGCTATTACCCATATGAACAATGCTCCCGTCTCGACTGCTGGCATTTGATGATTAAAAAATAATTTCGGTTTGGGTTGGAGGAGAAAAGACCAACTAGTTAGCTAGAATGAAGTAACCTGATCGATTCGGCGGAAGGACGGGGGATTTTGTGAGTTGATCTGTTTTCCGAGGTGATGGATTTTCTCCCGCCTTCTTGTCTCCTTTTCCAGGTCTTTTGTTATTAGGTTTTCTGGGTCCAGCGATAATCCATCTCGGGATATTAGATACGGAGACCCGTGAGCTAGCAAATTGATAACAGAGACGATGATGCTGATTGAATAAAAAAATCTTCAGGGATGCGTTCTTCAGGAAGAATGTTTCGGGCCAGAAAGAAGAATTCCTTGAGGTTGCAAACGAAAGTAAGATTATGGAAACTAACAAGGGCATAGATTTGAATTGCAGATGACCCAAACAGAGTAGGGAGAGAGAAGGGATTTGGGTTTTTGCTTAATCAGGTTCTAACGGTTTGGTGGACGAAATTGGACTTTGTCTTGATTTCCTTGTTCTGTTTTTTAGGGGTTGCTAGATTCATGCAGCATGATACAATACAATACAACCATTTTGAGATAGCTCTTCCGTCAATTTATTAAAGTATTTCTTTTGTTTTTGATCTGGAATTTGTTTTCCACAATTTTTTTACGTAGCTACTTAGCCTATATATAGCCAACTTACTAAGGAACACACAATGAAATAAAACAATACTCCCTCCGCCCTGAATTGACCGTCCTGTTTGCTTTATGACACGTTTTTCCACTTCAATATTAAGCATATAAGGTAAAATAACTTTATAAAACTAAATTTTGTAATATATAGTTTATCATGTAAGGAATCATATGAAAAAGTTAAATTTTCAAAATTAATTTATCTTACATGTTAAAAATTAAAGTCAAACGACATGGCCAAATAGTAAACAGGACGATCAATTCATGACGGAGGGAGTAGGAGTTAATTAATTTCACCTCTTGAGGAAAAAAGGAGTAGGGGAAAGAGATTGAAAGAATTCTTAACTAGAAGATTAATGTTTTAGTGAATCTAGATAAATAAAAGAAATTGTAAAAAATGATAATATAAGCATGAGTAAATTATTGGGAACCCTTTTGGATTTTGGGATAATACTAGTAATCACCTTATGTTTCATAATATTGGTAGCCACCTTGAGGTTTCTGTATCTCTGACTACGAGCCCTCGAACTATAACTTTGTTAATAGATCGTTAACCTCTTGTTAACTTGTGAGCTTATTCACTAAATGATGCCAAGTTGGACAAAAAACACTATTTAGTCAACATCGTTTAAGTCTACCATTATTTTTCCTAAAAACGTCAACCCTAACTCACACTACAAAAAAAAGTATCATTTACTAACACACAGTTTTACTAACACATAGTTTAGTGTGTCTATAGGTATAATTTACTAACACATTATATGTATCGGTAAAACCTAAATCATCTTTACCGACTCATTTATTAAAATGTTAATACACACCTAATCTTTACTGACTCATTTATTGAAGTGTCAGTACACACCTCATTTTTACTGACATAAAATCTTTATTTTACTAACTTATAAAATTTTAAGTTAAGTATAGTACCTAAATTATCTATATTGATAAGTTCTAATCAGTCACTAAAACCTACTAAGAACAAATCTTTCCTTAAGTTTTTAGGAGCTTGTTATATACTACGCAACACTTAATGAAGGATTTGTTCTTGGTTGCAGACCATTCCTGGATTAGGGTTGATGTTTTTAGAAAAATAGTAGTGGGATGAGAGAGACTTAGATTAAGCAGCATTTTTTGTCCAACATGACATCATGTAGTGAATAAGCTCAAGATCAGCAATAAATTAATGATTTATTAACGAAGTGGTGGTTACCAATAATTATGATTGAAGAGGGAAAAAGTACGAGAATAAGAAAAGGTAGAACACCCGGTCCCATGTGACTGGAAGGAACAGCTTAGAGCAAGGAATATCGCCGGATCAGAGTGTGATCCGGCCGGATGAGTAATTAAATATCCCGCTTACATGTAAATGCCAGCCTGGCAATTAAAAAGAAAGACAGGCTGGCGACTCTCAATCTAGCAGTGTAAACACTATAAATAGGGGTTCAACCCCACAATAAAGGATACGTTTTCACGTTCGAAACTACACACTGTTGCATTATCTACGCGATTCTCTCTCTCTCTTAAGCTCGGTCACACAGTAACAAGGTAACTCGACGAAGCACAAATGGCCTAGAAGTAGAGTTGGAATCCGATTAGAGATTAGGATAGGAGGTTAGGGAATTTAGGAATTCACCGTTTCATTTTGGCGCCGTCTGTGGGAAACGGATGGCTCAAGATCTTTCTTAGCAACCACGAGTCCACCGGAGGTAATCTGATTTTGAGCGAAACAACGAAGCCTTGAAACTTTGAGGTTGTGTCTTTTGCAGGTGTAAGCGAAGGAGGTACGCGTGCAAGGATGGCTCCAAGAACAAGAAAAACACCCCGACCTGAGGGCGAGATCAACAATGTAGGAACAGCCGAAAACGACAGAGTGGAAGCTGAAGACGTGATCTCCAAGCAAGCGTTGGAGGAGATGCTGAAAAGCCTAGTCAGAACCATTGATGAAAGGATAGTGGAAGGGAATGAAGTCTTGCAGCAGGAGCTGATGTAGCGAGATGTGGAATACCAGAAGAAATGGGAGGACATGACTGAGGCGCTCGAATCGCTCAAGAATCGTGGCTCCGAAGCGAGCAACAGCCGGAAGAAAGAGCAGCTAGAGAAAACTCTGATCATCAGCGACGAGACTGAGGAGGATGATTCGATCGACATGACTCTTTACCCCTTCTCCGAGAGAATCAGGAAGGCAAAGCTTCCTCCCCACTTCGTTGCGCCAGCAGTGGAAAAGTACGATGGAACGGGGGACCCTGCTCTTCACGTTAAGAAATTTATGTTCGCAATGAATACGCAGGGGATAAGTTCTCTCGCTCTTTGCAATTTGTTTCCGGGAACATTATCCAAAAGGGCACTCGGTTGGATCTCAACAAGACCCCCGCAGTCGATCTCAAGTTTTAAGCAATTGACTGAGGAGTTCCAGCAATACTTTGCTGCAAGCAAAAAAATCAAGAAGGAAACAATAGAACTGATGGATCTCAAACAGAAAAGGGGAGAGACGGTGAAAGAATTCAGTGAAAGGTTTCATAGGCAGGTAGCTAAAATTGATGACATTGATGAGAAGATTCTGATCAAGGCTTTCGGAAACGGGCTAGCACAACCAAGGCTTGCCGGGAAGATCGCGACAAAACCCCAAAAACCCATGGAGAGCTAGCCGAAATGATTCATGAGTTTCTAAAGTCAGAGGTGGCGGAAAATAAGGCCAGAGATTTGGCAAACAGCTTCAAAGCGGTTAACGACAAAAAAGGGGGACCGAATGGAAATAGTGCTTCCGGCAATGTATCAGGAAGTTCATCCGGGGGAGGCTCAAGATACAAGCCTTACTACAAAGCTCCATCCCAGGCACCTCAGTTTCAGAACGCCCGGGTTGCTGTTCAGATTGATCCGGGCAGGTATGCGGCGGCAGTCAAAGAGGGATATCTACCCCCACCAAAGAAGCCTTATCCAGGGGAGATTCCGATAGCCTTCTGTGAGTATCATGGTTGCAAAAGTCACAGAACCGCAAATTGCGCCACTCTGGCCAAAGAATTGAGGATCATCGAGGAAGAAAAGAAAGGCAAGGGAAAACAGGTGGCAGGCCAACAGAGGCAATATAGCAGGCAAAATCAGTCCACCTCTCGAAATCACCAGGAAGAAGAGATCCACCCTGAGCTAAATCACGGCAAATCAGTCGGTATGATCTCAGGTTTGTAAGAAGGTGAAGACATTTTTGTTTCTCTAGTTTTAGCTAGGCCCAGTCATGTCGGTAATAATAAGACGAAAGCTGTGTAATCAGACTTTTTTCTCTTCCTTCCAGAAAAGACGTATGTTGTAAAAATCTTCCGGAATCTTCCGGTAATTCCCTTCCGGAAAAAATGAAAGTCTAATAAACTTTTTCTCTTAAGCAAATTCTCAGGTCTCTTTTCAGAAGTAGGACCGTTGACCCCAAACGAAAGAAAAAGACATATTCATGCGGTGCATCAAGAACTACCGGAAAGAAAAATTGCCAAGCGAGAGAATCTTCCCCAGATTTTCTTTACAGACGAAGACGAAGAAGGGGTGTTATACCCTCACAACGATCCACTGGTCATTCGGGCACAAGTGAATGACAGGATGATGGAAGGAATCCTGATAGACAGCGGGGCTGGAGCGAATGTCATATCTGCCGAGGCAGAGTTAAAAAATTGGAGGTCCCAGAAAGTAAGATTAAACCATATTCGGCGGTCCTCGGAGGCTTCGTTGGGGGCGTTTCTACCAAGTCTTCAGGGAGCATAGACTTCACCATAACATTGGGATGGGAGACGAACGAAGAACTGAAAAGCTCACAGCTTTCATTGTACCAGGACTTTCCGGATACAATATGTATCTCGGCCGGCCAGGGATTAATGCTTTCAAAGCAATATGCAGCACTCACCACCTGAAGATGAAGTATCTAACCAGGGCTGGAAAGGTGGTAACCATAAAAGGGAGTCAAAAGATGGCTCGAGTATGTGAAGTCCGCATCATGGAGGGAATGCCGGAAGAAGAGATGGTCAAAACGGTGGGGTCGAAGAAGGAATTCAAGGGAAAGCTCCCTTTCCCGCCAGAGCCGGATCAAAGAACAGAAGATTGTGGAGCCTCTAAGGAGTCACCAAGAGAGGTACACTTAAAAACTGACCCTTCTAAATTTTTTAAAATAGGAAATGCGTTCGGCAGTGAGGAGCAAACTCACCTGATGAGATTCCTGGAAAAAAGAAGGACAACTTTCGCCTGGAGTACGGACGAAATGCCAGGAGTAGATCCAAGCGTTATCCAGCATGACCTACGAGTGGATCCAAAGCACCCAGCCATCCGGCAAAGAAGAAGAATAATAGGAGAAGAAAGAGACCTTGCGGCACGTGCTGAGGTGCAAAAACTGCTTAAAGCCGGATTCATCAGGGAGGTGTCCTACCCCAAGTGGTTGGCCAACGTTGTGATGGTTAAAAAATCAAATGGCAAATGGAGAATGTGTGTGGACTTCACAGATTTGAACAAAGCATGTCCATAAAGACTTTTATCCATTACCATCAATAGATAGATTGGTTGTTCAACGGCTCAAAGTTCTGTCTTAAGTTTCTTGGATGCGTTTTCAGGATATAATCAAATAAGAATGAATGAGGAGGATTCGGAAAAAACATCTTTTATTACCTCGGCCGGAACCTTTTGCTACAAGGTGATGCCTTTTGGATTAAAAAATACGGGTGCAACCTTCCAAAGAATGATAGACAAAGTGTTCAAACAACAGTTGGCCCAGAATGTAGAAGCATATGTCGATGATATCGTGGTAAGAAGTAACTCCTGGGCACAGCACATGGAAGATTTAAAAGAAACCTTTGACACCCTAGACAGATTCCAAATCAAGCTGAATCCGGAAAAGTGTGTATTTGGAGTTACAAAAGGGAAATTCTTAGGCTTTATCGTTGGGCAAAGAGGGATTGAAGTGGACCCCGAAAAAACCCAGGCAATCCTCGATCTATCACCACCAAAGAACATTAAAGATGTGCAAGCATTGAACGGGCTCACGGCTTTAGCAAGATTCTGCTCAAAACTCCAAGAAAAGTCAATACCGTTCTTCAGCATTTTACAAAAAAACAAGAATTCCAGTGGAATCAAGAATGTGTGGACGCCTTTGAAAGGATCAAGGAGATGCTCAAAGAATTGCCAAAACTAGGTGTTCCGGCGCCTGGTCAAGACTTGTATCTCTACCTATCTGCCACGGATTGGCGGTGGGTAGCGGCTGTGTTAATAATGGAGGAGGAGAAAAAAGAGATACCAGTATATTACACCGGAAAAATCCTAACTCCAGCAGAAAGCCGTTACACCAACATCGAAAAAATATTGTTTGCATTAGTCGTTGCATCTCGAAAGCTTCGACCTTATTTTCAGTCTCACCGGGTATTCGTTAGGACGAATTGGCCACTAAAACAGATAGCAAACAACCCAAACGCTTCCGGACGGATGGTCAGTTGGACTGTCGAGCTCACCCAGTACGAAATCCACTTCCTTCCTCGAACAGCCATAAAGGCACAGGCCTTGGCGGACTTTATAACCGAAACAACCTTTGCCCAAAAACAAAGAGAATCGACCAACCCATACGTTATCTTAGTTGACGGAGCTCGATGTAAGACTGGAGCAGGGGCCGGAATAGTGGTCCAAACGCCGCCGGATGGAAGAACTCTCAACTTTGCGTTCCGGCTAGAATTTGAGGTAACAAATAATGAAGCAGAATATGAAGCCCTCATACAGGGTTTGGAGGTCGCCACTGCCTTAGGGGCAACAGGTTCTTTCTTATAATAAGACAGTGGTTCTCATTTGTGTCTTTAGAAAATTTTTTACATACCTTAAAAAGGGGGGAGAATGGGGTTTACATCTTTGTTTGTTATGCAGAATTGGAAATATACTCAGATTCAATGCTAGTAGCGCGACAAAACGACAACATTTACGAGGTCAAGGAGGAGAAGCTTGGAAAAATACTTGGCCAAGGTCCAAGAGACGAAGGCAAACTTTCAGAGATGTGAATTAAGACATCTTCCCCGAGTAGAAAACATAGAGGCCGATGCGTTGGCTAAATTGGCCAGTATGGCCGAGAGAATGCCCAGTAAAGTCTGGATGGAAATAAGGGCAAACTCAAGTCTGGAGGAGATCCGAGTATGCACCATTGAATCGGACACAATAGCCAAGTCTTGGATGGCACCTATTGTTGAGTACATACAAAGCGGAAACTTGCCACAAGACGAGAAAGAAGCGGCAAAAACAAGACGAAGGGCTGCATCTTTCTTTTTAGAGCAAGAACAGCTCTACAAAAGATCATTCGCGAGACCAGCACTTAAGTGTGTTACCATGGAGGAGAGGAGGAGCAGGCTCATGGAGGAGCTACATGAGGGGACCTGTGGGAACCACCAAGGAGAAAGGGCAATAATTCACAAAATCCTAAGGCTGGGATATTATTGGCCAAGGATGAGGGAATGTTCAAAAGAATACATACGGAAGTGCATTAAATGTCAGGAACACGGCCACAAAATACACAGTCCCCCGTCCACACTGAAAGCCATGCTGTCTCCAATCCCATTTGCCATGTGGGGATTGGATATCGTTGGACCTTTCCCGGAAGCATCTCCCGGAAGATATAAATTCATTTATGTGGCCATTGACTACTTCACCAAATGGGTGGAAGCCATGCCAACGGTATCCATTACCGCAAGAAAGTCACAGGATTTCATCTGGAAGTATGTTGTCTGTAGATTCGGGATCCCGAAGATAATAGTAACAGACAATGGAGCTCAGTTCAACTGTAAAAGCTTTGGGCATTCTGTGAAGAGTGGAAGATTGACCTGAGATTCGCATCGGTCGCCCATCCACAAGCAAACGGCCAGGTAGAAAATGCGAATGGACAAATTGTCAAGGCTATAAAAAGGAAGTTGGACAGCAAAAAAGGGAGATGGGCGGAATTGCTACCTCAGGTTCTCTGGTCCTACAGAACAACCGAAAAGGGCCCAACAGGGGAAACTCCATACAGGTTGACCTACGGTCTTGAAGCGATTGTTCCGGCTGAGATTACAGTCCCATCAATTAGATGGGAATCCTTTGATGAGGAAAACAACAGTGAAGGGGTGAAAGACAGCCTTGACCTGCTTGAAGAAACCAGGACTATGGCCCAAGTCAGGATGGAAAGAGATAAAGCGAAAGTAGAAAGATATTTTAACCAAAGAACAAGGAAAAGGGGTTTCGCTCCGGGTGAACTAGTCCTTCGGGAGGTAAAGCAGCCAAAGAAGCTAGAGCCCTAATGGGAGGGACCATTTATTGTACAACGGCGAACAGGGCAAGCTTCGTATCGCCTGAAAAATAGTGAAGGTTATGAATTGCCTCACTCCTGGCATGCTGAATGCCTTAAAAAGTTTTATGTATAAAAACATTTTTTACAAAGAGCAATAAAATGAGGTATTCTTTTGAGGCAAAGTTTTTTAAAATATGCCACCCGGCCAGCGAGCCTACAGGCTATCACGCCTTGAAATGTACCATCCGGCCAGCGTGCCTACAAGCTATCACGCCTTGAAATGTACCATCCGGCCAGCGTGCCTACAGGCTATCACGCCTTGAAATGTACCATCCGGCCAGCGTGCCTACAGGCTATCACGCCTTGAAATGTACCATCCGGCCAGCGTGCCTACAGGCTATCACGCCTTGAAATGTACCATCCGGCCAGCGTGCCTACAGGCTATCACGCCTTGAAATGTACCATCCGGCCAGCGTGCCTACAGGCTATCACGCCTTGAAATGTACCATCCGGCCAGCGTGCCTACAGGCTATCACGCCTTGAAATGTACCATCCGGCCAGCGTGCTTACAGGCTATCACGCCTTGAAATGTACCATCCGGCCAGCGTGCCTACATGCTATCACGCCTTGAAATGTACCATCCGGCAGCGTGCCTACAGGCTACCGCGCCTTGAAATGTACCATCTGGTCCGCGTGCCTACAGGCTATCATGCCTTGAAATGTACCACCCGGTCAGTGTGCCCATAAAGACTAGGAATTTACTTAAAAAGATTTGAACGAAGGTGTAAAGACCTTCCATATAAATAAAGGGGAACTTACAAAGCATTTGGAAATCCGGTCGCTCCGGATAAAGCCAAATGAGAAATATATAAAGCTAACTCGTAGAGAGAGTTACTTAAAACGATTAAGAGATACAAAAGAGGTAGCAAGGGCAGAACGCATTCAAAACATTACCAAAAACAGTAATCCAAAATACGACTATACAAGATTCCTGCACTAAGAAATTACTATCTAAAAAGCATCTATTCTTTAGCAGGCTTCTTTACAGCGGACCCTTCGACCGGATTGGACACGCTCTCCGCAGAATTAGATTTTCCAACGGCTTGACGAAAGCCGGCAACCTCCTGGCGCATACCGCTATCGGGAGGAAGGAAAGAAGCTTGACCAGGCCTAAAGACTGTCTCACCAGGGAGACGACCGAACTTCTCAAAGTCTTCAAGGAAGTTGCTCTTCCGGGCAACGTTGTCAAACTCCAGCTCACTATACAGATCGTCATCCAATACTTCCCCCCTCTTCAGAAAGTACTTGGAGATGGTTTGGGCGACAAATGTTAGTAATCTTCCGGCTCTGAGAGCCGAGAGCCTTTTTTAGATGGGCAATGATAGTTCCTTGCTTCTTCAGCTCCTCTTGGGTCCGACGGGCGTAAGATGTATGCTTAGCAACGTCCTCCTCAAGCTGTAAACCTGAGCTCGGTAGAGATCACGGTCAGAACCCGCGGCAGAAAGTTCCTCATTCAGCTTGTCAATGCGATCGCTGAGCTTCTCGACATGTCTTAAAAGATTTTCAGAATCTGTTTTTTAAAAAAAGAGAGCAGGATCGGTAAGAATAAGGCATAAGGACGAAAAACGGCAGAAAAGAGACCGATAAGACTCACCCTTGGCCGGGACCTTAGCACTTTCGGGTTGAGGGAGGGCCATGGCCTCCTCTAAAGCCTTCACCTTTTCCTCCAGAGAAGCCTTCTCGGCCGCAAGAGCAGCTTTACCGGCAGAAAGAGCCGTGTTTTCGTCCATCAAGAACTGCTTCTCTTGATCAAAGGCGATCCGAGTCTGCTCATCCAGAGCATCTTTTCCTCGGTCAGTTCGGTAAGCTCTTGAATAAGTTTGGCTTTATCCCCCACCAAAGCCTCATTCTGCCCGGCCAAAGCTTTTTGTCTGCCTCAAGGGATTCAACTTCTTTCTCAAGGGCAGCATTCAGGCCCGCAAAATAAGCCTTATCTGAAGTAAGGGAATCCACGTCCCTTTTGTGAGCAGCTTGTACCTGCCGCAACAAAACTTCCAAGTCAGACAAAGCATGCTTTGGTATCAAGACATTCTTTTCACCGGAAGGTTTGCGGTGTACCTGCTTCAGGATACCCTCTGCGTGGAGGTTCTAGTTTCTCAGAGCGAACATCTCTTCCCGCAAATTCTTTAACTTCAATTCATATTCATCTCGAAGGCGAACACACTCATGGCGAGATGACCGCAACTCCTTGTTTAAAGTGTCTGTCCTATCTTTCACCTTGCGGTCAATCTCGTAATTTACGTGATCCATGTAACTATCATGATTAGAACGGGTTTGCTTCAACTCGGCTTCAATATTGTTGGCCCGACTTTTTTCACGTTGCAGGTCAAATTGAAGGTCCCGAGTCTGGACTTCGGCGCTTTGGGCCATTGACATAACCTAAAAGAAACAAAACATAAAAGGCTTAAGGAATATCAGAAAGACAAGGGAGAATGGGAGGAAGACGGCACTTACTCGAAAAATGCTTTGCCACATCAGGTTGAAGACCTCTCCCGTGGGAATGGAAAGACGCATAATAGCATCAGCTCCTCCGCTCCCGGCCCTCAGTTTTTCCTTGGTGGCAGTAACAATGGACGGAGGGGCAAAGATCCCGTTCGGATGGTCAGACAGTCTTATCGCTTCCTTCCAGGCGTCGGTGTATCGAGCAGCATCAAAGGAGATCTTGCGCAAGGGTTGCCCAAGATAGTAGAACCATCCCTCCTTCTGGGAAGGGCCGGTGAAACCCCCCAGAGCAGGAGGGGGTGGAGAGGAGGGGAGGCAGTAATGTCCTCCCTTTGCCTGTCTTCCCTCTGCTTACTTCGGAGCTCTGGGTTCTCAGGCACAGGTCGGTATTCTTTCACCCCCTCGGGTACTGATTCATTGACTCCAGGGACGTCATGTAGGGTTGAGGTGCCAAGAGTCTCACGGTCCCTTTCAGTCTCAGAAACCTCCGTTAAAACAGCCTTCGGCTTTGATACAGTTTTCTTCCGAGGTTTTTGAGTACCGGAAGCCGGAACAGCAGAAGTAGGGTGGGCCGGACCGCAAGCAACCTCGTTGTCAGAAACGGTTATGGGTGCGCCTTGAGAGCCTGAGAAAGAAAGGGTCAGCATATAATGTACAGAAAAGGAAAGGCAAAAGTTTCCTTCAAATAAGAAAGAGCAATACGTAGGTTAGTATCTTCCAAGACAGCACCGTGGGCCGGATCAGAAGAAAAATATCCTGCCAAGTCAGGAAACAATTCACAAATTGGGGTTGGGTGACCAGATCCCTGCCCCGGACGAGAGACAGACCCCTGGCCTGAATCAGGAGTAAGAGGGAGAAAGACGCGACGCCCAGACCCTGGACTCACATACCAAGTACCTGGCAAATCACCGCTCGATCGGGCTGGAGACCCAGTAATTCTCTTTTTCTTCTGGCCAGAATGGTCCTTGTCATTATCGCCTCTTTGTCTCTTCTTGGAAGAGGTGGCATCCCCGAGGAGCCTTGTGGCCGCATCAACAGCCGCATCAACAGACGCATAGTAATCGACTTGCTCATCACCCATCTTGAAGTTGACAAAATTCCAGCTGTTGAAGGGCCCCCACCTTATCTCCTCTAGAAAAGACACTACAAGAAAACAACACTATCACAGACGGAATATTCCGTATGTAAAAGTTAAATTTCCATATGTAATGACAATTACAGACGGAAAATTCCATAGGAAAATTCCGTCTGTAATAAACGGGTCGGTAATACTATTCCGTCTGTGAAAACAAATTCCGTCGGTGATATTATGAACTTTTACGGACGAAATTTTCCGTCTCAGAAAACGGTTATCACAGACGGAATTTTCTGTCTCAGAAAATCAATATCACTTACGGAAAATTCCGTCTCAGATAATGGTTATCACCAACAGAAATTTCCGTCTCAGATATTATTACCTACGAAATGTTTCTCCTCAGGATTACTTATCACCTACGGAAAATTCCGTCTCAAATGATCTTATTACCTACCAAATCATTCATCCCATAACTTATATCACCTACAAAATGTATTGTACCTAATAATTTTTTCAAACAAGACACATAACTTGAATAATATATAAACATCTATTACATTCATAGCTGAAACACCAGTGACATTTTACAAAGTGCTACATAAAGTAGTTTTTATCCAAAGTCACAACATTCTCAAAATATTCTTCATAACTAGCTAGCAAATGTTTCCATAACAAGGAAACTATAAGATGTTTCTCATAAGAATTCGAATACTACAACGCTCATATCCTACCAAAAGTTTACAGTATTCAAGTTTACTAATGACTATGACAATCATTTTCACATTGCATCATATAAAAAACACATATTCTTCACTTGACAGCTTCATATCCCTTGAATTCAGCTACTTCAATCTGCAAAAGGAAAACGCAACTACTTGAATTCAGCTACTTCATGTTGATGCCTGAACCAGCCCGCCACCCATTAGTATGTTGACAAACCATCAGATCAAGCAGCAAGAATAGTATAATGCAGACAAACCATGAGTCCACACGGAATTGATGGTGTGATCAATCTAATCTTGATCTATGTTCAGCTTTGTCAGATATAACACCACAACTATTCAAAATTATACATATTAGCTGAATAGTTATGCTAGAGTCATGCTCCAATTAATTAGTATTCTCAATCATGACGTGCGTGACTAATTCCACCAAAGTGGTTTGAATTCCTAGTCTCAGCCACAAACACTCAGCCAATGAGGTCATGCACTCATACTTTTTTTTTAATCACGACCAGCAGTATGTCTCTTCCATTAGATAGATTCAACTAAATTATATATACAAAACTCCATCAGCACTGACTGAAAACTAGGGAATCCCTCAATTATACAAGTGGGGGAAAAAGCGCCAACAAAACTAAAAGGATAACCCAAGAAAGAATATCATAAGATCCAAACTCCACACCACCATGCTCAAAGTGACCGATGACTCAACCACAACACAACTATCCTTTTCTTCATCTAATTTTCAGCTCATTGGGATTGGTATAAAGAGGCTTGTTTAAATTATGTTCAAAGTATAAGATCCATACCATAATAAGAAACATCATCAGAATCTAGCTCCGGATCTTTGTTATGTGAGTTACCATTTGGAGCCCTTGAAGATCCACCACCAGATCCATTAGCATTGGTAGAAGTGACACGCCTGAATTGACCGAACATTTCAGCCAATTGTAGCAAAGCATCCTTAATCTCATCTTGAGTATTCGGGGTGTAACATATTCATCATCATCTACCCGATTTCATGACAAAAAATATTTGAATCCATTCTACCCTCTATTTATAAAAACTTAATAATAAAGTTACCGAATAAAAATTAGCGTATTAGTCAAACAAATCAGAGAGAGAACAAACTTATTTCAAATTCAAAGTTCATTCTAGTTAAAAATGGTCATTGTTACAATTACAAAAATACTTTTTCATGCCTAAATGACTATTGTTAGGACAAAGTGAAAATTTAAGCCATATAATCAAACAACAAATTTTCATTCATAAATTTTTTTCATGACAAATAACATTAAAGATTGTTTTTCATAGTACCTGATCTAAATAGTCAAGGTCTGGATGAAGGGTAGCTCTTTACTTCTGTGAAAAAAGAAATTAAACCTGCAATTAGTATATTATCGCAACATCCACAGAGATATTTGACAAACAGGACAAAATAATGAGCAAGTCTTGCAAATTGGTTTGTTCGGTGGTCTAGCAAATTGGTTTGTTGGGTGATTTGATTTTGTCTTCAATTAAAACCTTGAAAAAAGATATGCAGTCATTTTCATCTTATCACTTCTGTCATCCTTTTTTTACGCGGTCTGCACTTCTCCACAACCATATAACATCATAATAAGTTAAATAGGATAGGAGTCTTTTTTTAATCATAATAGGTAAGGAGTCAAAAGAAACTTCAAACACAATTGTTATTATTTCCAATAATAATAGTTGGGCAGCGGATAAAAGAGAGAGACGCGAGTAGAAACAATTGA
The DNA here is from genome assembly GCA_023374045.1 of Limonium bicolor. NCBI lineage: Eukaryota > Viridiplantae > Streptophyta > Magnoliopsida > Caryophyllales > Plumbaginaceae > Limonium > Limonium bicolor. The sequence goes on from CM041777.1 coordinate 292,774,268, forward strand.
ATAGTACTAATACAGAATTTGACCATATATAAGCAGATATCTCTACTCTAATCAAACATCATAATGGCAGCGACATCAGATATAAAAATATAGCAGGCAACTAGTAACTGATTTGAATTAGAAATGCCGTTCCACAAGGATAACTTTTTAACAATATACATAATTGGTGTTGTTACTCTCACTGCATGCACACCTAATCTAACACAAGCATTGTGCTAATTCTTATAGTATGCGAACAATAGTAAGTCGGAGAATATTGAGTAGAAAATATCAGGATTTGAATTACAGGGAGGAAGAGATGCAGTATATATATATATATGTTTAAAACTGGCACTGTTCACCAAGTGGGGTGTGGGGGTTAAAGAGATAGATGAAAGGGACGAACCAAATGGTCAAAGCGCAACATCCAAAGTGAGGAGGTACATAGAGCCAACTAGTACTATAAGCAAGCTACTGATAAGCCGCTGACTTATCATATTTTATGTATTAGATTTAGGATTATATTTATCTAAATAAGGTGAAATAGTTAATATTTATGTTATATTATGTATTAAAGTGTATTATTTGTTCAGTCTTATGTTTTATTGTTTCATGCAGGAGGAACACTTTTGACCAAAATCCGGACATAAGGCCGGTTAACTCCTGCACGGCACAAGCGTGGAGCAGAAAGGTGCTATGCGGGTATGTTTGCCGGGTACATCCTAGCCGGCACAAGTAAAAAGTTGCCTCAGTTCACCAGAAGTTAGCAGTAAATGAAGAGGTTCTTTTGATGAAGGGTATGTCTTTTGATGAAGAGGTGTCTCTTGGCAAAAGGTGTCTTTTGGTGAAGAGGTGTCTCATGGTGAAGAGGTGTCTCATGGTGAAAAGGTGTCTTATGGTGAAGAGGTGTCTTTTAGTTGGAAAGATGTCTTTTGGATGAGAAGACACTATAGAAAGACATCATTTGGTGATGTGTCTTTCCATACCAATACAACTATTGTAAAAGGTATCTTTTTGCTAAAGACATGTCTTGTAGGTGTATCTTTATGGAAAGACATCATTTAAGATATGTCTTTCCATAGAATCACTTCCAACACCTATAAATACCCTTCCCATGTGGTCATTTGAGGACACACTTCAACATCATATTACACTCCATTCATTACTCCATTTCCGCACTCCTCCAAGGTGTTGGTGTCCAAGGAAGTTCTATGCAACTTTCCACGCGAAGAGAAGAATCCATGGCGGGTTAAGGCTACATCCAATATTCTTATCTCCTGTGTATTCTCTCTCTCGATTTGTGTGGATGGTGGAGTAGTGACTCCTTGCTTATTCTTTGGTTAGGGAATGAAACTCTCCTTGTAAAGTAATGTGTTTCTTCTTAATATAATTTCAAGTTTATTTGAGTAGGTTCTTATTGAAAGAGAATAGGTTGATCTCTTTTTCTCTTAATGCAATTTTTACTTGTGGATGATGAATCCCAAGTAAATAGGTTAGACTCTCTTAATGATCTTTCTACTCCCTTTTTATGAATTAAGAAGTTAGTAGTGAGAGTGAGAATTAACCCACATTTCCCATTACTTTGTTCATTTCGTGGCATGATATATGCTCGGATTGTTAATAGGTAATGAGTTTTCTGTTTTCTTCTCGGAAACTGGAAAAATAATATGCATTATGACTCTGCCGGATGCACTGCCGGGTGGCCAATGTCCGGCATATTCAATGTCTTTGAATATGCCGTGCAAGTGGTATCCGGCAGGACACCCGGCGTATTCAGTGTTGGTTAATTCGAAGGCTTGTGTTTATGTTTCGAGTTCACATTGATGCTTAGATGGTTTTACTCTTAATCAAGAATATTCATTGTAATTACCATGTAGTTTAGTTAGTTTTAATTAGGTTTAGAATACATTCAATTTCCCCCTTGTTTTAGAATAGGTTATTACCGGATTAGGACTAATTTTCTATAAGTCCCTTGGGTTCGATACTCTTGGTCGTAATTTGCTCATGCTATATTCCGACCGGGTTTTATTTTGCTACCCGTAGTAGAGTGTAGGTTTAGTTATTTATTTATCCATTTTGTATATAGTTTTTCCTACTAAATCTCTGTTAGCAAATTGGCGCCGTTGCCGGGGACTTGGAATTAGTCCAAGTCCTAAATTCGGTAATACGCCCTATTCTTTATTCGTTATTTTTTTTTTGATTCCTTGATTTATTGATTTAAATTTGTACATATTTTAGTTCAGTTGAATATGCCGGGTGCCAGGCCGGATATCTAGTACCCGACACATTCAACATTTTTCCTTTAATTCTGTTTGTTTTTGTTCGCTAAGTTGAGTATGCCGTGCAACAGGCCGGATAAAACACGTCCGGCATCATGGAAGAAGTCTTAAGCCGGACGGGATTCATCCGGCGCACAATCCGGCATTTAATCTCAACTTTTATTTTTGCATTTTTTCCTTTTAACAATCTTTGATTTATCTGTAAATATTCATTTCCTTTTCTTTTTCAAGTTTGAACACGCCGGGTAATATGCCGGGTAAATCCAACCCGACATTAGTGGAGGAAGTCCACTGCCGGATACGCAATGCTCGGTACCATGTCCGGCACTTTCAAGATTTTTTTTTATATATTTATTTTTCGTTAAGTGTTAAAGTTCTTTATAAATTCTCTTTGTTTTCTTTACTCGCTCATAATACTCCCGATTCGTTGATCCTCTTATTTTTGCTTTCGTATTGATTAGGCCGGGCTTGGCGCCGGGTAAATATAACCCGGCATGTATGGAGGAAGTCAATGCCGGGTAGCCTACACCCGGCATGATGCCCGGCACGATCAATTTTTTGTTTTTTGTTTTTTTTTGTTTTGCTTTGTAGATTTATTATTTACCTTGTCTTATTTTTAGGACCATTTTTAATTATTATTAGTTTTAATTCTTTATTTATTTATATATATATTATTTAGTTTATTTTACAAAACATTTTATTGTTTGTGTGTTACCCTCCAAAAAATCAGGTGAATGCACTTCAAGCACACTCCCTACACAAATAATCAAATACCACAGGCGAATGGCAATAACCTCCCTCCTTAGCAGGCGAATGTGGAAAATTGCACGACCACACACCCAATGCTCCGAATGCCAGATTTTATACCACCTGAGGAAGCGGAACTTGCAGAAACATCGATCATTCGCATGGAGCATAAGTCGATGCAGTTGCAAATACAACAACTTTTTGCTCAACTATGACCACTTGGTCAACTCCCGTCTCCAACACTAAATTGATCGACAGGAGATGCGAGATCGATCTTCGTTTCTATCGAGATCTCTGATCACTCGGCCAAGTAGCCAAAGGCTAAGTGTAGGGCAGCCCCACGCATCCGTCTTCTTTTTCCGCAGGGAGTCACTTCCTTCCTTATTTCTTTTTTTTCTTTTTCTTTTGAAACACTGGGGACAGTGTTCCTGCCAAGTGTAGGGCAGGGTCCCCCTTAAAAAAAATATTTTATTTTTAATTTATATATTTTATAGAAAATAAATCACTAGTACATTGATATAATAAGTTTAGAGTTTTATCAATGTTTTACTAAAACTTTTTGCGTGTTTTTGATTAAGATGAGATTAGGAATGAATAAATACTTGTTCTCTCAGGAGGTAACCTTTCTAATGACTTGTAGATCCTTGTTTTTAACTTTTTGATTCTCTTTATTAACATGAGTATATGACCTTACTCCTATTTCTATCTCTTATTTACTTCTGGGTAATATTTTCTTTTCTTTTTCAAAATGGTGAGAAATTCTTTTGGGTGAAAATCTTAAGAAGGGGTTTTTGTGAAAAAGAAAGAAGAAGAAAAAAAAGAAAAAAAAGAGGAAGAAAAAATCTTCTTCCAAAGGAAAAACATTATATTCCTTGAGGTTGCAAAAAAGTGCCTCAGAATAAAAGCAAGAAACGAGAGTTTTTCCTTTTATTTTTCTCCTAAATTCCCCGTTCTTTATGCAGAAAAAAAAATCATGGTTGATTCAGAAACCCTTGCCAAAATAGGGCTGAATATAAAACCCATCGATGAGTGTCTTGGCCACATTCAGAAACTCTTGAAAATAGAGCTGAATGATGGAAACCGGAAAAAGGAGAGATTACAAAATCCCTTATGCAAAATAGCCCAAAGTTTTGATCGGTTTTGAAAATTCTTTGCTTTTATACCCCCGTATGTTTCTGAGGAATAAGGAGGTTTAAGTGATACTTGTGGATTAGAGTCATATAGTTGAGAATTTTATCTAATTGTCATTCTAAAGTCTATCTGTTTTGGTGCATAAGTAATTACTCCTTCCTAATCTATTTTGCTCGAGGACTAGCAAAAGGTAAGTGGGGCTTGATAAGCCGCTGACTTATCATATTTTATGTATTAGATTTAGGATTATATTTATCTAAATAAGGTGAAATAGTTAATATTTATGTTATATTATGTATTAAAGTGTATTATTTGTTCAGTCTTATGTTTTTATATGTTTTTCATGCAAGGAAACACTTTTGACCAAAATGCCGGACATAAGGCCGGTTAACTCCTGCACGGCACAAGCGTGGAGCAGAAAGAGGTGCTATGCCGGGTATGTTGCCGGGTACATCCTAGCCGGCACAAGTAAAAAGTTGCCTCAGTTCACCAGAAGTTAGCAGTACATGAAAGGTTCCTTTTGATGGGGAGAAGGGATGTCTTTTTGATGAAGAGGTGTCTCTTGGCAAAAAGGTGTCTTTTGGTGAAGAGGTGTCTCATGGTGAAGAGGTGTCTCATGGTGAAAGGTGTCTTATGGTGAAGAGGTGTCTTTTAGTTGGAAAGATGTCTTTGGATGAGAAGACACTATAGAAAGACATCATTTGGTGATGTGTCTTTCCATACCAATACAACTATTGTAAAAGGTATCTTTTTGCTAAAGACATGTCTTGTAGGTGTATCTTTATGGAAAGACATCATTTAAGATATGTCTTTCCATAGAATCACTTCCAACACCTATAAATACCCTTCCCATGTGGTCATTTGAGGACACACTTCAACATCATATTACACTCCATTCATTACTCCATTTCCGCACTCCTCCAAGGTGTTGGTGTCCAAGGAAGTTCTATGCAACTTTCCACGCGAAGAGAAGAATCCATGGCGGGTTAAGGCTACATCCAATTCTTATCTCCTGTGTATTCTCTCTCTCGATTTGTGTGGATGGTGGAGTAGGAATCCTTGTTTATTCTTTGGTTAGGGAATGAAACTCTCCTTGTAAAATAATGTGTTCTTCTTAATATAATTTCAAGTTTATTTTGAGTAAGGTTCTTATTGAAAGAGAATAGGTTGATCTCTTTTTCTCTTCATGCAATTCTTACTTGTGGAAGACAATCCCAAGTAAGATAGGTTAGACTCTCTTAATGGTCTTTCTACTCCCTTCTTATGAATTAAGAGTTAGTAGTGAGAGTGAGATTAACCCACATTTCCCATTACTTTGTTCATTTCGTGGCATGATATATGCTCGGATTGTTAATAGGTAGTGAGTTTTCTGTTTTCTACTCGGAAACTGGAAAAGAATATGCATTATGACTATGCCGGATGCACTGCCGGGTGGCCAATGTCCGGCATATTCAATGTCTTTGAATATGCCGTGCAAGTGGTATCCGGCAGGACACCCGGCGTGTTCAGTGTTGGTTAATTCGAAGGCTTGTGTTTATGTTTCGAGTTCATATTGATACTTAGATGGTTTTACACCCTTAATCAAGAATAAATTCATTGTAATTACCACTTAGTTTAGTTAGTTTTAATTAGGTTTAGAATTACATTCAATTTCCCCCTTGTTTTAGAATAGGTTATTACCGGATTAGGACTAATTTTCTATAAGTCCCTTGGGTTCGATACTCTTGGTCGTAATTGCTCATGCTATATTCCGACCGGGTTTTATTTGCTACCCGTAGTAGAGTGTAGGTTTAGTTATTTATTTATTCATTTTGTATATAGTTTTTCCTACAATTTCTCTGTTAGCAAATTGGCGCCGTTGCCGGGGACTTGGAATTAGTCCAAGTCCTAAATTCGGTAATACGCCCTATTCTTTATTCGTTATTTTTTTTTTGATTCCTTGATTTATTGATTTAAATTTGTACATATTTTAGTTCGGTTGAATATGCCGGGTGCCAGGCCGGATATCTAGTACCCGACACATTCAACATTTTTTCTTTAATTCTGTTTGTTTTTGTTCGCTAAGTTGAGTATGCCGTGCAACAGGCCGGATAAAACACGTCCGGCATCATGGAAGAAGTCTTAAGCCGGACGGGATTCATCCGGCGCACAATCCGGCATTTAATCTCAACTTTTATTTTTGCATTTTTTTCCTTTTAACAATCTTTGATTTATCTGTAAATATTCATTTCCTTTTCTTTTTCAAGTTTGAACACGCCGGGTAATATGCCGGGTAAATCCAACCCGACATTAGTGGAGGAAGTCCACTGCCGGATACGCAATGCTCGGTACCATGTCCGGCACGTTCAAGATTTTTTTTTTTATATATTTATTTTTCGTTAAGTGTTAAAGTTCTTTATAAATTCTCTTTGTTTTCTTTACTCGCTCATAATACTCCCGATTCGTTGATCCTCTTATTTTTGCTTTCGTATTGATTAGGCCGGGCTTGGCGCCGGGTAAATATAACCCGGCATGTATGGAGGAAGTCCAATGCCGGGTAGCCTACACCCGGCATGATGCCCGGCACGATCAATTTTTGTTTTTTTGTTTTTTTTTTTGCTTTGTAAATTTTATTATTTACCTTGTCTTTATTTTTAGGACCAATTTTTAATTATTATTAGTTTAAATTCTTTTATGTATTTAATATTTTTATTATTTTTTTTTACAAAACATTTTATTGTTTGTGTGTTACTCCTCCAAAGAAAATCAGGTGAATGCACTTCAAGCACACTCCCTACACAAATAATCAAATACCACAGGCGAATGGCAATAACCTCCCCTCCTTAGCAGGCGAATGTGGAAAATTGCACGACCACACACCCAATGCTCCGAATTGCCAGATTTTATACCACCTGAGGAAGCGGAACTTGCAGAAACATCGATCATTCGCATGGAGCATAAGTCGATGCAGTTGCAAATACAACAACTTTTTGCTCAACTATGACCACTTGGTCAACTCCCGTCTCCAACACTAAATTGATCGACAGGAGTATGCGAGATCGATCTTCGTTTCTATCGAGATCTCTGATCACTCGGCCAAGTAGCCAAAGGCTAAGTGTAGGGCAGCCCCACGCATCCGGTCTTCTTTTCCGCAGGGGAGTCACTTCCTTTCCTTATTTTCTTTTTTTTTCTTTTTCTTTTGAAACACTGGGGACAGTGTTCCTGCCAAGTGTAGGGCAGGGTCCCCCTTAAAAAATATTTTATTTTTAAATTTATATATTTTATAGAAAATAAATCACTAGTACATTTGATATAATAAGTTTAGAGTTTTATCAATGTTTTACTAAAACTTTTTGCGTTTTTTTGATTAAGATGAGATTAGGAATGAATAAATACTTGTTCTCTCAAGAGGTAACCTTTCTAATGACTTGTAGATCCTTGTTTTTAACTTTTTGATTCTCTTTATTAACATGAGTATATGACCTTACTCCTATTTCTATCTCTTATTTACTTCTGGGTAATATTTTCTTTTCTTTTTCAAAATGGTGAGAATTCTTTGGGTGAAAATCTTAAGAAAGGGTTTTTGTGAAAAAGAAAGAAGAAGAAAAAAAAGAAAAAAAAGAGAAAGAAATCTTCTTCCAAAGGAAAAACATTATATTCCTTGAGGTTGCAAAAAAGTGCCTCAGAATAAACAAGAAACGAGAGTTTTTCCTTTTATTTTTCTCCTAAATTCCCCGTTCTTTAATGCAGAAAAAAAAATCATGGTTGATTCAGAAACCCTTGCAAAATAGGGCTGAATATAAAAACCATCGATGAGTGTCTTGGCCACATTCAGAAACTCTTGAAAAATAGAGCTGAATGATGGAAACCGGAAAAAGGAGAGATTACAAAAATCCCTTATGCAAAATAGCCCAAAAGTTTTTGATCGGTTTTGAAAATTCTTTGCTTTTATACCCATTCGTATGTTTCTGATGGAATAAGGAGGTTTAAGTGATACTTGTGGATTAGAGTCATATAGTTGAGAATATTTATCTAATTGTCATTCTAAAGTCTATCTGTTTTGTGCATAAGTAATTACTCCTTCCTAATCTAATTTTGCTCGAGGACTAGCAAAAGGTAAGTGTAGGGCCTTGATAAGCCGCTGACTTATCATATTTTATGTATTAGATTTAGGATTATATTTATCTAAATAAGGTGAAATAGTTAATATTTATGTTATATTATGTATTAAAGTGTATTATTTGTTCAGTCTTATGTTTTTATATGTTTTTCATGCAAGGAAACACTTTTGACCAAAATGCCGGACATAAGGCCGGTTAACTCCTGCACGGCACAAGCGTGGAGCAGAAAGAGGTGCTATGCCGGGTATGTTGCCGGGTACATCCTAGCCGGCACAAGTAAAAAGTTGCCTCAGTTCACCAGAAGTTAGCAGTACATGAAGAGGTTCCTTTTGATGAAGGGATGTCTTTTGATGAAGAGGTGTCTCTTGGCAAAAAGTGTCTTTTGGTGAAGAGGTGTCTCATGGTGAAGAGGTGTCTCATGTGTGAAAAGGTGTCTTATGGTGAAGAGGTGTCTTTTAGTTGGAAAGATGTCTTTTGGATGAGAAGACACTATAGAAAGACATCATTTGGTGATGTGTCTTTCCATACCAATACAACTATTGTAAAAGGTATCTTTTTGCTAAAGACATGTCTTGTAGGTGTATCTTTATGGAAAGACATCATTTAAGATATGTCTTTCCATAGAATCACTTCCAACACCTATAAATACCCTTCCCATGTGGTCATTTGAGGACACACTTCAACATCATATTACACTCCATTCATTACTCCATTTCCGCACTCTTCCAAGGTGTTGGTGTCCAAGGAAGTTCTATGCAACTTTCCACGCGAAGAGAAAATCCATGGCGGGTTAAGGCTACATCCAATCTTCTTATCTCCTGTGTATTCTCTCTCTCGATTTGTGTGGATGGTGGAGTAGGAAATCCTTGTTTATTCTTTGGTTAGGGAATGAAACTCTCCTTGTAAAATAATGTGTTCTTCTTAATATAATTTCAAGTTTATTTTGAGTAAGGTTCTTATTGAAAAGAATAGGTTGATCTCTTTTTCTCTTCATGCAATTCTTACTTGTGGAAGACAAGTCCCAAGTAAGATAGGTTAGACTCTCTTAATGGTCTTTCTACTCTCTTCTTATGAATTAAGAGTTAGTAGTGAGAGTGAGATTAACCCACATTTCCCATTACTTTGTTCATTTCGTGGCATGATATATGCTCGGATTGTTAATAGGTAGTGAGTTTTCTGTTTTCTACTCGGAACTGGAGAAAGAATATGCATTATGACTATGCCGGATGCACTGCCGGGTGGCCAATGTCCGGCATATTCAATGTCTTTGAATATGCCGTGCAAGTGGTATCCGGCAGGACACCCGGCGTTTCATGTTGGTTAATTCGAAGGCTTGTGTTTGTTTTTTGAGTTCATATTGATACTTAGATGGTTTTAAGCCTGAATCAAGAATATTCTTCTTGTAATACCACTTAGATTAGTTAGTTTTAATTAGGTTTAGAATTACATTCAATTCCCCCCTTGTTTAGAATAGGTTATTACCGGATTAGGACTAATTTTCTATAAGTCCCTTGGGTTCGATACTCTTGGTCGTAATTTTGCTCATGCTATATTCCGACCGGGTTTTATTTGCTACCCGTAGTAGAGTTGTAGGTTTAGTTATTATTTTATTCTTTTGTATATAGTTTTTCCTACAATTCTCTGTTAGCCGTAAAATCTTTGTTAGCAGCTACGTGCATCACTTCGAAAGCTGCTGACTGACTAGTGAGGAAATGATACATTCTACTACTGACCATACCACCCTTGATAAAAGAAAGAGAGATAAATTACAAGGATTGTCTGCCACCACTGATGTCTAGTTGGGAGAAAAACATAGTATTACTATTATGTTAACTCATCCATCCATGGAGAAATTCTCCTTCAAAACTTCTATTCAGAGGCAGGACCAGAACCAAGATATTGGCATACCATCACTTCAGCGTTTGAAACTCAAACACTCACTTGGAGAAAAGGTGCAGCACAAGCTTGATCATACTAACCTGTAGGATCCTGTTGTAACTCGTTGACAGTTAGCACTAAAACTACACTCAAATTTGTCAAATATGGAGTCATTTTCATACAAATCACAGAGCTGAAAATCAGAAACACTAATTAGGCAGAATTATTTGGTAGCACAAATTAACAATTATAGTTAGCAAGTAGTTTACTCTGGGTCATAAGTGTCGTGAACCTGATAAGTCATAACTGGACCAGAATCCATATTAATATCCCATAACTGAAACCAAATATACCAGATTCCCAGTAAGACCACCAACTTAGCAATTAAGGGGAAGTGGAGAGTACTCTGCTCCAAAACAATCTACCTATGTAAGATTTGCATTTGACAAGTATCCTAACAAAAGCCATAACCTTTTCAAGCCTTCATGTGAGGAACAAAAAGCAAATAATACATTTTTGAAACAAACAATGACGGATGTGACGACGGGGTATTTGAAGTTGCTACTTAGACAGATATTCTATTTAAGCTTGCGGTCCAAGATCAATAAAAACAATTTTATGTATGAGTATATACACATAACTTCACACCTTCAAGAACAATAATCGTACATACTACCACTCTGCTCCGATTAATTAATTAAGTGTTCACGGAATGAACATTGCAACTTTGTGGAATTTTTCATGAGACTCTTACAACAATAAAAAAAACAGCTAAGCTTGGGTATTTGGTGTTCGACTACTCTGCACCGATTAATTGAGTGTTCGACTTCCCTACACAAGGCAGACATCGTTTGACTACAACTAGAAAATTAGTCAAAATCTAAACAACAGATGAGAGTATGTGTGATAGCGAGAGAGCTCAAGCAGAATTAATCAACAATTTGACAGAAAACAATCGAACCTAGAGGGCAAAACCTAATATGGAAGTTATTATGCAAATCGTTGTAATAAACGCACCTAATTGAGCAAGTTAGGCAGGCACATTGATGGAAACCTCAACCCAAAGCTTGTGGACGAAGAAGAACCATCGCAGGAGGAAGAAGACCGATAACGCGCACGCGGGAGGAAGCAGCACGAGCACGAGCACGAGAAGAAGTGGTTTAGGGTAAATGAGGCAGTTTTGTTTTTTAGAAGTAAAGGGGTAATGTTTTCCTTTTATCTGATTAAGTAAATATTGAACTTTGACATACGGAAGTTCGTCTGTAAAAGTAGTAAATTATTTTCCTCCAAACTTTTAGTCATCCCGCGGGCATAATTTAGAGAAGTGTTTACCTACAGAAATATTTATGTCTGTAATTGTATTCATACTCTGTCGGTAATACCATTGTAAACCTTATTTTTATTTTGGTACTAAATCCGTTGGAAATTCCGTGGGTAAAACGATTTTTTACCTACGGATTATTTCCGTAGGAAATTTTCCGTCTGTGATACTGCTATTTTCTTGTAGTGAGAAATATGTCGGAACGACGTGAAAGTAAGAAAACGGTAAAAGGTAAAATTTAGGTGAGACTGACTAAATAAGACTTACTATGATATTTCTTCAATGAGTCCAGGCGCACCGGAGTAAAAAATTGGGAGACCGTAGGCTGTTTTTTGCTTATCATCTTCAGGATTTTCGAGATAGGCATTTCTTGCGCCGGGGAAGGAGGACAGCTAAATTGGCCTTTCGGGATCGAGGGACAGTAAGGAACTCCCAAAAATCGGCCTGGTGGTGGGACAATGACAAACCATCGGGAGTTCCACCCGGAAGACGCTTTCTTGTAATCAAAAAGAGAAAAGCCGGCCTTCGCCTTGATAGTCAGGCTATCAGGATCGTCCCTTGTGGAGTAGAATTGGGCGAACTCGGTCGCTCTCTACCCGAATTTTGTTCTCCTCACAAAGGAGAACGTAGGCGTGGAGATAAGAAATTGCCTTCGGGTGTAGGTGAGCGAGCACACAGCAACGCCGAATTAGGAAACCCAGAACGAATGGATGAGGGGGCACAGTCAGGCCACGAGAGAAAAAATCCGCATAAACGGCATATCCAAGCCCAAAATTATCGTGGGGATGTGAGTCAGAAGAAGGAAGGTAGATGCAAGTACCCAGTGGGACTTCAACGTCCTTTAAACAGGAGAGAAGGGAGGGGGTATCCAGGGAGGATGAAGAAGGTTCTCGATCAGCAGAAAAGGGTGCGATAGATTTTAGATAAGTAGGGCGAAACCCTTGAGGCGAAAAAGTACCTTGAATCACCTCTTTAGCAGGGACAAAGCTCGCGGCTGCCTTGTTCTTCTTCGAGCTGGACGAGACCATCAGAACAAGAAAACAGAGAGCAAGGACAAAGCAAAGGAGTGGAAAGATTCGAAAGGAGGAGGCGACGGAGTCTGGGCAAACAAAGGAGGAAGATATCTGAAAGAGTTCGAGTTCGAGACTAGAGCTTCGAAGAAAAGCGATTCCCGCCCAGTTAATGAAAAATAAAAGGAGACCCCGCACCTTCCTGGAAAAGGGGCACTGACACAAAACGACTCTGCAAATTCTACATCGAAAAGGCGCAGGCACGGGCTAGGGCACGGGCTAGGCACGGGCAGGAGCGTAATTCGAAAAAGAAAGAGGGTGGAAAAAGAAAAGAGAACTTATGGGACTAAGGGGAGGCGATGACCGGAAGAGCAAAAGACCGTAACGTAAAAAAAAACACAAACAGAGGCATAGAGGCATATGCTAAAAAGTTCTACTTTTTACGTTTAGAAGATCAAAAGTAGAACTTGTGGGACTGATGAAGAGGGAAAAAGTACGAGAATAAGAAAAGGTAGAACATCCGGTCCCATGTGACTGGAAGGAACAACTTAGAGCAAGGAATATCGCCGGATCAGAGTGTGATCCGGCCGGATGAGTAATTAAATATCCCGCTTACATGTAAATGCCAGCCTGGCAATTAAAAAGAAAGACAGGCTGGCGACTCTCGATCTAGCAGTGTAAACACTATAAATAGGGGTTCAACCCCACAATAAAGGATACGTTTTCACGTTCGAAACTACACACTGTTGCATTATCTACGCGATTCTCTCTCTCTCTTAAGCTCGTTCACACAGTAACAAGGTAACTCGACGAAGCACAAATGGCCTAGAAGTAGAGTTGGAATCCGATTAGAGATTAGGATAGGAGGTTAGGGAGTTTAGGAATTCACCGTTTCAATGATAAACACAAACTAAATCCTCAAGGAGTTATGAGTAATTTACTCTAAAATCATTAACCTTACATATTTACAACCTAAGTTATATGGTTCAAACCCTATTAGCTAATCTTGTGGAAAAGAAGTTCTAGCACGATTACATGACTAGGCCAAGTAATTTTTCCATATTCTTACTGTTTGACGCTTGTTATGTAATTTTATGTATGACGTTGAGTTCTTAAGATATTTTTTGGGTTCCATTGCACATCTTAGGAGATGCCTAATGTATTGATTTTTTTTTTGCACTTTGGTTTCAAGTGAACTACTACATGCATTCACATACGTGATATGGTTTGACGTCACGTATAAGACGAACATGGCGAAGATTCCTCTAGTTCAATTCACTAACATAGACTTCCTTAAAAATAATCATTAACATAGACAATCGTTGAGAATAGTTGTAGCATTCCCTTTGCCTTCTTATCAGCCGAATCAATTGGTACTTATGTTTGGGCACTTGAAATTGTAAGGCTATTGATTGGTCCAAGCAACCAGCAGTTGACATTTGTCACTAATATATCTTTGTCATTGACGAATCTGTTGCAAGGGGTATTCCCAGAGTCACACCATTATCTATGTGGGTGGTGCATCAGCATGAACATTCAAGGGAAATCAGAGAGGACATGAGTGACAGAGGCAGAGTAGTTGGGCCGGTAAATAGGTTGAATTTAACTGTGTACTTAAAGACAAAAGAGAAATAGAATCAACAACTATGGCTTTTCAAATAAATATATAAGAGTCTTCGTCTTCTCACATTCACATACATGATAGTAGTACGGGTTAGGTACAAAGAAAAGTATGTCAAGGCTTAAGAGTACACTTTAGGAACACAACAAATAGGTACAATTATTAATATGTTTACTTTCTAAATTGGTTCAGTAAACCTACAGTTTCCATTAGAAATTACACATGCTTAGAGTTGTAACATGTCTACTTAATATGAAACAGGAAAAAGTGCTCGTCGCACATAAGACGAGAATGAAGATTGTGTTACACACCTTGGATGGCATGTTCGTATAGGTCTACGATCTTGTGAACACACAAGTGATAGCACAAGGATTTTGAATGCGCACAGTGAAGAGGTAATAAAGAGCACAAAAGGTTTCTGGTTGGTGATCTCATCAGGGAAACTAGACTTCTTTGCATGGGTAAACTTGTGAAAGAGTTTGATAGGGGATTAAATTGAAAGGTCACTTTGTGAGTGTGATAAAGTGAAGTCTACAACATACACCGTAAGGTTTGTAGAATAAAATGATAGACAATGGTATTTTATGTTCATTGAGGTACACATTGAGTTAAATAAAGAAAACAAGCACAATTGAAGTTATTCGGTATCGCAAAGGAAGGAGGTCATATGGAAAACCATTTCTTATACGGTCTTAGAGTGATAAGATTATATATTAGGATAGTTTATATTATTGTTGGTTATGTCATAAGTTGTTTCGGTCACGTGCTGTGAGGGTGGTAGGGTGGAAGCTCTTAACTGTTGTTAGGATTAGGTCTTTAAAGCTTTTGGTGCGCTGTATGTTTGCTCAGACTTTCGATTCTGAAATACAAGAAGAACTGAGGTTCTCCCTTCTTCCTGATTATCGTTCTCCTTGCTCGCGATCTTGCAGAGCTTTGGTGTGTTTGCTACACTCAAGATAGTGGAATAGCTTGAGTGATTGTGGGTGGATTTCCTTTTCATGGTATCAGAGCGCTGTTCCGACGCTTCTTCTTGAGTTCCGCTGCGCACACAACCAAGTCGGGAACGTTCTCCTTCTTCGGGTAGACCAGTCAACTCTAGATGGCTGAGATTCAAGATCCATCCAAGGACAAGGGTCCCGCCACCTCCGGAAACGAAAGCAATGCCGTGACGGATAACAGCGACCCTCTCCATCTCGCCACCACCGAAAGTCCAGGGGCGATTCTCGTGAGCAAATTCAACGAAATTGGTTTCCAGTGCTGGAGAATGCAAATGGAAATTTCACTCGGAGCGAAAAATAAGCTGGGTTTTGTAAATGGAAAAATCAAGAAACCTACTGACTCTGTGCAAAAATCTGAAGCCTGGACGCGTTGTGATTTGATGGTTCGCGCTTGGTTGTTAATGGCCCTGGAGAAGAATATTGCAGAGAGCGTGTTGTTTGCTCCATCGGTTGAGGAGATCTGGAAGGAATTAACCAAGAGGGGACAATCCGACGCTACCAAGATCTATTATCTGGAACAGAAACTCGCCACCACCATTCAAGGAAATGATTCCGTCTGTGACTACTTCACTGCACTGAAGAAGATTTGGGATGAAATCGACGCCACAAGCACCATTCTATCTTGCACCTGTCAGAAATGTACCTGCGAAGCTTCAGACAAATTTAGGGTTTTCATTAAGGAAAGGAGAATCATAAAATTCCTCATGAGGCTGAATGAGAGGTTCGGGTCGATTCGAGGCAACATTTTGATGCTAAAGCCTCTGCCGGACATGTACGAGATTTTCGCTCACCTCATTCAAGAAGAGCGACAGAAACTCCTCACTCTGAGTAGCCCCATTTCAGCCGATTCGAACTCCCTCTCCTTCGCTGTCGACCAGTCAAAGAAAATACAACCCAGATTCCAAAACACCAATAACAGAAGATCTCCTCTGCAGTGTACATACTGCCATAAAGCTGGCCACACCGAAGATCGGTGTTACCAAAAGAACGGATTCCCTCATGGGTGGAGAAACCCTAGAAGCAAGAAAAGCAGTGTGAATCTAGTCAACGATCTGGAGGAAAAGAATGGTGGCGAACAAAATGCAAATAAAGATCCTTTCGGTGGGATTCTATCTGTGGAGCAAATCGCAAGGGTGTATGAGTACATAAACAAATCCGCACCCAACAAAAAGGATTCTTCACCTGAAAGTTCATCCAACTGTAATTTCGTCGGTAAGATTTCGCAAACCCTATCTTGTTTGAGTCATAAGCACAGTTATGCTTCTAATTCTGATAAAGATGATATTCTTGGAAGTGACGAATGGATCTTGGACTCAGGGGCTTCAGACCACATGTGTGGCAATTTAGAGTTATTTCTCGATTATTCCACGCTTAATTATCCTCATACAGTGGGAATGCCTGACGGCCATCCCCAACTTGTTAAGATAACAGGAACTGTTAGACTCAATAGGCTTGTTTTGTTGAAAGATGTCCTTTTTGCGTCGTCCTTTAAATTTAATCTGATCTCTATTAGCAAATTAAGTGAACAGATGAAGGGAAGGTTTGTTTTTGATTGTAAATCCTGTTTTTACCAGGACTGTGAAGGAGGTAAAGCCCTACAAATTGGGAGTTTCTACAGAGGGCTGTACAGATGGGTTGATGGCTGTTCTAGACAGAAAAATGTTTCCCTAGGCTGTAGTAATAATGTTGTCAGTCTAGGCTTTGATTGCAATGATGAATTGAGTTTGTGGCATCATAGGCTGGGTCATATGCCCAAGAACAAACTTTTAACTCTGAACCTGTTGAAATCTTCTTCCAAGGACAAGCAGTTTGTTTGTGAATCATGTGCTAGGTCTAAAAGTCATAGAATCCATTTTGCCATTAGCAACAGTAGGAGTAATGAGATTTTTGAACTAGTGCACATTGACTTGTGGGAACCTTACAAGGTTAAAACTCATGATATCAACTCATATTTCCTTACTTTCGTTGATGATAAAAGTAGAGCCACATGGGTTCATCTTTGTGCTTTTAAATCTGATTGTTTGAACATTATTGCTGGTTTCTTAGAAATGACTAAAACTCAGTTTAACAGAAGGGTCAAGGTCATTAGAACTGACAATGCCTACGAGCTGGGAAGCTCAAAGGCTGGTACAGAATTATTTAGGCATCATGGTATTATGCATCAAACATCATGCCCCCAACTCCACAACAAAATGGAGTTGTGGAGCGGAAACATAGGCACATACTTGAGACAAAAGAGCTCTAATGTTTCATTCAAATGTGCCTTTAAAATTTTGGGGGAAAAGTATACAAGTTGCAGTTTTCCTCATCAATAGAATGCCTCTGTCAAGCATTGAAAACAAAACTCTTTTTGAGATCATTTATGGTCACAAGCCCAATTATCTTGATTTGAAGTGTTTTGGTTGTCTTTGCTTTGCAAACATTAACAAAAATCAGTATGATAAGTTTGCATCCAAATCTGTCAAAGGAATTTTTCTTGGCTATTCACAGCAGAAAAAGGGATATAAGCTTCTTGATATAGATAACAATACTACGATCTATAGTAGGGATGCAGTTTTCCATGAGAATTTGTATCCTTTTAGAAACTCAAATCTGAATGAACAGATGGGCAAGAATCTGTTTACACAGACAGATGCTACTGATATTTTTGGCGAGTTTGATAATTCTCAGGAAGAAAAGCAACAGAATACCATATTCTCGAGGATTCCTCTGTGACAGAGATAGTGCAGCAGGCAGACCAGAATGAAAATCAAACTCAAGAGCCTACTCCAGAAATAAGAAGGACAGAAGAGGCATCAGATGAAAGTGATGAAACAGATGGGCCACAAGGAAATGCTGAGACACCCACCGATGTTGGGGTCAGAAGATCACAAAGGCAAAGGCATGCTTCAGGGTACCTGAAAGACTTTGTTGTTGGCCAGACCTCTGCAGTCAAACCAGCTAAGTCCTCTTATTCCCAGTTTTCTGATGTATTTTCACATATTATTTTAGATAGAATTTCCAAAACTAGTTGTGTGGTTCTTCAACCAAGTAATGTCCATGATCATGATAATCTAGTAATTGACCTAGATGATAGTGATACTATTGCCAGCTCTCACCTTTTAAGAGAAACTTTGGTTGTCTCTCTGATAAGGTTCCTCAGCATGTCTGCTACTCCATTGCTGTAACCAGAGAGGTGGAACCCATTTATTTTTCTGATGCCATTAAGGACACTAGATGGTAGTTTGCAATGAATGAAGAGTTTAGAGCATTGGAGAGGAATAGAACTTAGGATATAGTAGATTTGCCACCAGGAAAGAAACCTATGAAATGTAAATGGGTATATAGATTTAAATATAAGGCAGATGGCAAACTGGAGAGATGTAAAGCTAGGCTTGTTGCAAAGGGGTTCACACAAAAATATGGGATTGATTATTCAGAAACTTTTTCCCCAGTTGTAAAGTTCACAACCATTAAGGCTCTTGTCATTTTAGCTTCAAAGATGGGTTGGCACATAGGTCAATTGGATGTCAATAATGCGTTTCTTCATGGGGATTTAAGTGAAGAGGTGTATATGGAGATTCCTGAGGGTTATGATCTAGAGGGCTCAGGCAAAGTTTGTAAATTAAGAAAATCTTTATATGGGCTAAAACAAGCCTCTAGACAGTGGCATCAGAAGTTGAGTGATTTTCTTAAGGAATTAGGTTTTGTGCAATCCATGAATGACTATTCCCTTTTTATCAAAACCACAAATAACAAAACTTGTTTTCTGATTGTTTATGTGGATGACATATTGGTCACGGGTAATGATTTTGATCTGATTCAATCTATTAAAGCTGAACTAGATCAAAGGTTTAGGATTAAAGACTTGGGAAAGTTGAACCATTTTCTTGGGATGCAATTCGTGTATGCTTCTGATGGTATTATTCTTTTGCAAAGAAATTATGCTCAGAGTTAGGTGTCAGATTTTGGCTGTTCAGATGGTAAGACTGCTGTTAGTCCTCTTGATATTTCTGTTAAATTGAGAAGGAATGATGGTAAACCTCTAGAGAATCCCACTTTGTACAGACAGTTGGTTGGGAGACTTACCTTTTTATCTCATAGTAGACCTGACCTATGTTTTGCCATACAAGTCCTCAGTCAGTTCTTGGAACATCCGACTGATGCGCATTTTCATGCGGCTCTTCACACACTTAGATATGTTAGAGGAACTTTAGGATATGGACTATTCTTTAACAACAGAAAAGAATTTGATTTGGTAGCCTTTTGCGATGCCGATTGGGCAAGTTGTCCTAATACTAGAAAATCCATTAGTGGCTATTTTATATGTTTTGGCGGTTGTCCACTATCCTGGAAGTCTAAAAACAGTCTAATGTTGCCTTATCTTCTGCAGAGTCGGAGTACAGAGCCATGAGGCATGTTACTTCAGAGCTTAGTTGGCTGACGCGGTTGCGTGGGGAGCTTGGAGTTGCCAACCTTGAGCCAGTACCAGTCAAGTCAGATAGTTAATCAGCCATACATCTAGCACGTAATCCTGTGCTACACGAAAGGACGAAGCACATCGAGCTAGATATCCATTTCGTGAGGCAGAAGTTACAAGAAGGGCTCATTTCAGTGGAATTTGTTTCGTCTAAAAACCAGTTAGCGGATGTCTTGACTAAAACTCTGTCTGGAAGGCAGTACCCTCCTTTGATTATGAAGATGGGTTTGAGGAGCTGGGGACGCTCAGTTTAGTACTCTGTTTGGTGTACGCTTTAGTTTGCAAATCATGCAAGAAATGCATGGTTTGAGGGGGGTGATAAGATTATATATTAGGATAGTTTATATTATTGTTGGTTATGTCATAAGTTGTTTCGGTCATGTGCTGTGAGGGTGGTAGGGTGGAAGCTCTTAACTGTTGTTAGGATTAGGTCTTTAAAGCTTTTGGTGCGCTGTATGTTTGCTCAGACTTTCGATTCTGAAATACAAGAAGAACTGAGGTTCTCCCTTCTTCCTGATTATCGTTCTCCTTGCCTGCGATCTTGCAGAGCTTTGGTGTGTTTGCTACACTCAAGATAGTGGAATAGCTTGAGTGATTGTGGGTGGATTTCCTTTTCATAGAGTCAAGGATTCTATAATTATGGTGAGATGGTATAATTACATCCACACTTTTCTTCATATTCAACATATGATTTAGGTGATTTTATCGAGCAACAAGGCATTGACAGAGCTATTGGGACTTCTAGACCCAACCAAGCAACCAATATCTTAGAAGGGTAACTGACGTTAGGGAAGGGGTAGGGTCGGGGGTTAGTCCACAGGAAGACCATCTAGTGGAAGATTTTGTATCACAGATCATCAATGATTGACTTATCTTCTTCATTAGACAACTTTCCATACAGGGGGGATTTCCAACCTAAGTTGTTTCAATACATATATGAGTGGATGGATGTTCGTGGAGATGGAAAATGTGTCTTCAAAGTGGTTGTTGGTTATTTATCGAAGAATTGGGAGCAATGGAAAGATGTCAGAATAGCCATGTGCAATGAAATCAAGAACCCCAACTTAGTGAACACGCTTATGAGGCCGTAATCAACACTGTTAGATACAACCATAAGCTTAGAGAAAGTAAAGGTGGTAATATCATGTGGTTACCTGCTACACTCGTCCACTCGGGTGAAAACCCAAATAAACGGGTGAAAAAATGGGTGACGGGGTGAAACACATGATTAGTCAGGTTAGATACAGGTGATATTTTTTTATACATCACCCGCTTATCACTCGATCCATCACTCGTTTACAATTTGACCAGATTTTTTAAATTATTACAACCCCTAAAATTTAACTGAGAATTACACTCAATCATGTGAAATTTTCAAACAAATTTTACTTAGATTTCAAAAATTACTATAAAGTTACAATAGACTCCCAATATTTTCAAAAAATTATAAAATATACTAGAAGCAATATCATCCGTTTATCACCCGATCCACTAGGATCACCAGCAGGTGATGGGTTGATCGAGTGATGTGTAATGGTTAATGGGTATTGGCCCGGTTTGGGAGGAGCAGATGAAACCGAATGATGGATGTGGGTGATGCTTCACCCGACCTGAACCCGAACCACTACCAATCCTAAGAGAAAGTATACAACTCATAGTCTAGCGCCCCTTAGAAGTGGATATCACTAAAATAGGATTGAGTGAACACCGCATGATTCACTTCTATTGCTATTTTTTACTTAGCTTTAAACACCTGGTACTAGAGCTGATCATATATAGTCCAGCCCGTCATCCCCGCCCTGCCCTCTCAAAAGCCCAAAAATACGGGCTTTAAATAAAATACAAGCAGGCATAGTAAAATTATTAAGCTTGAAACATATCGGGCCAGGCTTTGACAAAATAGTTTACCCGTTTTTTGACGCGGCGTGGCGCTGTTGAAGTATGAAATGTCGTGGATGCGTGGTGGTGTTCTGTCCGTTCAATATTCTACTAATCCCTAAAGAAAAAAACAAGAAAAAATACGAAAAGTAGAGACTGCAGTGCACGATAATACTAGAGTATAACCCAAAAATCTTACTTCATTCTCCTCTATCGTAAACTGTCGTTTATCACCAGCTCCCCACTCCTCTCACTTTTTCTTTCAACCATAAATTTTTTTCATCTATAGGGGTGAGCAGTTTGGATATTTTGTATTTATCCAAAAACTGAATTAACCGATTTTATTTTTTGATTTTTAACCGAATTGAAAATTTTGGTTAACCGAATTATCCTAATTATAATTTGGTTTGGATTTGGTTTTGACTTTATCTAATTCGATTAACCGAATTATTCAAAATTTCTTTACAAAAGAATATCCTATTTTCTAATTCTAGTCTTTAGTGACAAATAGTCAAACATAAAGCCTAAATTTTGGTAAGTTGAAATCCAAACTAGCTAAAATTTGGATTTCAGTTTGGATTTCGGATTTCATTTTTAAAAAAATTTGGATTTCGGATAATTTGGATAATGGTTAATTCGGTTTTGGTCTCAATTTGGATAATTCGGTTTTTAACCGAAATAATCGAAACCCAATTTATTTTTTACAATTTGAATTTCGGTTAACCGAATTATCCAAATGATCACCCCTACTCACATGTCATTTACGATTACGATTACAACTCATATTTGTAATTTGTAAGAATCGCTAGATACAATTTTGGGTCTCAACCGCCATTAGTGGGGTAATGTACATGTTATTTTTTCTTACGATTTTCTGTTATAAATACAATCGTTATCTCTGCTTAAAATTTATTACTCTTCATTTTTCTCCATTCATTTTGGTATTGACTGAGTCGTATTTGTACTCTTCCTTTTTCAGTCATGAAGTTAGATGGAAAATTAAAGATATGAGGGTTTAGGGTTTGAAATAAAAGGTTATTTGATATTAACCTCGATCTTGAAGCTATAATAGCAATGTAATTTATGCCATCTCTCTTTCTCATATATTTTGTCTTAAGCAATTAAGTTATGTTCTTTGTTTTCTTTGGTTTATTTTCTATTTTCTTAATGTACATAATATCCTTAATAATTCATATATTATTTTCAAATACAATGATATTAGGTAAAACTATACTCAGTTAAGGAAGATATGAAAATAGGCGTCCAACCTTTAGGGCTTGTATATCTTGACAGGAGAAAGAAACATGTTTAAAATTGTTAAGCATCAACTGATAAGTTGATATTTGTGTCAAATTAAAATGGTGTATATTTCTTGTTCTAACTGAAAGCAGTAATAATACTACTTCAATTTGTTTTATTTTCGTATGTTCTCTTCCTCATGTGATTAAGTAGTAAAAAAAGTCAAGTATTTTGCTTCATATAGTGACATGTAGATATTTTAGCTATTATTTACGTTGTCATTCCATAAAATAATTGTAACACCTCATATGGGCAACTGTCCAACAGTCTAGCTCCCAAGTCATTCGGGCTTAAACATTAGCCACCTTAAGCCCTTTGTCCTCACTCAGGCCTAAAAGTGAAAACCCTTGTTGTTGTAGTCAACCCATATGTTTCCTTATAAACTATTCACATTACTACTCATATCTCAATGTGGGATGGAGTACTATATACACTCCCACTTGAAGAACATGACGTCCTCATCGCAAGTCTAACATCCAAGTCCCATAGACTTCTCAGTAGATTTCGGGTACCCCATCTCGACATGGTTCCAAGTTCGCTATGATACTATTTGTAACACCCCATATGGGCAGCTATCCAACAACCTAGCTCCCAAGTCATCCGGGCTTGAAAACTGGCCACCCAAAGCCCTTTTGTCCTCACTTAGGCCTATAAGTAGAAGAACTTGTTGTTGTAGTCAACCCATATGTATCTATAAAACATTCACATTACTACTCATATCCCGATGTGAGGTGGGGTACTACCGTAATGTTTGTCTTTTATTACTGAATTACCTATACTAGATGATGCATAACTGACTACTAAGGTTTTAAATTTTATCATAAGTGATTGTCTTGCTTATGGTTATTTTTTATACAAATTGTATCATCAATGTAGATGGATAACTCAGAAATATTTATGTCATTGAGGTTTCTGGATAATAAGGATGAGGTAAAGAAAGATATAAAGCTAAAGTCTACATGTTGGATGCAGATGGATCAAATTATGTCTGAAGATCCATCTAAAGTGATAGTTAAATGCAAATATTTCAGAGATAAACTTTTTAGTGCCTCTTCTAGTGGAATATCACATCTTCTTAGACATGTAAGAAAGTGACCCAAAAATTACACTGAAGATTTGAAAAATTATTGCATCGGGGTAGACAACATAGTAGGCAAAGATGGAAAAAGAGAGCTCAAAATGAAATCTCCTTGTGTCAACGTTGACAAACTATGTAAAGCTGATTGCATGTACATAGTTGTTGGTGGGAATCCCTTCACAACAATTGAAGATCAAGGGTTGTGGTACTTGATGTCTGTTGCTTGTCCAAATTTCTCACTTACAAGTAGATTCACTATCCGTATGGACACATTTAAGTACTTCGATGATGAGAAGAAGCTTCTTGAACATGAGTTAGCAAATATTTTTGGAACAATTTGTTTGACCACACATAATTGAAGAAATGATCCTATAGAAGATTAATATATTTGCATCACTGCTCATTGGATTGATTGTAATTGGAGTTACAAAAGGGGATCATTAGGTTCGGAGCATTAAAACACTCCCTTTGATTGTCTTAATATTGTTGATGATATTTCTATGTGCTTGTCACAATGGAAAATAGACCACAAAGTAATGACCTTTACATTAGACAATGCATCTTATAATGACACTATGATTTCTCATCTCAAGAACCAATATCTTAGAGATAGATTTATGATACTTCATTGAGAGATTTTTCATATCCATTGTACCTGTCATATTATTATCCTGATTATGCAAGCTGGTTTAAAACTGGTTGATGATGTAGTTGGAAAATTAGAGCAGCAACGGAGCATATTAAGTTGTTCATTCCAAAGAGAAAAGGTTTTATGATATGGCTGAAAGAAGTTATCATCTGAACACAACAAAAAGACTTCGAACGTAGTGTGAGATGGAATTCAACCTACTTGAATCTTGATCGAGCTATTTATTTCAAAAATGTGTTGGATCATTTCTTTTCTAGAGACAAAGATTTTAGAGTGTTTTCCCTTTTCGAAGAGGAGTGGAGGAAAGTTTCAAATATCATGAGTTCTAGAAAGTTTATTATGATGTGAGCACTAGATTCTCCACATCCAAGTACCCTACTGCTAATATCATCTTCATGGGTATATGGGAGATCCAAAGAAAGTTAGTAGATGTTATTGTAGGGACTCATGAGTATTTATCTTGTATGATTGAAGGCATGCAAACAAAGTTTATAAATATTGGAAAAATTATAATTTGGTGTTGGCATGTGCTGTTGTGTTTGATCCTCGTTATAAGATAGATTATGTTGAGTTTAAATATTCCAAGCTTCAAGGGGAGGTGTATGAAATGGTCTTGCTCATCAAAAAGGTATTGTATGCCATGTATAAATGTTATACTATGCAGAGGTTTTTTTTTTTCAAACATTAGGAATCAAGGAAATCTAGACATTGAAGGGTCTGGTGATCAGCGGGATGATATGGATGACTATGATGCATTTTTGAAGAGAAAAAAGGAGAATCGTATCTGACAATCAAAACTATACTTGTACTTGGAGAAGAAAAGTAGAAATAAACTAACGATTTTGACACTCTACTCTTTGGGTTAACGCTTCAACAAGGTTTCCAACATTAGTGGATGTGGCTCATGACATCTTAGTCATTCCTACATCTAGTGTTCCTTATGAATATGCCTTTAGCAAGGGCAAATAATTGGTTACTCCACGGTGTGCATCCTTAGCTTGAGAAATAGTTGAGACCCTTGCTTTATATGAGGATTGGTTAGGGGCGAATTTAGCTTAGGTGCCGACCATCATACTTTTATGGTAATTATTTTTGCTTCAACATATGTTATCTAGCAATTTTTGTCATCTAAGTATATTGTCTCTATCTAAAAAACTGTATTTATATGATAGAGCGCTCAATCTTGTCCATTGATGCTAAAGAAGATGATTTAGAAAAAGAGGATGGTAAAGATGTTGAAGCGGGTTAGTTTTCATTTAAATATATAATTTGATTTGTTTTATAACTTTGGATATTACTTTAGGCTAGACAAATGTAGGAGCCATTTTCCTTGAATATTTATTTAATGTAATTCAGTGTTTCTGTCATTTTTAGGGATATAGCTTTGTTTTTAACCATTTTGTTTTTAGGTGAACCTTAAAAACTATATCGTTCATGTTCAACTTTTATATAGCTATGCAGGTAAGCCAACATTCCCTTGGGAAAACAACAACATGTTTATGTTTCTTTTAATAAGTATTTTACTCACAAATAGTTATACAATATTGATTATCATTATGTTAGACTATCTAAATTTGGAAAACAACAATGATAATCTAGCCCTTTACTCAATCTTTTTTTTATGTACATAATGATAGCTGGAATTTGAATGGTAGTATAGTGGTGAGTTGAGTAGATTGTCACGCTGGTGAATGGGTTTTGTTTGTTCCACCGGGACTTGGAGTCTCTTTAGTTAATTACTAGTTTAGTAATGTACATATATATACAAAGGTGCAAGTGTAGTAACATTTAGGGTTTTTGTTATTTTGTGACATATATGTTAGGAAAAATCTATACAGATTTATTTGCAAGGCTTACGCAAGTGAACCTAACCGATGTAGTATAGCAAGTGTTGTGTCTACAAGAAAATTGGTTCTATCTCCATAGTCTTGGTATTTAGTGCAATAAAAATAGTAAATTGAGGGTTTAGCCGAAGGCAAGCTAGATTTTTGATTCAACACAATAAAAGAGGTAAACAAGTAAATTAAACGGGTGTTTAAATGGAATGGATGAAGATGTACAGGATAGTGGTAATCACTGTTGGGAAAAATCCATATAAAAATATATAAATATGTGCAAAGAGTAGACAAATGCACCTAATCGATGTAGTACAACAAGTGTCATATTCACAAGGAAATTGGTTTTATCTCCTTATTCTCGGTATTTAGTGCATGAAACAGTAAATTGAGGGGTTTAACCGGAATAAATCTTGATTGTTTGATTCAACACAATAAAAGCAATAAACTAGTAAATTAGAATGGTGTTGTAGTGGATTGGATGGAAATGTACTCTAGGATTGTGGTAATCACCTAAACATGCTCTTAGTCCTACTTCACTCAAGTTGTCTATTAGAACTAATATAATGACTTTATAAACCAAATATAAGTCAAATCTTACTTAGTTAATTTTAATCTTCAAACCGATTCGGTTTAACCTCACTAAGTAGCATTAAACACAAGTTCATCACAATAGCACTAGTATTCACCAACTAACCTAAAAGGTAAAAACTAGGGTTCCTCTTACACTGTGGTCACAATCCCTAATTCAAAACTAGATGTTGATAGGAATCACCATGAATGCAATATGAGATCAATTAGAAAAAAATCAATTAAAATTAAGAGAGAAACCAACTATATTAAATGATAGTAGGTGTTACAAGCACATTTGGGGATTTGGGGTAACAAACCCATGCCAAGGTACAATAAGAGTCCACTCAAATATTGAAAGGTAAATAAGGAAAAGGATTAAGAAGTAACCATTAATGAGGTATTTGAGCTTTAATGGAGGTGAGAATCCCTTCCTCCTTCTTCTTCTCTTTTTCCTCTTCTTTTTCCCTTCTTTTTCCTTTCTCGTAACCACCAAATGTCGATTCTTGAACTCAAAGCTAAACAATCGGATCACTTCACTAATTAATAGCTAAATCATGATCATATTAATCATAACTAATTGAGTCAAAAACTGACGGATCATTCAAGTACCAGGTCAAAAACTGACGGATCATTACTATGATTTAGTTTCCTTAATCTAGGTTTCTATCTCAGAATCTCATGCTGATAGAAACCCACACTAGTGCTAGACTAATTGGCACCCTAAAGTATATCTCACGATGTAATATTGACCGATTCATAGCAAAACCAATCTTTTCCAACACCTAAGAAATTTTGCAAAACCCTAAGAAATCTCATATGTTTTGATAAGCTTAAGAGCTGTAAATGCTCAAAAACATCATTCATTAGCAACCAAGAATTAAAATAAAGCCAAGAAATATTTCAAGAATCAACAATAGGGTTTTTAGGGATTTAATGACAAAATCCTCATCCTTAGGTACTAGGAGGCTATTCCTCCATTAGAGCATAAATGAGATAGAGAGAGAAGCAGAGCTTCAATGGAGGGGAGGCCTCTCTTCCTCCTCCTCCTCCTTATCCCTCCTCCCTCTCTCCTCCTCCTCCTCCCTCTTCACACACTAACAGCTTCACAATAGATGTCTCGATTAATTTGCTTTTCAAAAAGATATCCACCATTGGAAAATATGTGTTAATGCTGGTATTTTGATTGTTCAAACTCTACAACAGTCACAAACACAATTAGTCAAAAAACGTTGGTCATAAGGAAACAATTAATGTGGATTTTGTCTTCCATGATTTTAGCTAAAATAAGGAAAGTTGTTAGTCTTAGGCCGGTCTACCGATTTGAAGAAGATATTATTCTTAATTATTTTATCTTTAAGAATATCTTGTCTTACGATAAAATCTCATAGTTGCCTATATATATCCAGGATGTGGATATGAGTAGATGTGCTTTTGAGAGAGAAACAAAATGATGTTCTAGTTTAAAAGTGCTATCACGTCGTTTAAGAGTTCTAGGTTTTGTAATTCAAGTGAGCAGTGTGAGCTCCCTTGAATTACGAGTGGTGTGTGTAATCTGATTACGTGTTGCTCTATCTGGTGAGAGCGTGAGGGTATTATTTGTTCTTTAACACTGGTTAATAGAATATGTTTCTACTACAAACAATCTCCCTTCTTAGTGTTTTCTAGTGTTTTCCAGGTGCGTCTGTTTCACAGAGTTTAGTCACACCGACTCATACTATCTCAGGGAACTTTCAATATGCAGTAAGATAATTTTGCTTTGGACAACAATGATAGAAGTTGTTTGGAGTGCTATTTCCAAATGAAGTTGGTGTTGACATGCGGGTGTTTTATCTTTTAGAATACACTTTAATGATATGATGTATAGTTGGATCTAATATTTCTGACTTACTTAGAAATATAAATTGTGTGCAAAAATAAAAGTTGGAATGGAATGTATGCTATTATCAATATAATTATGGTGCATATTTGTTTTAGTTACACGGGTTATTACAGGTATGTCACAGAAGAAGATTTTATGAAAAAAAAACATACTACATTTGTCATTTTTTGTTGTTTAATGTCTATACATGCTACAACCAATGTAATTTCATATGTTACTTATTAACCATGGCTACAATATGAACTTGATAAGTGTCCAAATGAGCATGTTTTATAGGTGTATTTCATATATAATATTAGCACTTTTCTTGCTCATTTCTCCACTTCGGTAGTTTTCCTCTAGTTTATGTTTTATGGTATCTCACAAATTTATTGTTAAACATGAGGAAAACCAAGCTGGGAGTAAATTAGACGAAGAGACGAACGCATGGACGCAAACGGCTCAGAAAACGGAGTCCAAACGAAGAATCTAGAGCCGTCAAAGTTTGTAGAAGAAAATGAGTCACGCATAGACCACATGCGTCCGCATGGGGGCTGGGCGGACAGAGGGGAGGACAGGACAGGTGACGCGGACGTGAGGCGGACGTGAGGCGGACACACTTGCAACCGCCTGAAATGAGGGGCGGACGTGAGGCGGACACACTTGCAACCGCCTAGCTAGAGGCGGATGTGAGGCGGACGTGACTAAAAATCAACGCGCGCTAGTTTCTTCTTCGCTCGTCGACTTCGCCCGTCGACTTGCTTCCTCTACCTTATTTTCCTCACGCGTCATCAGCTCTGTCCCCTGCAATTAATGAGCAATCAATGCTCTTCCACCTCTGTCTGCAATCGATCTTCTTCTTCCTCTCCTCTATAAAAAGCCACTGCTACTTCATAAAAACTATCCACGCTCACATACGTTCCACCCCAAACTCAACACTCAAAATCTCTCATTCCATTTACAGAAATCCTACGTACTCACTCCACTCTTTTCCTCTTCACTTCTCCATACACCATTCACGCCTCCGTATTATTATTACGTCAAACCTCTGTCTGACTTATTACCAGTTAATATGTCAGGCTAAGGAGGATTTGCTCCGGGTGAAGGTTTAGCTTTAGTCTGTTTAATTATGTAATCAATATTTCTAACGGTTAAAATAAATACAGTTTGTTACGTTTAAAGTTTATCACTCGCCATTTTAATAAATTACATGAATTTATTAAAATGCTTTCCAAGTCTATTTTGATCAGACCGGTGATAAATAGACAGGTTAATTAAGCCGTAAATCTGGAGAAAGCTTATTATGATTTAATAGGTTAGTATTTTCAGATGCAATTATAATTCCTCGATTTAACGTCCGTTTACATAAGTATTGCTCGAACCTTGATTAGACCGAGCATTTCTGGTAAACGAGTTCTTATGAGTCTATGACAGTCCTTAAGATAATAACATGAATTTTGCCAAACTAATATATTAAACGGTAGAGATAGCATAATTAATCAGATTATATAAATCTGAACCCGGAGTTCCATTTAATTCATCTGCACTCAGTTATCTTTTCTGCTATTTAAATTCTCTAAAAACAAGTTAATTAACTTCCCCCTTTTTGTGACAAGCTTAGGAACTATTTTATCTCGCTATAAGTCCATGGTTGACCCCGACCGCTTCTGTTTTCTATACTACTGCGACCGGGTTTTATTGCAGCCCGAGGATATTTTGAGTTTTAATTTCTTTTCTTTTATTAATTACACCAGTTCTAACAACTCACGATTACACGTTTGCAAAATGGCGCCGTTGCCGGGGACTTGATTTATTCTAGTCCCTAAGCCCGGTTATTCACCTGTTATAATATAATAATCTGTTAATATTATTTTGTTGTTAATCTAATTTTGGACATCAACTTTGGACTTCGGACTTCTGACTTCGGACATCTAATTACTAACTCTTATTATTATTGTCATTTAATTTCCATTGTCCTTAACATTTAATTTCCATTGTCATTCAATTTCCAGTATACTAACTACTAACATGTAATTTTCTGTCATTTCTTTCCATTGTCATTTCAATTTTCTGTCTTTCTTTCATTGTCTCTAACTACTAACATTTAATTTCTGTCAACTAATTCCTAACATTTTTATTTATTCTAACACATAACGAGTTTCTTTCCTCTGTTTTGAGTGGTGAATGCCTTTTACCAGATCAAACAGCCTCCCAGAAAATATTAATAATCACACGGTTGGTTACAATCCAGAGATCGAGAGAAACCTTTCTGCGCACCCTAAGGCAGAGAGAGACGACTCAACAATACATTACCACCACAGTGAAGGAATCTGACCAGCAAGCTGACATGGCAATCTACACCAGCGACAGTTCGAAATATTAACAGGCCGTCTAACCAAGGACAACAGCCTGCTATCATCCTTTCTCACCTTAGCCCATCCGAATACGTGAGAGGCAGAAGCTGAAGTCATATCATCAGATCAGATGTGTTAAGGAGCTGGGCATGTTTGATGGCATCAATCCTGACGAAGCCTGTTACATGTTACAAAGTTCTTGCAACATGCCAACAGTCTTACTGCGACCGAAGCAGTACTTCAGTACGCAAGATTGTCATTATTCCCTCACAGCCTGACGGGGAATGCGAGCAAGTGGTATCATAGCCTAACACCAAGTACCATTGGTACCTGGGATGACATGACCACCAAGTTCTACGATAAATTCCTACCCCGAGCCGAACATTGGAGATGATTGCTGAAATCTATAATTTCAAGCAAACCTGGGGTCGGAGAATATTTGTGAAACTTGGGACCATTTCAAAGGACTACTACTTACTTGTCCTCACCATGGTCTGACGAAAGAACAAGTATCACAATATGTTCTACAAAGGCTTGATCGGTCCGTGCAGAACAATGGTACTGTCCTCGTTAGGGGCTGATATTCTGAAAAAGCCAGGAGCACAATTTCTGAACAGCATGGAGTCTCTCTGTGAAGAAATCAGAGACTGGGCCTCCGGTGGAACAAGGAGCGGTACTCCAGGTTTATATCATGTTGGGAAAGTGATAACAAGTTCGACCAACTGATGAAAAGCCATGAACAACTCATGGAAAGCAATGCTCAGCAGGCAAAAAAAGTAAGTACTCTGCAGAAAGTGGTTGAGCAGATGGCTATGAACTCCTACCCCCAGCAAGCTAAGTCGATGATTTCCCGATCATCTACTACCCCTCCAGGATATGCTCTCTATCCCAATCATCTCCTGTTATTCTTGTACGCAATGTGGCGGGCCTCATGACTACGAACAATGGCCCCAGCTACAAGAATTAAAAGCAGCAGAGGAGGGCAAACTACATCACACCAACAGTTCAGGATACAGACAACCTTGGCAACGTAACATGCAATCTAACCTTCGCTACTCAAACACAGAAAATATCCAAAACCCACATACCCTTCAACCATCTCAAAATTACAGACCTCAGTCCAATTTCAAGGAGGCAAAGGCAATATCAACAACAGCCTTTATGGCAATGAAGCTTATCGAGTCGACCGACTCAACCTCCTTCGAATCCTGAGTCTGATATGTCTCAAATGCAAGAGATGTTAAGGCGATGATGGGTAAATCCCGAGATACGCAAGAAAGAGGTCGCAGCTCTGCGCAAAGACAAAAAGCCTTGCAATCTCAGATTCAACAGTTACTCACTCAACAAAGGCCCTGGTCAATTCCTTCAGACTAACCCCAATCCAAAAGAACAAGCGAATTCAATCCTTATAGACGATGGCACATTTCAATCAACAAACTTGTGTGCAATTTCCTTAAGGAGTGGAAGAGAACTTGCCACAGAAAAAGAAAATCTAGAAGAGGCCTATATCAATGAGAAGAAGAAACTACAAAACCAGCTCACCTCCCTCAGAAATCCAAGTTCCTACTCCTGCTACTCCACCTCCATCTCGAGTTACCATCGACATCCAACTTCCACTCATAAAAACAGTGAACTCCCATTTCAAAACAGAATGAAAAAGAAACACCTAGATGAGCAGTTCTCTAAATTCTTGAGTATTTTCAAGAAACTGACCCTCGACATACCTTAATTGATGCTTTGCAAGAGATGCTTAACTACGCCAAGTTCCTAAAGGATCTCTTGACAAAGAAGAAAAAGAAAATGGAAAAGAAACAGTTGCACTTCACGGAGGAGGAAGCTCTGCTGCCTTCTTCGAGCACTCCCTCCAAAACAAACAGATCCGGGAAATCCCGTAATCCCGTGTTTTATTGGTGGGGTAGACTGTGGAAGTGGTCTATGCGACTTAGGAGACAGCATTAATATCATGCCCTATGCCACCCTTCTTGAAAGAGAAAAGGAGGGGAAATGCAACCGGTTCCTTTCAAAACTCCAACTAGCAGACAGATCAGAGATCAAGCCTATGGGTATAGTCCGAGAGATCTGGTAGTTGGAGTCTCTCGCTTTATCTTTCCAGCCGATTTCGTAATCTTAGAGATGGATGATGATGTTGAGGTTCCCCTGATTCTAGGTCGACAGTTTCTAAGTACTGCAAAAGCCATCATTGACGTCCACGACGGGAAAATCACTCTGCTGTACGAGGGACGAAAACGATCGAAATTCGACATGCAGAAAAATGAGAAGAAAAGCTCTAACTTTTCTCCTCAGCTAAGACAGTGGGATTA
Organism: Limonium bicolor; assembly: GCA_023374045.1. Lineage (NCBI taxonomy): Eukaryota > Viridiplantae > Streptophyta > Magnoliopsida > Caryophyllales > Plumbaginaceae > Limonium > Limonium bicolor. Next base: position 292,807,636 of record CM041777.1, read on the forward strand.
ACAGATGATGAGGAAGAAGATGGCGTTTTTTTACAGATGAGGATATGTACTCCCTATCTTCCATCCCGAAAGCTGAAGTGAACCACTAGAGCAGTATTATTTACTTCTCTAGACGAAAATGTGGAGGATCCGGAAGTTAACGCCATGCTGGCGTACGTGGAGAAAGGAAGGGCTGGTTATCAAGCTTACCGGCCACCAGATCGAAGAACTCGACAGAAAACCTCAAAAATCAATTCCATCAATAGAACAACCACCAGAGCTCGAGCTTAAAGAGCTACCTTCTAAACTCAAGTATGCCTTCTTAGCTGAAGATGACCATTTGCCTGTCATTATTTCCTCTTCTCTGAATTCCGGGGAGGAAACAAGGCTACTCGAGGTATTGAAGAAACACAGAATGGCGATCGGGTGGACTATTGCTGATATCAAAGGAATTGACCCCTCCTATTGCACGCACCATATCTATATGGAGGAAAACTACAAGTCTATCAGGCAACCTCAACGCCGACTAAACCCTAACCTCAAGGAGGTAGTTCGAAAGGAGGTTCTGAAACTCCTTGACGCAACATCATTTATCCATTTCTGACAGTCCATGGGTCAGTCCTGTTCAAGTTGTCCCGAAGAAGGGGGGCATCGAAGCTGTTATTAATGATAAGGGAGGCTATCCCTCAAAGAAAGATCACAGGTTGGCGCATGTGTATCGACTATCGGCGCTTAAACTTGGCAACCAGGAAGGATCATTTCCCTCCCCTTTATTGATCAGATGTTGGAGCGACTAGCAGGGCAAGAGTACTACTGTTTTCTAGATGGGTTCTCAGGGTATTCCAAATACCAATCGCACCAGAGACCAGGACAAGACAACCTTCACTTGTCCATACGGTACCTTTGCATACAGACGAATGCCTTTCGGCCTGTTAATGCTCCTGCTACCTTCCAGAGATGTATGCAAGCAATATTCGCTGATTTCATCAAACAGAGCATAGAAGTCTTTATGGATGACTTCTCGGTCTATGGCTCAAGTTTTGATAAATGCTTGGCACAACTTGATTTGATCCTAGGACGGTGTGAGGATACAAATCTCGTTTTAACTGGGAGAAATGTCATTTTATGGTCAAGGACGGGATTGTCCATGGACATAAAATATCAGCTAAAGGAATAGAGGTGGATAAAGCCAAGGTAGAGGTTATCGAGAAGTTACCGGCACCAACTACTGTTAGAGACATACGAGCATTTCTTGGGCATGCAGGATTTTCGGCGGTTTATACAAAACTTCTCAAAAATCAGCAAACCATTGACCGACCTGCTACAGAAAGATGCCCCGTTTCATTTTGATGAAAGGTGTTCAGCTGCTTTCAAAACTATAACACAAAAATTGGTATCAGCACCTGTTGTCTTACCACCTGACTGGTCTCTTCCGTTTGAGATCATGTGTGATGCAAGTGACTACGCCGTGGGGGCAGCTCTATGCCAGAAAAAGAGAAAATTTTGAGAGTGATTGCTTATGCCAGCAGGACACTAAACGATGCCCAGAAAAACTATACGACCACTGAAAAAGAACTTCTGGCTATAGTATTCTCCCTAGATAAGTTCAGGTCGTACTTATGGGGAAGCAAAGTCATCGTGCACACAGACCACTCCGCTCTCAAATATCTATTTGCAAAACAAGAAGCCAAGCCTCGCTTATTGCGCTGGGTTTTCTTCTACAGGAGTTTGACATCGAAGTCAAAGATAGAGCGGAAAATTGAATGTCGTCGCTAACCATCTCTCCAGATTGGTAACTCCTACGGATAGTGTGCCTATCAACAAATTCTTCCCCGACGAGACTGTCTTTTCAATCACCAAGGTACAGGAGCCATGGTATGCGGACCTGGCCAATTATTTAGTCTCTGGAACAGTACCCTATGATCTATCTTACTCCCAGAAGAAGAAATTTCTTTCTGATTCAAGGCAAGTATTTCTGGGAGGATCCGTATTTGTTCCGAGTTAGTGCTGATGGGTTGATTCGACGATGTCTCCCGGAGATGAGGTTTCAAGCGTCATACATTTTTGTCACTCACGGGAAGCCGGAGGTCACCATGGACCCACAAGCACCGCTGCTAAGATCCTGGCCTCAGGATTTTATTGGCCTACCCTTCACAAAGATGTTTACCAATTCTGCAAGCAATGTGACAATTGTCAAAAATGGGTAACACATCTAGGAGACATGAATGCCACAACAGGGAATACTAGAAGTGGAGCTCTTTGATTGTTGGGGCATTGATTTTATGGGACCGTTCCCTTCCTCGCAGGGCCACCAATATGTTTTAGTGGCAGTGGATTACGTGTCGAAATGGGTAGAAGCCATACCCTGTCATCATGCTGATGCAAAGACAGTAACCAGGTTCCTTAAAAAGCACATCTTTACCTGTTTTGGCGTGCCTAGAATTATTATCAGTGACGGAGGATCTCACTTCTGCAACCGTTCATTTGAAGCGCTTATGGGTAAGTATGGGTACGTCACAAGGTAGCTTTACCTTATCACCCCCAGACAAACGGCCAAGCAGAAGTTTCGAACCGTGAGTTAAAATGGATTCTCCAGAAGGCGGTTAACTCATCACGAAAGGATTGGGCACTTAAACTGGATGATGCGCTTTGGGCTTACCGCACTGCATTCAAGACTCCCATCGGGATGTCTCCTTTTAAGCTTGTCTATGGGAAAGCATGCCACCTGCCTGTAGAGCTGGAGCATAAGGCATATTGGGCAATCAAGGCCTTAAACTTTGACGTGACTTCTGCAGGAGAGAAAGGAAATTCCAACTTTCCGAGTTAGAAGAACTGAGAGATCAGGCTTACCAGAATGCTAAGATTTATAAGGAGCGCACCAAGAAGTTCCATGACCGGATGATCCTCAAGAGGGACTTCGAAATTGGAGATTGGGTTCTCCTATATAACTCTAGATTAAGGATCTTCCCTGGGAAACTCAAGTCTCATTGGGCCGGCCCTTTCCAGATTGTTAGTGTGACTCCATACGGTGCCTTTGAACTCCAGAACAAACAAGGCAAAACTTTCAAGGTCAACGGGGCACGTCTTAAAAGGTATAATTCTCATTCTGATATTTCAACTGACCTATCTACAATTTATCTTGTCCAAGAACAGCAGGACAACTCGCCCTCAAACTCTTCTCCAAACTAAAGCTTGGTCATATACGTCTAGCTAGAGACGTTAAACCCGGGCAGCTTGGTGGGAGGCAACCCACTATCTATCTTTTGTCTTTCCTTTAATTTAATGTTGTTTTTTTTTGTATTATATTTCCCCTTTATTTGTTATAATAAAATACAGGTTTCACTTGAGTTCTTCTCGCTGTGTAGAATATTCTTTACAGGTTCAAATCATGACATTCCACAGCTGCACTCAAGTGTGGGGGAGCTCTACACGCTCTACGAAATCTGGGGAGTACACTCTTTCCTTTATTAATTGCATGCCCTATTAATTTAATTCTATCTACGCAATGAGGGCATTGCTTGAGCTTAAGTGTGGGGGAAGAGCCTTTTCAGGGCATTTTGTGCTTAAAATGTTTAAATCTCTCCGCTTATCTTGCATTTGTTCAAAAATTAAAATATGTACCCTGCTAATGTAGGTTGTTCTCTTTAAAGATAAAATACTGTTATGAATTGTGGGATAAATGGTACAAATTTAAAAATTTTCATTTGATTACTTTTGAGGAGCATTTCTCTTATGCGGTATGACCAAATAATCTGCAAATGGTTGGATTTTTATTGCTCAGGGGTTCTTTCTGTCTTCTCTCTTAGGGATTGCTAAGGGGTGCTTCTCTATTTTAAAAAGAAAGAAAAATAAATAAAAAAACAAGGGACTTGCGAGACACCATTGGTAACCAACAAAGAGAGTTGAGTGTTCTTAAATACAAAGGCGTGATGCCTACATTTTCTCATCCCTTATGCAAAAGTGAAACAAATGTATGAATCTATTTTTCTTTTTGTTTCTCCTCAATGTCCATTCTTGAGAGAAGTTGGCCATGGTAAAAGTTCTCAGAGTCACCTAAAAGAAACATTGAGGTACCTTGGATCATACCCCGAAACTCTATATTTTATTTTTACCCTGAGCACACCGATGCCACCAGCAGTTGATTTTCACACTCCTCAATAAGTTAAAAAGATCATGTTTGTCCTACCCTTCATGATAATATTTGTTAGTATTGAGCATTCCCTACTTACTTGGGTACTGGTTTTGCTTGACACGCAAAAAAGATAAGTGTGGGGGTGTGATAAGTGTCCAAATGAGCATGTTTTATAGGTGTATTTCATATATAATATTAGCACTTTTCTTGCTCAATTCTCCACTTCGGTTAGTTTTCCTCTAGTTTATGTTTTATTGTTATCTCACAAATTTATTGTTTAAATAAGGAAAACCAAGCTGGGAGTAAAGTAGACGAAGAGATGAACGCATAGACGCAAACGGCTCAGAAAACGGAGTTCAAACGAATAATCTAGAGCTGGTCAAAATTCGTAGAAGAAAATACACTTGCAAACCGCCTGGACGAGATGCGGACGTGAAGCGGACGCTCGGGCGGACGTGAGTGAGACCTCAGGCGGACGTGAAGCGGACGCTCGGGCGGACAGAAACAGACAGAGACGTCCGCATGGCTTCAGAGGCGGACGCCAATGAGGACACAGCGCGGACGTGACTAAAACTCAACGCGCGCCAGTTTTCTTCTTCGCTCGTCGACTTCGCCCGTCGACTTGCTTCTGCCATATCCATCTACTCCCGCACCGCCTACCTTATTTTCCTCACGCGTCATCAGCTCTGTCCCCTGCAATTAATGAGCAATCAATGCTCTTCCACCTCTGTCTGCAGTCGTTCTTCTTCTTCCTCTCCTCTATAAAAAGCCACTGCTACTTCAATCAAATACATACGTTCCACCCCAAACTCAACACTCAAAACCTCTCATTCCATTTACAAAAATCCTACGTACTCGCTCCACTCTTCTTCCTCTTCATTTCTCCATACACCATTCACGCCTCCGTATTATTATTACGTCCAACCTCTGTCTGACTTATTACCAGTTAATATGTCAGGCTAAGGAGGATTTGCTCCGGGTGAAGGTTTAGCTTTAGTCTGTTTAATTATGTAATCAATATTTCTACCGGTTAAAATAAATACAGTTTGTTACGTTTAAAGTTTATCACTCGCCATTTTAATAATTACATGAATTTATTAAATGCTTTCCAAGTCTATTTTGATCAGACCGGTGATAAATAGACAGGTTAATTAAGCCGTAAATCTGGAGAAGCTTATTATGATTTAATAGGTATTTTCAGATGCAATTATAATTCCTCGAATTTAACGTCCGTTTACATAAGTATTGCTCGAACCTTGATTAGACCGAGCATTTTCTGGTAACGAGTTCTTATGAGTCTATGACTTAGTCCTTAAGATAATAACAGGAATTTTTGCCAAACTAATATATTAAACCGGTAGAGATAGCATAATTAATCAGATTATATAAATCTGAACCCGGAGTTCCATTTAATTCATCTGCACTCAGTTATCTTTTCTGCTATTTAAATTCTCTAAAACAAGTCAATTAACTTCCCCCCTTTTTGTGACAAGCTTAGGAACTATTTTATCTCGCTATAAGTCCCACGGTTTGACCCCGGCCGCTTCTGTTTTACTATACTACTGCGACCGGGTTTTATTTGCAGCCCGACGGATATTTTGAGTAATTTCTTTTCTTTTATTAATTACACCAGTTCTAACCACTCACGATATAACCATTCTGCAGGGTAATCTATTGGGAACCCGTTACATACTTTATATTGTAGCAACTAACTCAACAGGTTTTTAGGGTTTGTGGTCGTGGGTTTAGGGTCGTTAGACCCTAAACTCGCCACTATAAACCCTAAAAATGCCTTTGGTGTTTTTAGCTTTCCTAGGGTGAGTTTTAGGGTGTGTGGGGTTTAGGGTAATCTATTTGGAAGCCGTTATATATTTTAATGTGTGAATGTACATATTTTAATTTGAGAATGTACATGTTTTAATGTGACGATGTACATGTTCAAATGTGAGAATGTACATGTTCAATTATGAGAATGTATTATGTTTAATAAACATCTGTACATGTTTGTATGACCATCTGTACAAGTTTTCTTCCTTATATGTACAGGTTTTAATCTAAGGATGTACATATTTAAGGATTTGTACAGGTTTATGTGACCATCTATATGTTTTTAATGCGAGCATGTACATGTTTTTACGTGAGGATGTACATGTTTTAATGAACATTTGTACATGTTTGCATTACCATCTATACAAGTTTTCTTTTACATTTTGTGCACTATAACCCTTAGCAGCGTCAATTTTACTTTTTTTTTAAAAAAATATTTTTTTTACTTGTCAGGTCTTGACTACATTCGGATGTAGCTCAGACTGATTGTAAGTATAAAAGTCACTGTTAACTAAATTCTAACAAATATATTAATTACATGATTATATTAATTAATGAATGGTATATAAATAAAAAAAGAACGTAACAGATATCTATTTTCTCTAAAAAAAGGAAAGCTACTAAAAGATAATAACTACCACCTGATAATTAAATAATTAAATAAAAAAAAAAGCATAAAAATCTCAACCACAAGGACTCAAATAACATCAAATCCATGACTGAAACCAAGCGCACATCCTATTTTCTTACAGAATGAAGAGTCGGGCGCTGGAGCCATATTAGAAGATGGAGAGTACCACGTGTCAACAAGAGATTGGAGGAAAAAAGTTAAGAGAAGAAAAACAGAAGAAATAAAAAGAAAAAAACTATACACGTTGGGGCCTGAATTGGTTTTGTTATTAGGAGAGAGAAATTGTATTTTTTTTAAATGTTTAACTTACAAAATAAAGTGCAAAAATAAAAAAATTATATCATTGTTCATCATTTTCCGTGCTCTTCAAAACAAAATGCATCAAGGATATGTTTTGGTAAACTTAAAATTTTATTCTTTTTGAATGAATATATTTTTAAAGTGAATCTTATTCATTAGCAAAATGAATCTTCTTTAATAATAAATGAACCTTATTCATTAACAAAATGAATCTTACCCCAAACACTCTAAAACCACCATAGGAAAGTTAAAAACGTCAAAGACATTTTTATGGTTTGTAGTGCAGGATTTAGGGTCTAACGACCCTAAACCCTAAACCACAAACCCTAAAAACACGTCGAGTTTGTAACAACAATATAAAGTGTAGAACTAATACAAAAATATTACCCTACTCTCCAACATCCTAAAAACCACCATAGGAAAGCTAAAAATGTCGAAGACATTTTTAGGGTTTGTAGTGCAGCGTTTAGGCCTAAACCACAAACCTAAAAACTATCAAGTCTGTAACGATGATATAAAGTGTAGAACCAAAAACCCTAACAACTATCGAGTTTGTAACGATGATATAAAGTGTAGAACCAATGCCAAAAAGATTACCCTACCCCTAAACACCCTAAAAACCTCCATAGAAACGTCGAAGGCATTATTAGGGTTTGTAGTGCAGGGTTTAGGGTCCTAAACCACAAACCCTAAAAACCTGTCGAGTTTGTAACGACGATATAAAGTGTAGAAACAATGCCAAAAAGATAACCCTACCCTGCAAGCACCCTAAAAACCACCCGGGAATGCTAAAAATGTCAAAGGCATTTTTAGGGTTTGTAGTGCAGTTTAGGATCGAACGACCCTAAATCCTAAACCACAAACCCTAAACCCCGTCGAGTCGATATAAAGTGTAGAACTAATGCCAAAAAGATTAACTCTACCCCCCCCCCCCCCAACACCCTAAAAACCACCCTAGGAATGCTAAAAACGTTGAAGGTATTTTTAGGGTTTGTAGTGCAGGGTTAAGGTTCACTTTTAAAAACACCAAGGATTCACATTGTTTTATATGAAATGTTCGTTTTTCTTAAACATAACACTTTCAATAAATGAAAGGTTCATACTGTTCTCGCATAAGTTTGTGGTAGGATTAATTTTTACTAGTATTAAACAAAATATTCACTTTTCTTAAACCTTTGATTCACCTTAGAAAAATCTTTGATTCACTTTTCTTAAACATCTGATTCACTTTTCTTAAACCTCTTATTCACTTTAGTTAAACAATCTCTATTTATAAGAATCACTTTTCTAAACCTCTGATTCACTTTTCTTAAACCCATGATTCACTTTATAAAAACCTCTAATTCACATTTCTTAATCTATTAATCACTTTAGTTAAACAATCTATGCTTTCGAGATTCACTTTTTTTATTACTCTGATTCACTTTGTAACAACTTGTGATTCACTTTTTTACAACCTTTGATTCACTTTTCTAAAACCTCTGATTCACACTAGTCAAACAATCAGAATCACTTTAGTTAAACAATCTCTGTTTATGAGATTCACTTTTTTAAAACCTCTTATCACTTTTACGCAACTCTTTGATTCACTTTATAACAACCTTTGATTCACTTTTAACAACCTTTGATTCCCTTTTCTTAAACTTAAGATTCACAAAACATATGTACATACAAAAATTTAGAATTTAAAATTTATGAAAACATACTCATGTTGGGTCTTATTTTCAAGAGCTCGAATGATGAACATTGATATAAAATTTATGTTATTTGGACTTATATCTAATAAACTACAACATTTTAAGTTTTACAAAAGTATAAAGAACAAAAGGATAAAATAGGTGTGTCACCTTAGAAGGTGGCACCACCTCCAGGTTCGAATTCGCGATTTCTTATTGTTCTTCTTTGTTTTCTACCTCAATTTACATTTTTTTAAATCATGTGCTGCAATTGTGATAGAAAAAAAAGGCTTATATTTACATCATTTAATGAAAAGGTGTTTGGATCTGCTCATTTTGTCTTTGGCAGGAGGAAGTTCACTTGAAGCGTTAACTATTAGGTTTGGAATCAGTGGGGATGACTTCCTTTCCACGCAAGTTTGTAGTCCGTGAATAGAGTTGATGTTTGTTGATTTCTCCTTCTTCCTTCTCTCCCTCAACTTTTTACTCTTCACGATACATCAGGCCTTCATCCTCTTCTCTCTTTACCAAATTTCTTTCCATCTTGCTCTACTTCCTCAAGCTATGGAACCCCCGAGCTCACCAGTTACAGATATCACTTCACAGTATGCTTAGTTGTCACTCACCAGAGAAGAAAAGCTTCATCAACCATCCTCGATGATCTAGTTGATAACGACCAGGCTCCTCTTTTCCATCGTTGCCTACTAGGATGCATCTTCTCCACCAGGAACCTAGATGTTCGGGCTATAGAAACCAGAAAGTACTTTCGATAAGGAGGAATGACGCATGCAATCCGATTATGGGGTCCTTGGACTGCCGATGGGTTGCTTTTGGTCCTTCAAATAATAAAAAGTTTAAGGTGCCTAATAAGATCATCCATTTATGCATATTTCAATCTAAGTTCATGTTTATGACGTTCCATTGCATCTACAACATAAGGAGTTCGCAGCAAGGCTAGGAAATCGCTATGGGGAGTTCCTGGAATTTGAAGATGATGGTCAATTTAGGGGTGAGTTCATGCAATTTAAGTCATGCATAATATCTATCATTCGGTGCTCCAATGCATCACAGTGACGTTAGGAGGAACCAACTTTGTTCTCCATGATACATACAAAAGGATGCCACCCATCTGTTTCCACTGTGGCATCTCCCTACATTCAACAAAAAAGAGTGTCCCCGACAATCCAGTCACACTGGAGAGGTCCTTTCTTATGGGCCTTGGCTGCAAGCGTCGGGGATTCGATTTGGTATAAAAAGGGCGCAACAAAGGATAACCGTGATGCTTGGCATTTTGTTTGTGAAATACCCCAAACTTAAATATAGTGATTAAGATAATTCTAATCCTTATTTAAGAGCCTAATAATGCGTAAGTAATGTTGGTAAGGAAAAATAAATCCAAAAGAAATAAAGAAACGCTTAAAAAGCGAAAAACACTAAGTAAGCGTTAAATAACCATAAGAGGTGCGAGACCTCGGTTAGAGTATTATATGGATCCCAAAGTTTAATAAGACCTAAATAATATGGGAACAACTCCCGAAGAAAACGGATCCAAATAATGTATTAAAACGCTAATAGAGCTTTAACGCACGTTTTTCGAGAAGACCCGAAAACGTGATTTTAAGTGGTCAAACGAACCCGTAAAAATTATAAGTCATTAAATAAATATTATTAAGCAGTTATGGAAGCTTAATGACCAATAAAAATAAAGAAACGAGAAAATTCCGGAAAACGGGCCCGGTTAGTGAACAGTACCTAAACGGGTAAAATAACGAGTGTTTTCTGTAAAAGACGAAAAAATGCTCCAACTAGTATACTGTATGGGGGGCGGTTTTTACTAGGTAAATAACTCCCTCACACACACTCACACAACTAGCAAATTAAATGAGAGGTCAAAGCAAAAAGAGAAAAGTGGGTACATTACCTTTTCTCTCACCTCTCCCTTCCTCATTTCTTTATTCTCTCCACCTCCCTCCTTCCTCCCAGCCGATTTCTCTCACCTTCTCCCCCTACATCTGGCGATTTTTGAGAGCTCCACAACAACATGGCAACTCCACCTTCTTCTCCATGCTCTCTCTCCATTTGAGCTCCAATCACAAAATAATTACATATTTGTAATCCCCTCATCATCCTCTACATTCCTCCCTTTTCAAAATTCGAAAAGGATGAATTTCATCTCCATGGGTTTTCCCATTTGAAGAGAAAAGCACACCACTATGGAGCTTGGAGTCTCCTCTTTCAACAAGGTAAAAATCTACATGAAAAACTCATGTTTTCACCATCTCCTTTCATAACCGATTTTACCTCCTTGTAACACTCCATTTTCTCTCTCTCTTTTGAGCATAATTCAACCTAGCAATGGTGGTGGATCACCTTCTTGAACCAAGGACTAAAACCCCTCCTAAAAGCTTCAAAAGGTAAACCCTAGAAATTTGTTTAAAACATCTCAATGAGTTAGTATAAATCTGAGGGTTAGTATATTAATTATACTTGTTTTGTATGCTTTGGGTGATGGAATGGAGTTTGGCAACTCCATTCCCAATGTGGCCGATTTGGGCAAGAAGAAAGGAAGAAGAGAATTGAAAAGGGAATGAAGGAATTATAAGCTCAAGGTAAGAGCTCTTTACTAATGTTAATTTAATGCATTAGACTATGGGAATGGACAACTAACTAAAGAACCCAAATCTTGTATTGGTATTGTAGTATTGGAAGTGGGTATTTGTGAGGAGGATTGAGTATTTGAGAATTAGTATGTGGATAGTAGGCCTTGGAGCCAAATGATGTGTATGAGTATTAGTATTGGTATTTGAAGAGTATGGTTGAATGTATGTTGTATTGATTGCTGGTAGGACCCTTGTATGGGTGTGGCTAGAGTAGGAATGAATTGGATGAAGGAGTATGTTTGTGGAGAAGTTAGAATTGTAGGTAGACTATGGCGAAATTTTGGTAGGAATTGAGCATTAAGGAATGACTTGGTGAATGGGAGAACCAAGGTATGTATTGGGGCTAGTAGAGATGTTCAATGACCATGGATTGGTAATTGGAGAATGAGGATGAAGCATGTAAAAATCTGTAGCAAGAGGTATTGGATTTCATTGGAGGAATTAGCAAGAATGAGAGTACAAGGTTTAGTAAAATGAATGTTGGACTTGGGCATAGATGTTGTAATTGCTTGGAAATGTATTTGGGATGCTAGTAATGGTATTGGTAGTAGAAGTATTGGATGGGAGAATTGAGTTTAAAACCCGTAGCATAGGTGTAACAAAAACTGTTACATGTGTTGTAGAAGCAGTAAGAAAATTGTGTAAGTTGTTTGACGAATTTAGTAATGGACTTGGAGGATGAATTAAGGTATTTTAGAAAGCCTAATTAGTGCTCAAACATGTTAGGATGTATGTAGGAAAATTGGGGAAGGAATGGGTAAGAAAGGAATTGAAAAACAAAGCCTGTAGCAGTGTTCTGCTACCGTCCGACCCAGAGCCTGGATCGACAGTGGGTCGGACAAGGCTTAAGCAACGAGAATAAAACTTTCTGGAATGGTCCGACCCAGGCCGTGAGTCGGACAGGGTCGGACAGGCAAAAAAAAACTGTTGTCGAAGTTCCTGACTCCGTCCGACCCAGAGGATGAGTCGGACGTGGGTCGGACGCCACTTGGGCAACAGGATTGAACTTTCTGGAATGGTCCGACCCAGAGGAGTATGAGTCGGACGGAATAGTGCTGAGTCGGACGGGAAGAATTTCAGAGGACGAAAATCTACTGGAATGGTCCGACCCAGGGCTTGGGTCGGACGGTGGGTCGGACGACCCATAACTTACAAAAAAAAATGTTTTTTATATGACTATAGTAATCATATGTATGTATATATATATGCCTATACACATGTAAGCATATATACGTAATAATGCACCAATAATGAAGGTGCTGATGGTAAGAAAGTAAAAGCGTGAGTAAGGAAACAGTTTAAGAAGTAATAAGGAAAATGGTTTCATAACCAAGTAAGAAAGTAATAAAGTAGTAAGTATACATTGAGAGTATCAAAGAAGGAGTAAGTTCGATCAATAATGGATCATTGATCATACTACTTCATGTATGTATAGGAATCAAAAAGTTGATCCTCGAAGGAACCCGGTGTTAAGTACGTATACGACGGTGAACGGTATATGATCTTCATGCCCTGTATCTTAACTGGTTACCCCGATTTGTGTGCTTATGTGATCACCAATAAGATAAATGCACGAATCAGACTTATATTGCACTTAACTGTGTTTGAACTATTTTGTTCTTGTTGTATCTTCTTGAACAATTAGTTTGTATAATTCATGAAAATGAATGGAAATGAGAAGTATGTGTAAGTATTGTGTACTTGTGTATTGTATGTATGTATGGAAGTGAAGTACTGACTTCTACTAATTCCTAACAACACCCACTCCTAACTTGAGTAATGAGTAAATTGGAATGAGTAGAAGTCCGATATAGTTTCCCCACGCGTGAGGATAAGGAAACAAGAGGTTGGATCCGAATCCTGGCTATAATCTCTTCCATGGACCAAATCCCTTGAATGGATAGCATCCTGGATTAGTGGGCCACCCTAAAGCCCGGTGGTGGATGTAGTAATCCCTGCCCGGAGGTCGTACCGACTTAACTGGAAGTAAAGTATGTAAGAAGTAAGTATTGCATGTGTATTGGTCTTGACTATTGTAAGTCATTGACCTGGAGCAAAAAGTATGAACACCCGATTAACCCGGGTGTGTAATGAAGCTAACTGGACCTTTGTATGTATTGGAGAATTGTATCTCCGTATTGCGTATTGAGTATGTAATGAGTATGTATATTCTGGAAGATGGTAAGTAAGCACTGGTTGACTTGTATTGTCTTCCAAGCATGTATTGTACTGTGCGTATGTATGTATACCTTGTGTAGTATTGCAGTATCGTGAATGAAAGCATGTAAGTATGTATGTATGTATGTATGCATGTATTGCAAAATGAATTGCATGTATTCGACCAAATGGTCGGCGTACCCTCGCTAGTACCGGGGTATCGGTTATCATATTCAGCGTAAGCTGACCCCCTGGGGGAAACGTTTTTAGTGTGCAGGTACCCGAAGCAGACCTAGTCACAGAAGAGACCGGTGGGCATGCCTAGACTACTAGGAATGAAGTTAGATTGTAGTAAATGGTATAAGGCTTGTAGCCTTGCCTGTAGAAGTGTACCAAGGGGTACACTATTACTAAGTTGCAAGTATGTAGTTGTGAGGAACGGGTAGTGGATAGACTCTTAATGAGTATGCGTGGAATTGAAGAGGTATCGTATTTGTATTTGGAACTCAGTAAACTCGGTATGTGTAGTGTATTATCTTGTACTGAAGTATGGAGTTTTGTATTGATGGAGTATTGTATTGAATGGTATTGTATTGAATGGAGTATTGTAGTACTCAGTAAGTGATGGGAGTATGTATTATTTGAGTAGTACTCGGATATTCCGGTCCATCAGACCGATGCTGTATGTATTAGTAGCCTTGTTAGTCACGTGGGTGGCTATCGGCATTGTACCACCCGCCGTTGAGTATGAATGTATCCGCTGCGTGAGTACGAATGTATAAGAGATTGGACGGTAATGACGGTATTAGCGGTAGGGGTGTTACAGTTTGTGGGCTGAAGGATAAGGCTCCATCTTGGTCGTTGCACTGTCGGCTTTGCATCGCCATTCAAGTGATTTACCGGAAGCCCACAAGCCCGATCCTTCCATAGTCCCCCCGACCCTGGCGACGCTCCTCACGAGAAGGCTCGGCAAGATACTGGCCACCACATTTTTACCCCGTTTCTGCTATGATTTCTACATTCGGAATCGGTGGATTGCCATGTTACTCTTGTGCAGGACAACAGTTTCATTGTTGCCACTAGAGGAAGCGTAGTCATGATTTTTCAAGTCAGGAGGATGTTTTAGGCGACTCTCGAGTGCCACTCTATCATTTCCAACTATCAAGAAGGGGAAGAAGTCCATATAGGCCAGCTTGGCTCTAGCTTTGTTATTGTTTTCGTACAGGGATGGCTTCCAACTCCAAGATGATGGCTCTCTTGATGGGCCAGCAACCCCCAGCAGCCGACAACCCCGACATGTATGGGGGTTGTTGATGATGTCCAAATGAGCACATTTAGAGGTGTATTTCATATGTTTTATCAACACTTTTCATGCTCATTTCTTTCTCCGCTCTAGTTTTCCTTCCTACGTTGTGTTTTATTAGTGTTTTACACAATTATTATTGAAACAGGAGGAATAAAATAACTAGGATTAAAGAAGGAGACAATGCGTGGGGCGCAAGCGGATCCAAATCAGAGCTAAACAAGAAGATATAGCGTTTGAAGATTAGCCTGTCCATAGACCCCGACCTGGGACCGACCCTAGGTGGGTCGGTCGGCATTCTGGAGCCCAAATTGCTCGTCCGGGGGCCGAAATGCTTCTGGTTCCGACGACCCTAGACCGACCTAGGTGGGTCGGTCGGACTTAAAAACGCACCCGAATTGCTTCTAACTTTGACCGACCCTAGGACCGACCTTGGGGTTGGTCGGGTCAAAATTTTACCTAGATTTGCGTTTTAAAAGCAGAAAAAGAAGGAGAGAGAGAGAGGGGGGAGTTTGAACCTAGACTAAAGCGACGCCAAAGGAAGAAAAAGAGGGGGAAAAGAGGAACGAAGAAGAAGAAAGAGAAGAGAGAGGAGGAAGACCCACTCCATGAAGCTCCCAAGCACCATTAATGGCCATTTTTTACTCTCTCTCTCTCTCCTTTACTTTTAATGGCTGTTTGAACTCTTTATACCTTGGGCTGGGGTTTCTCCCCAAAATTCCCAAATTACTTTTTGTAAACCTAACTCATCTTTGTAGTTGTTTTTCTCATCAATTCTAATTAATGCTCTAGATTTGATATCTCCTATTGCATTTATTGTGGTTCCTTGCGAAATTATAATCTTGAGCTTGGGAATTAGACAAATTGGGATGAACCCTAATTTCCATTTCTTTAGATTAGGGAGTGGAACTTTAGGGCTATTGTTAGGAGCTTGAATTAAGCTATCTAGTGACTCTAGCCTTTCTTGAATTAGGAGGTGTGATTAATTATAGGTAAGATTTGATTAGTCCATGATTGGAGAATCCTTACAGTAGCTCTAATAGACAACTTAGTGAGGTAGAAATGAGAGCATATTTGGATGATTTGGAACAATTTAAGCTACACCTTTCCTGGTTTGGCTATCTCTTAGAGAAATGGGATTGTAGACCACCTCTTAGTTGGTTGTTCGAGTTCAATTTTGGTTTACGGTTGTTTTGTGGAGGTACCTCCTTAACTAAATAAAAATTAGCTACTTTTCGGAAAAAATATGAAAAGATTTTCAAATGTCAACAAAGAAAAGCTAACAGTCGACAAAAAATCTTGATTCTATGATATTGTCCCGCCTCTCTCTTTGTGATTAGAGATGTAATATGTACATTGCCATTAGTGGACGACCGGAGGATGCTGTAATTTACTTTATAATTATGGTGTCCTTGCTTTGTTTGTCTGGCTGTCTCTTTCTACTTAATATATATACAAACACCACTATGCCACTGTCTACACCACACTTGCCATATTCAAGCAAGCCGAAACCCACCAATACCTCCTAATTTGGTCCTACATTGTTTATAAATATAATAACTTGATATCTGAGCTCTCATCCATCCTGTCACCACTCGGCAATCGAGAAAAGAGAAAAACGATGATGGCGTCTGCAGCAACGGAGTTAGGGCTGAGAGAACTAAGGCTGGCTTACCTGGCGGCGGTGGTGTTCTAGTACTATCACTGATCATCAAAAGAACGAAGCTACTCCAACATCAGTAGTAATGCTGCAGGATGCGGCGGCGGCCTCATCAAGGATTACCACCAGCAGAGGAAAAACCAGCAGTTGGTGGTAGGGTGGCCACCAGTGTGCTCATATAGGAGGAGAAACAGCATTGGGAGCGAGAATGATGAGGACTCCCAACTAATCTAAAAAAATATACAGAAGATGAAAATCTCCTCCAAGGAAAAAGTGTACGTCCGTACGTTAAAGTCAGTGCGGATGGCATCCCTTTCCTTCGAAAAGTTGACTTGGGTGTTCATACTGATTACGTTGACCTCGTTGCTGCTGTGAGGACTTGTTTGGTTTGTCCGGAATTGTCGGTACGTAGCTAGCTAGGTTATATGATTCATCAGGTTCTTGTGAATTGCAATTAGATATGTTTCTTATCTTAATTTTATTATAACAATCTAGTTATATACTTATATGATTGTGAATAGTAATTAATTTGATGAATTCTTGCATTTAAATTAAGTTCATTAACGTCAAATATTCTCTACAGATAATATATGAATTGAGTTTTATTATACTCTTAATTATGACCAAGCAGGCAAACAAGGGCTAATGGATTCTGGAAACTCAGAATATGTCCCTGTCTACGAAGATAAAGATGGAGACTGGATGCTAATCGGCGATGTCCCCTGGAAGTAAGCAGCCATTATAATTTAACAATTCGATTTCTCATCATTGTCTGAGTACTCATGAACAACAGTTAATCACTGAAAACATTATTTTAATTCGTGAAGCATAATTTTTTTTTGGTTGAATTGCAGTATGTTTGTTGAATCGTGCAAGAAGCTAAGAATCATGAAGAGAGAATGTAATCAGCTAAATCAACAATCCAAGAAGCATTGCCGCAGTCTCAACAAGGGGTAGCTAGCGACTAGCGAAGCACAGCAAACTTAAAAGGGTAGATGATACCATATATACGATGAAGCCAATCATCATATCTCATAATAGCTATGCTTATTACAGCCAGTGGCGGATCCAGGAATTTTGTTTAGGGAGAGCTAAAAATTTTTTTGATACTATTATTTTTAAAAAATTATATTATGTTACATTTTTCTAAAAATACATAAGAGTATTTTACAAATTTTCAAAAATTTCGGGGGCTAGAGCCCCTAGCCCCCTTTGCATCCGCCTCTGATTACAGCCCACATAGTTCTACACATACTAGAACAAAATATAATGATAGAGCAACTATCATCAATAATATCTTATATAATCTTTTTAGATATCAGAGCTACAATATGGCTAGCTGAGGCGATCTCTGCATCTGGGTGTCATCTCCCCATTTTCTATTCTTCATATTGTTTTCTTCGCTTTCCTCTAAGTGAATCTTCATTTTCTCAAGCAAAAGTAGACGCTTCCACACCTGCAACGTCAAGTTACAATCCATATTAGATGTTGCAGCTGCCAATTTAGTAACTTAAGATCATTTTCATTATGAAAGGGAATGATCTTACCATTTCTTAAGGGTAACAATCTATACAAGTTTCTTGATGGATCACTCACTTGTTCACCCAAACAGAACAAAGGGATTCTAACCTTAAAAATGCAAAGTGGACGTCGCAGCATGATCAACTCCAAGTCACTATTCTATTTTTTCTCTCTAAGAGTGAGTTGTTGATGATGTCATTGAATTGGAAACTTCAGCTGAAGTTTGGAAGGAGTTACATGACTTCTTCATGGCTCAAACAAAATTCACTTTGGTCAACTTCATCTCAAACTTGCTGGAAGTAGTAAGAAAACTGATGACAACCTTACTTCATATTCTAACTCGGCTAACGTTTATCATCTACTTTAGATTTTACTGGCCTTGAGGTATTAATACAGAATTTCAATCTTATATACTTTGTGGTCTTCCCAGGGAGTCCGGGTCTATGGTGACCAATATTCTTACTTGAACTAAGATTTGTACACCACATTAGGTCTACGATTTTCTTTTGATTTATGGGGATATTATAGCAGAATAGTAAACAAATCACTAAACATGTTTGTGTAAATGTCTGAGGAAAATTACACAAGCTATGGGCGGAAAAGCTTATCAAAGTGGAGATTTTTTCAACAATCAAGGGTGCAATGCCCCCAAGAGGTTGTGGCTTTAACAATGGCTCATTAGGAAGAGGTTATGGGAGTGGGTCCTACTATATTAATGGGCAGCCTGACAACATGCCCATAAGTCAAATATGTAAAGTAAGGATCTTGTGGTTGAAGTGTGTTATCATCGCTTTAACTAGACATATTAGGTATCACTCCCACCAAGTTTCTTAACCAATGCAGTTGGTCGCTTTGCTACCTCAGATTGGCTGCCTAACACTGCAATCACTCAACATTTTACAAGATATTTCTTCATATTAAACCTAGGAGCAACATACTACACTTGACCTAGTACTGTGACTTTGGGTGATGAGTCAAATATGTTCATTTGTTATCATGCCACATGTTGTATTCCTCTCATTTCTGGTGCATTTGTTTTAAATCAAATTTATCATTCCCCTGCCCATAAGAAACATCTAATCTCAGTCTTCCAATTCTACATACACACAACTTACTTTGATTTCAATTCAAAGAACTTTCTTTTTAAATATCTGCATACAAGGAAGCCTCTCCATCAAAGTCCATTTAGGGTGAAGTTTATTTTTTCCTTTATCATAATACTTCTATTGCTAATGCCACACACATATTCTTGGCACTAAAGTTTCTGCATACACATGGCACTACCATCTAGGACATCCCTCAATTGTGACACTGGCAAGATTTTGAATTCAAATCATTTACCTTTTCAATATGCTAAGAACCTTAACTTTTGTAATGCCTATTGTTTAGGTAAACATCATGCTTTTCCTTACTATCTGGGTACTTCTACTTCTACTGCCTTCTTAGATGTTTGGGGGCCAGCTTATACTGCCTTAATTGATGGTTATAGATATTTTTGCTCATTATAGTTGATGACTAGCATACAGTTATTTCCTCCAGCAAGAAGATTAGATGTTTTTAGATCTGTGATATTTTTCTTCAATTGGTTCATAGTCACTACTCTATTGTTATAGAAACCATTTAGACATAAGGGGGAGGGGAGTTTTGTTGTTGAAAATCCTTAACCAACAAATATGGGATAGCTCATAGATACATGACTTGCCTGTACTCACATCAACAAAATGGGAAAATGGAATTTAGAAACATATTATTGTAGACAAGGGTCTGACTCTTCTTGCTCATTCCTCAATGACATTCACACCAAGGATGTTGTCTATCTTTCAAATAGGACACCTACAAAGGTATATTCCTTTTAATTCCCCTATGAGATGCTATATAAGAGGGAACCCAATTATATCGTTATGAAGGTGTTTGGATGTGCTTGTGTTGGTCTCATTTAAGGACTCATAACGAACATAAGCTAGCTTTTCACTCTCGGAAATGCATCTTCTTGGGCTATTCTTCAATTATGGGTTGTGGGTTATCTTATTAATTGACAAATAAATGTGATATTTTTTAGTTAAATATTGTTTCAACCAACATCAATAACTACATGTAAGAATATTGGTTATAAAGTATCTAGAATTAGTATTTTGTGTGACAGATAGACAGAAACCCTTTTAAACATATTTCCTACCAAAAACAGGAGAGAGGGAGAGAGAGTGATAAGTGGTGAATAAAGGGTTTATATTCAGCTTCAATTTATGTGTTCTATAACCTAATGCCACCATTTTATTGAATATTTTGTTAATGTTAGTGAAATTATATATTTTGGTTATATTTTAGATAAGGAGTTTTTTAGCATGATCTAAAGATGCAAAAGGAGTTGTTCGGATGCATGGACCTTCATCGCTCAAGAATGATAACACAGCAAATGGGGAGCAATTTAAACCTAAAATAAAGAATTTATATCCTGTTTAGGAGCACGTCCGATCTTGGGACAAAGGCCAAAACATACATCTCCTTATCTATAACTATCGGCCATGTGATTGTTTCTGGATGTCAAGCAAACTTACCCTATTTTACCAGATGACATCAAAAAGGATGGGGGGAAGCGGTGAATCCCATTCTCAGTAATACGTTTTAATGTTTTTGGTGGTAGAAATACTTAAATTGCACTTATGATTTTTCCCTACTTGATGGTCAAGTAGACTATATCTGTTTAAGCTTAGTCTAGTTTTATTATGCTCTTCTCTTACTGGTCTTGCCTTAAATGATGTGCTCAAACTTAGAGGGAATATTGGACCAAAGAAGAATCAATCAACGAGGTTCGTTCTTCTGAGCTTGTTTTGCTTGTATATATATATTATTTTTTTGCAGTTTAACTCTTGCTAATGGATTTACTCGAGTGGTTTGGCATCATCAGCAAAAAAAGGGGGGAAATGTGTGAACCTGTTAGAGTTTTGTTGAAGATTGCAAAGGCCTGGCTACGAGCAAGAGTCAACATAAGAATTGATGCAACAAAAAAGGAACAAGACAGAGAATGTCTGATTTAATGGACAGTAACTCCCAGTGAAGAGAACAAGTCGATTAGGGCCTTCCCTCAGAAAAAGAGTCAAGACAGACAGAGTTTGGTTGTCAAATTGACTCTATCTGGCAAGCGATTTGTATTTACATCTCATCTTATTAATGATGCCCAACTTAAGGGAGAACTTTAGTTCATCCTAACAGAGACCGTTCCCTTTGCCATCATCAGCAAAAAAGGGAAAATTGTTGGAACCCTTGGTTTTGCTAATAATGGCATAACTATAAGTCTGGATGAAGAAGGAGTCTCACTACGTGAAAAGAGTCGTGTTGTGACATAAGATGCTCTTGGAAAGTTCCAGAAGCTAAAAGGTGACCTCCAATGATAAAATATGGAGATATACAAGGAAATATCTGCTACACACGTTCACATATGACCAGCTCCGATAATCAAGGCGGTCAAGGTTGAAGAAGGCCACAACAGGTCTCGTTGCAAAGAAAAGTCTCACTAATTGAAGTAGCAGCGAGAAAATGCACACTTAAAGCTAGAACGTAGAGAAGTCAGAGAAAATAACCACCCATCACTCTCAAGGTCGACCAACAAAGTAGATTATAGTTTAGACGCATCAGAGTGAGTCAATATGTGGCAATGAGTCAAAACAAGTCAACCGTACAACAGTTGAAGATATTCCCACCTTATTCTTAGTGGAAGGTCATGGAAACATCAGTTTAAACATCATAGGAACAGTTACTTTAACTTTTATCACTATTTAACCAGTTATAAGTCATTTGTAATATTTAGGGCTTCCACTTACACATTTCTAGAGAGAGTCACACTGAGATAGAGTTTTCACCTTGAGAGATTACTTCAAATATTTCCCTTTATAGATAGAATGATTCATCTTGCTTATAGAGCTACTTGCACCCAAATTCTTCATATGTTGTATTGATCAATCTTTAGAGGTTTGAGTGCAGGTGTTAGACAGAGCTATTTATCTAACCCCAAGTGTAAAGAACTAGGTTGTAAATTCATCTTTGAGTTTTCAATACAAGTTTTTTACTCTTGTAAATTTCAACAAAGCTTCTGCATCTACATTCTCAGACATAGTTGATTTGGTTTGAGACTAATAGCTCAGACCTACTCGGTCAGCACCCCCGATCCTAACACATTTCATTACAGTGATTCCAAATTTGAGGAGATTAAGTGGGATAGATCCAGATGATGCACCCTACCACCTGAGCCTCTTCCTAGAATTCTACAATTCCTTGGGAAAGTCGGCACTTTAAATGAAAGAATCTGGTTGCAATTTGTTCCATACTCTCTACAAGATGTAGCTGCAAGGTGGTATCAAAGTCTTCCTTGGAGATCAGTCCACACCTGGGCTCAGATGGCACAAAAGTTCCTTACCAAGTACTATGTACTACCCCACTAATAAAACAAGGCAGCTTGTTGTGCCCCAGATTTTTCTTTTGTTTCATGGTTGCAAGGGATTATTATGTTATTTTCTATCTTATGTTAGTGAGTTATGTCATGAGAGGTTGATTTTATAGACTTATAAGGAAGGAGGGGCAAGAGAGTAATGTTGCTTGTTATTAAATAAGTTAGGAAGGGGGTTTTCTAAATCACGTTATTCTTTTTCTCCTCCCTCCTTCCACATTCTGAATTCATAGTCTTTTTCTCCCTTTGCTCCTATTCTCCTTCTCCATTCCATGCTCTCTTGTTCTTCTTTTGTTTTTTTCATCCAAAGTTCAATCGTCG
The DNA here is from genome assembly GCA_023374045.1 of Limonium bicolor. Lineage (NCBI taxonomy): Eukaryota > Viridiplantae > Streptophyta > Magnoliopsida > Caryophyllales > Plumbaginaceae > Limonium > Limonium bicolor. Next base: position 292,830,244 of record CM041777.1, read on the forward strand.
GGTGGTTTTGTGTGAGGGTTCTGGTCCACTGTCTGTCATCATTAAGTTTGGAGATTATGGGTTTTACGAGTATTGATTTTGTTTCTGACTTATAATCAATTCAGTCAGTAGTTCGTTGAGTTTCGAGTGGGGATTCAAAGAGTGTGCGGTGTGGATCCTATAGAGTCTTGCGGGTTCTTCGATTCGAGGTAGGTGGTAGATGGATTCGGTATGGGTGTGTTCACCCATGGGGAATTCTAGGGATTCGTTTTGATTTTATTGATGAACTCTCTGATTTGATTATGATTCTGAAATGAGTATGATTTGCATTTTCTCTCTGGTAAAACCTCATAGTTATTTGTTTGATTTGCCTACTTTGATACGGAAAGTGATATGTTAATTAGGTAATAAGTGTGCGGCATATTTTGACCTTAGAACTAGGGTGGTTTAGGGTCGTTACACAGCTCATTAAAGAAATCAACACCTTCTACCAAGACAATCAATACAAGGTAGTGGTCAAGAAGCAAGGGAAGAAATACCAGGGCAGCTGGTCTTCTACATGTGGAGCCTACAGATCATTTCTTGGCCCAAATTTATGCTCTTTCTAAGATGGTGGAGAAAGTTAGCTACTACCGAAAAAAGACCATGAAAAAGGAGTAGCTTCTTTTTATTCCAGTCCCCTACGGAGGGGTAGCCATATGTGCGGGTCCTCATGTGACCCATGATTGTGAAGGGAAAGGTTACATGGGTAACCAAGAGCATGTGAACTATGTTGGTAACCACATCAACTATTCTTTTCAACAGCAAATCCATGGAGAAATCATTCAAATTTCTCATTGAAGAACAATAATAAAAACCAAGGAAGACAAAGTAATACTTCCAACACCTCTCAGGGATATAGACCCAAGCTTCCCATCAAGCAACTAGTTCCTAAATGGGCTATAGACCTCAAGGTCCTTCAGGATTCCAAAACCTTCATCACCATTGTTCAAACTAAATTCACAGAACAAGATGCCTTCAAGGCTAACCAAATGGCATTTAACAAAAATGTCAAAACCCAACTTGATCAAATCTCTTAACAACTCTCTCAAATACCGGTTGGTACACTCCCAAGTCAACCAAAACCAAAACCAAACCCAACCCAAAGAAGCACCTCAAAGCTATCTTTGCGAAAGAAATAGATGAAGAAGGGTTGAAGTGGTTAATGTGGTTGAGCCTTCTGAATACCACCCTCATCAACAAGCTTGGGCAATCACAATTAAAGAATCCAAGAGAAAGATGGACTAAAGCTTCTTAAAATAGAACGACTATCAATATGAGAGGATGCATCTTGAGAGACTCATTGTCAATTATGTAAAAATAAAGAGTTGAGTTGGAGGATTAAGATTAAGGAGTCAAGGAAATTACATTGAGAAGCGGAAAAAAGACAAAGGAAATCCAAATGTCGCATCAGTTGAATGAATCCCGAGAGGATAATGAATAAAGGATTAAGGTGTCAATAGAAAAAACTTATCAAAACACCTCCATAGAGTCACATACAAAAAAACCCTCTCCTTGCGAACCATCTTTACCATTCCCAACCAAGTTTAAAAATAGAGACTTGATGTTGAGTATGAGAAGTTTCTTGCATTGTTGAAACAGTTAAGTGCCAATATCCCATTTGTGGACCTCATTGCCTCTATGCAAAATTTCTCAAGAATCTAATTTGCAATAAATAAAATTTGGACAAATTTGGGACTTAATCTGCCATTCTTCAGCAACAATTCCCTCAAAATTCAACAATTTGGGTAGCTTTAACAACCATGCATGATAGGAGCGCCTCTTTGAATATTCCTTATCTGATCTAGGTGCTTCCATCAACTTGAAGCTTCTCTCTATCTTCAAGAGGTAGAGAATTGATGAATTGAAAAAGTCTAAGATGGTTCTTCATCTCGCAGATGGGTTTACAGTTTATCCAAGCGAAGTGATGGAGGATGTCATCATCAAAGTGGAGCACTTATCCTTCTCTTGCGAATTTTTCATCCTCGACATTGAGGAAGTCTCCAATTTACCCCTCATCCTTAGTCGACCTTTCCTTGCTACAGCTTATCCACATATTGTGTAGCAAAGGAGGCCATCACCCTCAGGCCTACAATGAGAAATTGGTCTTTACCGTTGGAAGGTCCTTAAGCAGCAAGTCTACCACGATCAAGCTCATCAACAAAGAGGCACAACCACCAACTCATTCATCTTCTTCACTTCTCTTCTCCATTTTACTTGAGGGAATGACCATCAAAATAGAACCACCTTCCAATGAAAAGAAAAGGGCAACAAAAAGGTAAACTCTCACCGAAATGGAAGCCCAAAATGTATTCAATTCATGCTTAGGTATCCTCCTCTCACCCATCCCCTGGGTGGTTGACTTGGAAGAAGGTAAGGTCTAACCAAAGACCATAAATAAGGGCAGCTTTCCAGGAGGCAACCGGATTTCATTTTATACCATTAAATCCTTTTAGCTTATTGAATTGCTTTAATTTTTGAACTCCTTTGAGTTAATGGCCTTTTTTAGCATTCTTTGGAATTGCATTTTACGCCTCAATTGGTGATGTTTATGTAGTGTAGAGATTTTGGAAGCAGGTATACCCCTAAGAAAAGGGATGATTATGAAGCATTTGAAAGGAACCTCTGATAAAATTTCTCTATGGACCTTCGTCTCCCAATGTCGAAGGCAGCGCCTCAACAATCCTGGACACTTGCAAGTGCGGGGAACCCCGCCTACAATTCGTACTTTATCAGGGGAGTACTAGTTTTTTTTCTCTTTTTTGCTTTCACACAATGTAACCCATCTACTGCTATATGCTTTGAGGTCTGAAAAGGTATTTTGTTTCTCCCTAAGCTTGTCACTGAACAATGAGGACATTGTCCCGTATAAGTATGGGGAAGCAACCTTTTCTTTTTACGCATTTCTCAATTATGCATGCTTATTTATTACTTCCACCTATGAGTTGCATTTATAGGAAGCAAGTTTTCCTAACATTTCTTGGGATTTTTCATCAAAAAGTTTCAAATATTTCTTGAGGAGCATTTAATATGCAGTGCAACCATATAGCATTTTCTTGGTGAATTTTAATTGCTTAGGGGTTCTTAATGTCTTCTCTAGAGCTGATCATATGGGCAGGCGGGCCGGGTTCTGGCCAGGCCTGGAAAGAATTTTAGGCCTGTCGAGCCTGTTTCTAATGTCCAGGCCCAGTTTTTTATTTTTCGGGCTGGACCAGGCCAGGCCCGGTTTTTTTCTGGCTCTACCGCTACCGGCCCGGTTTTATTATTTTTTATAAATAATTAATAAAAATGTGAATAAATAATAAATTTTTAAATAAAAGTTTAAATAAATAAGAAAATTCAACATAAAATATTGAATAATTAATAAAACTCTAAATAAAAACTTATATATATTATATAACAATTACATAAAATTATATTATATTATATATTTTTTAAAATAGTAGTATATATATTTAAATTCGGGCCGGGTCGGGCTTTGATTCAGGACTAAAATTTTGCCGGAGCCCAGCCCGGTTTTTAGTTCAGGCCTAGCTTTTGTCCAAGCCCGACTGAATATTTTTTCAAGCCCGGTTTTTCGGGCTTTTTCTGAGCCGGGCCAGGTTGGGTTTGATCAGCTCTAGTCTTCTCATCTAGGGATTGCTAAAAGGTGTTTCTTTATGAAAATTTAAAAACTGACTTGAGAGACACCATTGGTAACCAACAAAAATGTTAGTTGAGTGTTCTTGAATGCAAAGGCAAAATGCCTAAGTCTCTTCTCGTCATCTCTTTTGAAAAAGTAAAACAAGTGCAAACTACTATTTTTCCTTTTGTTTTCTCCTCAATGCCCATTCTTGAGAGAAGTTGGACATGGTAAAAGTTCTTCAAGTTACCTCATCTTCTAAGCTTTGAAGCACTCTAGACCATACCCCGAAATACTGATTTTATTTTTACCCTAAGCACACCTATATCACCATGAAAAGGTTGGTTTTCACTCCTCATGAGTTTTCCACCCTTTTTGTTCATTAATACCCAAAAATTCATTTGAGCACTTACTTACTTTAAATATCTCTCCTTCATGTTGGTTCCTAGCTTTGCTTGAGGACAAGCAAAAAGATAAGAATGGGGGAGTTAATAGGTGGTGAAAATATGTTATTAAAGGGTTTATATTCACCTTCATTTATGTGTTCCATAACCTATTTTCACCACTTATAGAGTATTAAATAATATTAGTGAACTTGTACACTTTGGTTTATTTTAGCTAAAATCTCATTTGATCATGATTTAAAGATGCAAAAAATGGTTGTTCAGGTGCATGGACGAAATCTACATCACTCATGATTATTATTACACGACAAATGGGGAGCAAATCGGAGCTAAAACAAAGAACTTATACCCTCTATAAGGGCATGTCTGATCCTGTGTCTGACAGAGATCGGAACACACATCTCTTTATCTATAACTATCCGGGTAAGTGTCTGGCTAGACACACCTAGACAGCAAGCAAATGTTCTCGTCCATACAGAAGATAGTTTGGGTAAAACAAAACTATCCCAATTTGAAGTGAGATGTGGCAAGGAGAGAGAGAGAGAGAGGTGGCATATGCGGTTGAATATATTTTTCACATGGGGACATCTTTATGCGGTTTTGGAATTAAAGAATGGGTTGGAGAAATAAAAAAACAAATAGAAGACTTCATTCGCTCACACAGAACACACTCATGCATGAGATTAAAATGGGGTTGAGCTTTTGACATTCATATAAGACTGAAAGAGACAGACACACATGAAGGACCCACGCGAGAATAGAGAGCAATGATGAACAAAAGGAAAAAAAGAAAAGAAAGGAAAGGAGAAGTGAAAGGAAGAAGAAGAAGAAGAAGAAAGAAGAGAGCTCACCTCCATTGAAGCTTAATCCATGGCTATCTCTTACCCTTTTATTCTCTTAAACTTCCAAATGTTTCGGTAGTCTCTTTATGTACCTTCGGATGAGGGTTCAACCCTAAATCCCTAAACATGCTTGTAAACTCTAAACTTCATTTTAATGTAGTTGGTTTCTCTGTTTAATGCTTATTGAATGCTCTACTTTGATATATTATGACATTTATGGTGATTTCTAGCAATATATGATAAACTTTAGTTAGGATTTATGACCTAACGAAAGAGAAACCCTAGCTTTTGCCTCGTTAATTAGTTTGTGAATCCTTTGGCTATTATTGAGAATTTGTGATTAATGATATCTAGTGACTTGAACCTAACTCGAATTAAGAGGTGCAATTAGCTAGGTAATATTATATTTGTCCATGATTTGGAAAGTCTTTATATTAGTTCTAATAGACAACTAGAGTGAAAAAGAATTAAGAGCATGTGTTGGGTGTATTTAGGTTAACGCAACCATCCTAGGGTGTATTCCCTTCCATTACACTAAACCTCTATTTTAGTTACTTAGACTAATTCTAAATCACAACTCTGTGTTCAACCAAACAACAAAGCATAAACATTTTACCAGCTCACTGCCAGCTTTTGGGCGAGGCTTAGTTCCTAGACAAACTTGTTAGCACGTGTTCATAACACGGTTGACTATCGGACTTCACAATAAAACAATGAACCAGTGCATGACCGATTGTCAGCCTGTGTAATACACTCAAAATTCACGCTTCTGATGCACGACCGATTTACGATCGTTCATTGACCATGTTCAGCAAGTGTTAGCCAAGGCGCACCAAAAACTCAGTTGTCCATCAATTAACCTACACAAATTACATTTTTTAAAGTAACATGTGAAGACATCGTAATTGGTCTACAACCAATTCTCCGTCGGAGCTTGGTTATGCTTGTTAGAACCATGGAAATGGCTCGATTGAGTACAATGATCAACCAACAAGGACAATTAGATTCTTAGGACATGGGTGATCCATGGATGGTCAAGTTAATACCTTTTTATAGTTAAATTCCACCAAGATCCACTTCAAGGTCATTTTAATGATGCCCCATAACCACATCCTACAAACACCATACATAAGACCATAATCAAAGATTGAATTCTCTCTCCTTAAACCTCCAAAACTCATATTTGAGTCCCTATAACCATTCAATCTGAATAACCCACTTTGGAAGAAATGGATCCCTGAAAGGAATCTAGAGGTTAAGAGAGATCTTACCCACGAGTTGGCAGTAAGGAGATCAAAGAACATCCTTGGACTTCACTTATAGTCAAATTCCAAGTTGTCCTTCGTACCTTTCCTTTTTCCCCTCATTTCTCTATTTCCTTCCTTTCTATCTCCTACTTATTTCATTGCTCTTTCTTCGTTATCATTTTTTCTTAGATAGTAAATATTGCAAATGATAGGTTCTTGGGTGGCGACAGACTTATAGACTAGGTTAGAAGAGATCATCATTATCTTAGCTCAAAACTTATAATATCATTAAGTTTTGTCAAGTCAAATGATTGACCATTAACCAACACTTAGTTGCACCTCGGTCACCTCATTAACATCTCAATTTCAATTGTTGCTTTAATGACACTCACGAACAATTGACTCATATGAAGAAATATGGGGTATTCTGTTGGAATAGTGGGCATCCCAAACAGGGCCATACGGTCCAGCCCAATTAATGCCTCATATTATTCTTAATAGATAGATTAATATTTTCTTATTAGTTTAATAGATAGATTATTTTGTTAACATAAACTTTATCAAGTTTGAGTCGGCCCCATTCGTTGGATATATAAACATTTTCTAAGTTTGGGGTTGTAATTAGATAGTGAAAGAAAACTCACTTCAATGAAAGTTAGTCTCTCTAACTCACTCACAAATCTGATCTTGATATTCACTTATGTTATGGTATCAGAGTGTGGTGAAGTAAAAACAATGGCGAGTAACACCGGAGCAGAGAAAGAAACGTTGAAGCCTTCTTCTTCCACAAAGCAAGAAATAGATGTAGGTGACCTGCTGTATGTGCACGCCTCGGAGAGACTGGGGTCACAACTAGTGCCAAAGTTCAATGACGTAGGTTTCATCAATTGGAAGTGGGAGATGATTACCGCTCTTAAAGCAAAAAAAACAAATATGGCTTTGTTGACGGCACTGTCATTCGACCAGCCCCAAGTGATTCTTTGCGTCTGGCAGACTGAATTAAGGCAAGTTCTTTGGTTCGCTCATGGATAATGACAGCTTGGAAACAAGTATTTCTGAAAGTGTAATGTTCACAGAAGACCCCAAAGAAACTTGGGATTGTCTTTCTTAAAGGTATGAACAACATAATATAGCCTCCATACACAACCTCAAGCAAATCCTAGGTGAGCTTAAGTAGGGGAGTGATTCAGTGACAGATTATTTCAAGAAATTAAAGATGATATGAGGAGATCTATACCTGATTCGGCCAATTCCCAACTGCTCAAGTGAGGCAAAAGAGCTTCTTTGCAAACAAAGAGGTGATCACTTTATCACTTCTTGATGGGGTTCGATAAGAAATATATTCACGTCCATGGGTAGATACTGGCGATGAAAGAGATGTTGTCGCTTGAACATGGGTATGGACTTGTTGTTCATGAGAAGAAACAAAGAGAGGCATGAGAAGAACGGCAAAGCTCGATGTCCTTTCTGAGTTTCGTTGGTGCGATTAATAACAAATCAGGAGCGGTGGAATCTTCTTTCGACCCAGTTGGTTCTTCAAAGAGTTGTGGCTATTTCAAGAAGAACGAACACAACTTTAAAGAATGTTATGCGAGATAAAAATGTGCTCACTGTAAAAATCGGGGCACCTGGTTGAAGATTATTTTTACCTTCATGGTAGAGAAAAGGTTCTAGCATGGAGAAAGAAAGGAATTGTCGGGATGGTCAGAGAATAAGGGAGTACAAGTGACACTAGTATGCCGGTAAAAGGATTCCCCCGAGAAGAAATACAACAAATTGCCAATATCATTCGAGGCAATGACCAAGGTGTAAAAACAGAACAAGCAAACTATTGTCATTTCTCAGGTAAACAGCCTATCTTATCTATAAGTAAATTATGATTCATGAGCAAAGCTTTGCATAATGATGGACAGACCTCAAGAGGTGACTATGATTAGATGAAATATTTTTACTGAACGGAGTTCTGCTTATACCAGATTTCATGTTTACTCTGATCTCAGTTAAAAAGATGGTTAAACAAGTGGGACATTCTCTGATTTTTGGTGTGGAAACATGTCTTATGTGGGACCCTATCATCAGGAGGACTGAGGTGATTGGGTTAGAGCAAAATGGGTTATATGTCATAGATCATAAGAGGATAAATCAGTGGTTTGTTAACAAGGGCAGGGCCAAAACAAGCAACAAAACATTATTATTTTACTTACCCCTCCCATAATCCTCTTTCTTTTGTCAGTAAAGAACTCATCCATACAGTTCTTATTTAAAAATCTCTGTCTACTTCTATCTATGCCACATATTCATTTTCATTTTTTTTATTTTGCATGTGTCAGTAATAAATAGTTAGGCTCTGTTCGGTATATATCTATTTGTGATTGTTTTGGTCTGGCTGTTTTGTAATTGTTTTATATGTGAGAGTATATTATTATAATGGAACGTAGGACCCACACGAGACCCACATGGGACCCACCAATTTATGCCTCAAATATGCTATCAAATATGCCAAGGCGAACAGAGCCTTAAGCAACTCTATCGTGGTTGCTTTAAGTACTCTTGTGCGAATTGCTTCCTTGGTCTCTTCCATTTCAGCATTTTTTGATATATCTGACACTCCTTTCGTCTCTTCTTGACCGTCTTGTTTACTATTTGAGTATGTCGTTTGACTTAAATATTTAACGTATAAGATAATATAATTTTATAAATCTAAGTTTTGTAATTGTTTCCTTATATGATAAACTACATAATGTAAAAAATAATTTTGTAAAATTAATTTTCTCTCATATGTTTAATACTAAAGTGAAAAAATGTGTCAAAAAAGTAAACAAGGAGATCAAGTAGGAACGGAAGTACTGACATTTTATAGTATTAACATAGTGACACATACTATAAGACAAAACAAACGAGAAAAAAAAGTCCAAAATAACCTGTTTCTGTAAAAATATTTCTCTATTAACCTCAATCTGAAATCAATTCCTAAAATAACATTTCGAGAGAAATCGTCTCTTTAAAGACGATTTCATTAATTGTAGAAGCTAAAATCGTCTCTTCAAAAGACGATTTCACTTATTTCTGAGAAACTGATAAATCGTCTTTTCAAAAGACGATTTCTCTCTGAGTCAGACTGCACCATCGCGACGTTTCAACACTTGGAATTTTCTTAAATATTGGGTAATAGGTGAAAATCGTCTTTTCAAAAGACGATTTCAATTTCAACAATTTGTGAAATCGTCTTTTGAAGAGACGATTTCTCCCGGGAGTGTTATTTTAGGAATTAGTTTTGGTTGGAGGTTAATATGAGTAATATTTTTATTGTGAGTGTTATTTCAGAATTTTTTTAAACAAACGAGGCACAAAAAATGTGGAGCCGATCCGAGTTTTTCTTTGAACCTTGTCGGTTCTATTGCGCGGAAAAAAATTCTGAAATAACACTCCACAACAAAAATATTACTTATATTAACCTCCAACCAAACTAATTCCTAAAATAACACTCTCAGGAGAAATCGTCTCTTCAAAAGACGATTTCACAAACCTATTACCCACACTTAAGAAAATTCCAAGTGTTGAAACGTTGTGATGGTTCAGTTTGACTTAGAGAGAAATCGTTTTTTAAAAGACGATTTTAAGTTTCTCAGAATTAAAAGAAATCAACGATTTAGCTTCTACAATTGATGATTTCTCCGGAGTGTTATTTTAGTGTGTTTTAGGAATTAGTTTTGATTGGAGGTTAATATAAATAATATATTTGTTGGGGGAGTGTTATTGTGGACTTTTTTCCTATTGCGCGTCGTCCGCCCCTTTGTAAAGTATCCAAAATCCAAATAGATCTAGGTGCGTCTCTCTCAAGACTCATCATCCCTGCTGTTAGTATTATATAGCATCGTCCACTGGCGGCCTGTTATTGTCTGATCTGTCGGTGCTCTGCTTTCTAGTATATCTGTCATTTGCCAATTTCCGATCTCATCACGACTCTTCCTGATTTATTGGTGCCAGTCCGTGAATCTCTCCCATTCTCTCTGAATCGCTCGCTATCGAGTCCCTCCACCGATTTAGGTTCTGGAAATTGGATAAGGTAAGCTCTTAATTTTCTTCTTTGTCCCACCATTTATCAATCTATCTGTACATCATCTTCTTTCTTTTTCTGTCTTTCTAGTTGGGTATCTTTGCGTTTGCTAAGTATGGCCTTGCCGAGAATTTTCTCTGTCAATCCCGATTCAACGTATTCAATTTCGTCTCGCTCTTTGTCTCCCCAATCTCTCACAGGTCATAAAAAGATCGACCACGGATAATCATCGACTGACTGAAAAAATCAAGAACAGATGGGTGACATTAATAAGGATGTGAAATCCAGCAACGGATCCGCCAGAAACGGAACCACCCTGAAAAAGAAAACGTTGAAAATCTTCATAGGTTACGATCCAAGGGAGGATGTGGCATACGAGGTGTGCAAGTACTCGATCCTGAAGCGATCTTCCATCCCGGTAGAGATCCACCCAATAAAACAGTCGGAGTTGCGAACCAATGGGCTGTACTGGCGGGAGAGGGGAAAGCTGGAGAGCACAGAGTTCTCATTCAGCCGGTTCTTGACCCCACATTTGTCTGGATTTGAGGGATGGGCAATGTTCGTCGACTGTGACTTCCTATACCTGAACGACATCAAGGAACTGGTTGATCTGATTGATGACAAGTACGCTATAATGTGCGTTCAGCACGATACGCACCCAAGGAGACCACTAAGATGGATGGTGCGATTCAGACACTTTACCCTAGGAAGAACTGGTCTTCCATGGTTCTGTACAACTGCGAGCACCCAAAGAACAAGCTGCTAACCCCTGAGGTTGTGAATACCCAAACCGGTGCGTATCTTCACCGGTTCCAATGGTTGGAGGATGATGAGATCGGGTCGATCCCTTCGTTTGGAACTTCTTGGTGGGTCATAACCAGGTGGTTGAGAAGGATAAGGAGAATACTTTCCTAGAGCGATTCATATACTCTGGGCGGACCATGGTTTGAGGCTTGGAAAGATTGTGAATTTGCTGATCTGTGGCTCAATGAGCTCAAAGAGCTCCAGGAATCCAAGGAAAAAGAGAAGGAAAGTAATGGGTTTGGAAAGTAGATGTATAGTCAGATCATGCGAGCTACTGATCTCTGGTGGTGTTAGTGATTCTTTTGGGTAATAATGTTTGTTTCAGACTATATGCTGAAACCATTAAGATGTTGGTCATGCAGTTGGATCTGGGTTTGGCCCATAATTGTTGATTGTGTATTCTTCTTCTGTCCTTTACTTACAAAGGACTATAGATAGGACCTCTCGAGTTGCTGGCTGTGTAGTGTTTTCCTCTGCGTCATGCTATAGAGATTTGGATCGGATGTTGTAATTTGTTTGCTCTATTATTTTCTGGAGATTTAATCGGTTGTACGTACACCACCCTTTGTAGACATTTCATTACATAAAACTACAATACATTTCATATATATTAGCGACCTGAATTATTTTGGAAACAAGGCATTGATGTTGTTGTACATTTCATTATATATATGAATCTGTTTATCTCACGGGTTCTCTCTGATTTGCAGAATTTTGTTTTGTTCTTGTAATCTACAGAAAAGATTCTAAAATGAATCCTTTACCGGTCATGGCTGTAATCATACGTTCACCACTGACAAGATTGCTTTGTAAGAAGGGGTTGATGAGTCGTACATTGTAATGACATCTGATGATGAAGTTGCCTTCCAGGATGTGATTCCATGGCTGCTGATAGGATATAGAACTATGGGTACTCAGATTCTAATTAATTGAATCCTCAGGCTCCTAAAATGCTTCTTGTGGGCTGAGGTGCAATGCGTGAAAAGGTGGATGCAAGTCATAATCGTGCATATGAATAGAAGAATATTTTGCTCTGTTAATGAGAAATCAAACAAGGTCACCACGAATCTAACAGATCAATATCTGCTGTAAACTGATATCTATAATGTTGTGTTGATTTCAGTAGAGAAGAGAGCCTGAGAGACTGATGGAAGCTACAAAAGCCATGCTACCTGCCAGGGACACATACTCGCATTAATATATATAAAAAAACTGAACAACTTAAAACAGAATTGGTAGTATGATTTATAACCAAGAGGAACTTGAGTATATTAACTAAAGAATTCATTGCTAGGTACACGACATCGAGTGGTACTAAGAAGAAGCACAAAGATATCAGTCCAAACTTTATGGAACTAGGGAGCAAAAGACAAGGGGATATAGGTCCAGGGTGAGTGCTAGTTTTTTTTTATAATAACATCATCAATCTGTCTTGGCTACATGTGACTAACTATGGCTACAATCGAGGAGTAGTAGTAGCAGCGCGTTTAGTTTTTTTTCTTCTTTTCTTTTTTTAAATGGTTGTAACTTTTAATATATAAGTCTAAAATGAAAAAAATTATATCATTGTTCACCTAAATTCAAGCTCTTCAAAACAAGACCAATCATGGATATATTTTGACAACTTTTAAAAAAAAATTGTACATGTATAGTGCACAAAACGTAGAAGAGAACTTGTGTACATGGTCATACAAACCTGTACAAATGTTCACTAAAACATGTACATCTTCACGTAAAAATATGTACATCCACTCATTAAAAATATATAGATAGTCATATAAACCTGTACGAATCATTAAATATGTACATCATTAGATTAAAATCTGTACATATAAAAAAGAATACTTGTACATATGGTCATACAAACATGTACAGATGTTCACTAAAACATACATTCTCATAATTGAACATGTACATTCTCACATTTGAACATGTACATCGTCACATTAAAACATGTACGTTCTCACATTGAAATATGTACATTTTCACATTAAAGTATATAACGACTTCCAAATAGATTACCCTAATCCCACACACCCTAAATCCCACCATAGGAAAGCTAAAAAACGTCGAAGGCATTTCTAGGGTTTGAGACGATGGGGGATAAGCTCCATCGTCGAGAGGGAAAAACCCAGATCACCAGCTAAGGCCCCTAAATGACCACTCAGTGATAAAGGAGGTAGGGGTGCAGAGACAACCAGGAGGTTTGCCTAGAAGCAGCGACCCTTGAAAGAGTGCGTAATAGCTTACTGATCGAGCGCTCTTGCGCCGAAGATGAACGGGGCTAAGTGGTCTGCCAAAGCTGTGGGATGTAAAAATGCATCGGTAGGGGAGCGTTCCGCCTTAGAGGGAAGCAGCGGTGGCGGATTTAGGGTAGACCCTAAACCCACGACCATAAACCCTAAAAACCTATCGAGTTAGTTGCTACAATATAAAGTATAGAATGGTTTCCAAATAGATTACCCTACCCCCCAAACACCCCAAAACCCACCCTAGGATAGCTAAAAACGTCGAAGGCATTTTTAGCGGGTTTAGGGTTTAACGACCCTAAACCCACTACCACAAACCCTAAAAACCTGTCGAGTTAGTTGCTACAATATAAAGTATAGAACGGTTTCCAAATAGATTACCCTACCCTCAAAACCCACCCTAGGAAAGTTAAAAAATCGAATTCACCACTTATTACTTAATGAATTATAATATCAATTTTAATGAATCATAATATAATATTAATGAATCATATTATCATTTTAGTGTATCATTATATACATGTAAAAAATTTTTTAAAAAAGCTATCAAAACATATCCATGACTGGTCTGGTCTTGTTTTGAAGAGCTTGAATTTATATGAACAATTATATAATTTTTTTCATTTTGAACCTATATATTTAAAGTTACAATAATTTAAAGGTTTGATAATAAAAAAGAAAAAAAAGGAAAATCTTTGAAAAAAAAGAAAAAAAAACTAAAACTCCGCAGGACGCGGGCCTTTACAAAAAAAATGCAAAGCGCTCACGCTTGCACGCTCTCATTAATTGTTTGTGTTTTAATTTGACTAAATGCCCTTCAGATGTAGCCAAGTTGGCTACAGGCAGGTGTATTGAGTACTTTTTGTATATTAACGACATACATTCGGGGAAAATATTTTATAAGTCTGTAGCATATATATTTGTACACACATGTCATATATTTTTTAATGTCTATGGTTAACATTTGTCTGTATCTAAAGCTTAACCTAATAGTCGTACATGTACATTATAAGGTGTAAAATTTATTCATTATACACACAACGTCATTAACGATGATTGATTTGTTGAATTAATCAATGGATATTAAGTAAGTTTTGTATATTAACGACCCTAAACCCTGTACCACAAACCCTAAAAATGCCTTCGGCGTTTTTAGCTTTCCTAGAGTGGTTTAGGGTTTAAGGTGGTGTGTGGTGTAGGGTAATCTTTTTGAAGTCGTTTTATACTTTATAATGTCACCACTGACTCGACAGGTTTTTAAGGTTTATGGTTAGGATTTAGGATGGTGAGACCCAATGATATCATATTTTTGTTAATATTTTAAAATTATATAGTTTATTTTGTTATAGATTTAAATTAATTTATTAAACTCATATAATCAATTTACTATTATAGACATTATTTTTAATTAGCATTTTAATTAGTATTTTGGTTGTCCAATACATATTAGGAGTGGACATGAAAAATTAATTACATGAGTAAAACATTCTAATCCAAACCATTCATCATAATATGTTAGATCCAAGGGTCAATATAAAAGCCTTTACATAATACTTTGCCTTTATGCGATCGACGCCCAAATCTAAGATGCAAGCCACTTGGACTGTAGAGGGAATGGAGACATTATTCCATTTTCTAATCCTTTGTTTCTACCAAAAGGAAGATTGGTTAATAACCACGCAAGCTAATCACGGGGAAATATAAATGTTTAAAAACTTAGTACATAGAGCTCTAATATCTATTAACATCATTAACATCTCAAGCTGAATGTTAATATATGAGTGAGCAAGACAACTAATGTTTTCATAGGCTTTGGACTACAAACCTTCAATGCTAATGCTTTGAATGCCTGCTTCATGAGCGAGTTCCATAACACTTTTGATAGCATCAAGGTCTTAGAGGGGCACACTTCGGGTACTGACGATTTCCTTGTTGAAAGGAAAGACATATTCTCCATCGTGGATGCTCATAATGCATCCAATAATCATATGGTGGCCCATTCTCTTCTTAAATGCAAGATTGGTTTTATGACTACATGAATGCGGAGGAGACCACTTTGAAGAGGCACTAGCATAAATAGAAGGCTTAATCATGTTATCTTTATAATCCTGAGGGAAAGCGACATTATGGTCAATGAGAGGCCACCAAGCTAGATTGAGGTTGTACTTCAATGTGTTCCTGACATCACATATGATCTACATGAGATTTGTACTATTAACAATGATACACTGATCAATATGGTTACTCAAGTAAGTGAACCAATCAATGAGACTGATATCAATAGCTAGAGATATAGAGGAAATGTCAATAACATTCTCCCATAATTGAGATATGACAAGACATAAGAAAAGAGCATAGGCCTCAGTACTTATATCCCCAACAAAAGAAACAGGAATAAAATCCACCGATTTAAGAAATATGTTAGCTTGGCATGGGATGACTTTATTGAGGACTTTCCAGAGATGGTGTTTGGCATGGGGACTGGTGAGGTGACTCTTAATTCTTTCTTGGATTTTGAAACTGGGGTTATTTGAGGCAGAGCTAGCCAAGTTTGCATCAGCTTGAAGCACCTGATAACCTGACTTGACTGAGTAGTTAAGTTATTTTTTATTTATCAAAATGTCACACATCTATTGGGAGTCACTAGGGAAGGGAATATTGGTAATGGTATCAACACCAGTCAGGAGAAAATGAGGTTAGTAAGATCATAGTTCTAGAAGGATTAGTTGGAGTTGAACAGATATGATATAAACAAATTGTCCCCCTCGGGTGGCTTTGGGGTGATGATCTTAAAAAGGGAGCTTTGGGGATACAAGGAGTGTCCCACATGATGGCCAAGGAGTTAACACCGATATGGAAACGAGCTCCTTTTTGGAGCATATCCATATTTCTACAAAGGAATTTCTTATGAGGCTATCATTGTAACACCTCATATGGGTAACTGTCAACAACCTAGCTCCCAAGCCATTCGGACAAGAAAACTTGCCACTTTAAGCCTATTGTCCTCACTTGGGCTTAAAAGTGGAATGTCTTGTTGTTGTAGTCAACTCATATGTATCCTTATAAACCAATCACATCACTACTCATATCCCGATGTAGGATGGGGGTATCACATACTCCCCCGCTCGAAGGATGTGACGTCCTCGTCATAAGCCCAATATCTAAAGTTCCAAGTACCTACTCTATAGGTGTCTGGTAGTCAGCCCAACACGGTCCTGCCTCTGCTCTAATACCATTTTTATCTCTTCATATGGACAACTGTCTAACAACCTAGCTCGTTAGACATTAGACTTGAAAACTAGCCACTTTAAGTCTTTTGTCCTCACTTGAGCCTAAAAGTGGAAGGCCTTATTGTTGTAGTCAATCCATATGTACACATTAGTACTCATATCCCAATGTGGGATGGGGGTATCGCACACTCCCCCACTCAAAGAACGTGACGTCTTTGTTGCAAGCCTAACATCTAAGTCCCCAAAGACCTCATCGGTAGGTGTCTGGCATTCCATGCTGACATGGTCCCGAGTAAGCTCTGATACCATTTGTAACACCTCATATTGGTAACTGTCGACAAGCTAGATCCCAAGCCATTCAGGCTTAAACTACCCACCTCAAGCCTATTGTCCTCACTTGAACTTAAAAGTGGAAGTCTTTGTTGTTGTAGTCAACCCATATGTATCCTTATAAACCAATCACATCACTACTCATATCCTGATGTAGGATGAGCGTATCACAATCATGAGGACCCTTTGTAGCTTTTATTATATAATATGTGCAATAATAAATGGCTTTTAGGGTTGTAGCCACTAGGAACGAGGTTTAACAAGCAGAAGCCACAATTTTTTGGTGATTAGGGCTTTATTAAAGTGTCAGTATATATGAAGCACAAGCCACCATTATCAGGATGTCTACAAATTCGCTCTTGGTTTGCCAAAATGTCATGAAACAAGGAATGGCTAAAACAGTTTTTGGCATTGTGTCTTATTTCATTAGTAAACATGTATTCTCAAGATATGTAAATGCGGCTACATCACTCTCATTCCTGAGGCCCCTAATCCTTACAACTCTGTGATTATTGTCTTATCTATTATTCATACAAAATTATGATTCAACTAATTAGCAAGGACTTGCAAACAATCTCAATGGTTTTATATATGGGTGATTTTCATTTTGTGATGATCATTTTATCATCATCAACAAAACTATAAAAGGATACCAAAGAGATTTCTTATGCTTTTGGCCTCGCCCCTTATAAGGAAGTTCCTCTAGCCAGGAGTGGTCACTAAAGATGCCACGTGTCACATGGTCAAGAGAAGAATGGTGTGTGAAAAGAGCCATATTAGCTTACTAAGGCTTCGTTAGCTCTTGAGTCGAGTGTTCCTGCTTTCACCTTTTGTTTGTTTGTTCCATGTGATAGGAACCAAGATTATGCATATTACTAGTTAAAGATGTCCATATTTTCTCTATTAAAATCAATATAAAGATGATCTTAGTGTGAAGATTGGTTTATTAGTACTAACCAGGTGGATGAAAACGGTGCACTTGGTCAAATCTAACAATTTTGAATACGACAAGGTTGGTAAGAATCTCATGTCTAGCTTGTGACAAGTAGGATGGTAGACTGGTGTTAGCTCTTACTTAGTTACAACTAGTGGAGGACTCATCTTGCCCCGGTACCGGTGGTGAAATCTACTGGCCCTTTGAAATCCAACCCTAGAAGTGTCTACTTTGCCATTGTGAAGTAGAAAATGTTTAGGTTTGTGGAGGTTTCCAAATTTTGCTTTAAACTCAATAACACTAACGATCTTGAATGGATGATGAGCAAAAAGAGATTGAACTTTCATTGGAGGCAATGCTAGACTAGTGACATGACCTCTAGTAATTGTGTTTCAATATATCTCAAAAATGCTGCTATCAGTGTGAATCCAAGTTCTCGAACTCCCTAAAATGCTGGTCACACTTGAGTTTGCTAAGAAACATGGCCACATTAGTTAGATGTTGATGGAGTCGAGGGTTCAAAGAGGAAGGAAAGGATAGTACCTAGTTTGGGCCTGCGTCACCATCAATAATAAGTTCTCTCTGAAGCATGATAAAGACTATTGCACCTAAAAATGAAACTATAAAATGAGACTAAGGTATGAAAATCTCTTGATGTTTTGTTATGGTTGTGGCAAGATTGATCATGCAACATATGATGATCTTTATGCCTAAATTGATGAAGGTGGTGGGTGCTTTCACCCATGAACAAGGTTATATGCTAAAGAGGGAGTCGCGGTATCTGTGAGGGTTGACCAAGATGTGGAGTATATTATCATAGACAAAGGGCCAACCATTTTGTCCCTCATTTTTTTCTCACATGTTCTGGTCTAGAGATTATGAATATCTTCCCCCTAAGCCTATCCTAGTCATTGGTTTGTATAATTAGATCCCCTTGTAGCTATACTTATGATCCTAATTTTGAAGCAAGGGTGAGAGATTGAGGTAAGGTTATGTTGGAGGTAGATAATGACACCTGGATTCGGACTATAACTTTGACCTCATGATCCTAATTAATTGAAAGAAAGTAAGGGGTAGCATTGCTAATTTTGTGACTATAGACCATGTAACTACACAATTAATAGAGAAGGAGAAGGCTAATAAGGTTGAAAAAGTGCCGCAAGCAGGAAGAAGAGAGGTACACCACCAAAGAATGTCAACTTTGTTAAGACATTTAGACCATCCATATAGAGTGGAAGGTGAGCTAGGGGCAGCCCTAAATTTCTCAATGGACACCAAGATATTTGCTCTTTTTTCCGGTCCATCAAACGAACCCTAGAATGTGTTCACATTATCATCTTATACTAATAGTGATCTCTTTGGGTTTTTTTTTAGTGGGTTTATTCGGTTGTAAAGCCAACTTAAATGTATCTACCCTTCTCATCCATTTGGTAGGTGCCGAAGTTGAAGAACCATCAAAGAGATTTGATGTTGAATTTCATCTCTGATTCCTTGGTGAAGAGTTTGAACTGAGTGTTTACATTCTTGCTAAACCTTTTTAGATTCATCAATTTGTTTCGTACCCAACCTGGCATTTCGAAGTTCATATCTTTCTTCCAAACTTTACTAGCTTAAATGAAAGCTTAAGATCACACTTGTTTTTCTTTTTGTGATTTTGTCTCCTTCTCTTTGGTTCAACATTCTTAGGTCTTAAACTACATCCATGCTCAGATGAGCTTGGAGGCAATTTCATACCGTGATGTTTGGGTCATCTTTTTTGTTAGTAAGTTTTAAATTTTAGTATCTTTCTGAGCTAACCTTTTGATTATTTTTTCCTCTATGGGTAGTAGTTTCAGTTCATATATGATCAGATAACGATATACTTGTTGTATCTAGTTCTATATTTTCAAAAACCTTTAAGAATACTATTATAATTCTAACAAAAATCCTTGTGAGATATTTGATATAGATGGGAGTTAGCATGATTAAGTGTTACCTCATGATTAGGCATATTTACGGAGTTGTCATGAGACAAACAAAAGATATGTGGTTGAACCCACCTGAGGCTTAATCAGAGCGACATTAGGAATAGATCATCATTGTTTATTCTTCCAATTCACCATATCCCCAAGTGCTTGCTATCAGTAGCACCCTTATAACATTTTTTTGTTGAACAATCCAACTTCATTACCATAGCAAATCCAACATCGTAGGCATAGAAAGTTGACCCATACATCTGGTCGAGACAAACCAGGCACAACAGCCAGCAAATGGGTTAGTTGTGATCAATATCCACCGCCAATTGTAATCGGGTCCAACATGGGGTGTTACATGAGTCTACAACTAAACTAAATGATCATATGCTAAACTAAACTACCATAATAACAAAATATGGGATAATCCAACCACAAAATTAATGATAACTACAAAATTTACCATTAAATCCATTAACCAGAAACTAAAGTACCAGAGAAACCACAAACAAGAGTTCAAAACCAACCATGATCTCAAAAAACCCCCAATCCAATCCTCAAAACAAAAACAGCTGCATGAAAGCACCCACACATGCAGCTGGATCGACCTTGTTACTTTTTCATATGATGAGGTGGCTTCCTTAAGGTCGCACTTCTCCTACCAGATGAACTTCCTTACCGCTCCTTGATTGTCTAATGGTTTATGGGCTTGTGCTAGAAGACTCCACCTCTTGCTTCTTGGTCCCGCTGCACTTCGGAGAGGAACAAGTCACAGACCTCTAATTGTTTGCTTTCGCCACTACCCTGTTAGAAGGCCGCTTCCCATGAGGATCCAACTGCGCCCCTAGAGGAGGTGTCATTTCCCTACCAATAGGTTCTCCCATAGAGTTTGAGGAGTCGTGTAGTTTGAAGGACAAACCCAAAGCTGTAGTGATCGATGGATCATCTAGCCTCAAGAAGTCCGGCAGCATCCAAGTCTCTGGCTGATGTGTCACCTTCTATGAGTTGTGTCGTGCTAGAAAAATCTCGGTGGACAACCAAGACCCCGAAGGCTCCAATTTTTTGCCCTTAAGCACACTAGGGCATAACTCATAAGCTTGTGTAAACAACCCATATTTTGCACAAATTTGTGGCATACAGGTAAATGAAATATTAAAGACAGAGAATTTTCCGTCCACCTGGTACGGCATGCACCGAAGAATTGAACGGGTAATGTCCACCATAATCTTGAAGTGAAAGTACTTGAAGTCCGATGAAGCAGGATCATCCATGATTCGTATAATTGTCCCATCTTAGCCCATCCATTTCCATAAAATTAGCGCATTACGAAGAGGAGGAGGTACATCGAAGATTCTTACCAAAAATGGAACCCATCTAAACTTCTGATGCGGGATAGCAAACGGCAAAAAAAGAAGCCACTGATGCTACGGACCATGGACGAGAATTGCATGCAAGGCTCCAATTGCTTCAAACTCAATGATAAAGACATCGGACTTTGGTCAATTTAAAGGCTCCAAATGGACTCCACAATTCCACGAGTATGGAACGGATAGTGGTCGGGGAGATTGCCGTGGAGCAAACAACTTGCCTATAAAGCATCATTTCTGTGCAAGTGAAGAATTTAAGAAAGGATCGGTGGCCATATGAAAGGAAAGAAACATAGCAGATGAGAGCATCACACTGTGAAGAGAAAGAGGGCAAAAGAAAGTGAGCAAGAGTAAAACCAGAAAAGGGTGGTAAAGAAAGGAGAAGAACAACAACCAAGTTTAACGGGAGGTAATAAAGTAGAAGAGAGAGCTGAGTAGGTAGGAGAGACGTGGGCGGCTCTAGCCCTATTGTGCAATGATTTGCATGCTACAAGGGTGCGAAGAGGAGGATTCGAGCCGCACTTTTCATTGCATGAGCTATTCTCCCGCCTCATGAAGTAAAATTAGAGAGCATTCAGGCTTCCAGGCTTGCACTACATACTTTCCATAAAAAAATTGTTAACTTGTTGATACCCTTATAACATTTCTTGAATTGGAAAGGTTTTCAGATGAAACATGCAACTAGTTTATTAAGCAGTAACAAAAAAATCAGAAACTACTAGACAGTGTTGAGATTCTTACCTTTTTCTTTTCCCATTATCAACTTTCATATGAATCATTAAACTAACTCACTATCAGTATCATATATCATTAACATTGGCTTCTTGTTTTTTTAGAACAATCACTCTTAGCAAACTGATAAGCTGATACTTTATATGTTTTACTATCAAATCTCTTGTCTTTATTGTCGTTTCCCCTGATTTAGTACTTAATTGAAGTTTATTCCTATATCTAAAAGAAACTTTCATAAAAAAAGAAGTTATTTTGATGTTTAAATGACTTAGGATGAATATGAGGGGATTTGACATATTCACGGAGGACTTAAATAAATTAAAGTGCCTACACTAACTCCCTATTTTTGTGCAGGTAACTTCAGAGTCTTCCAAGCTTTATCGTTGAAATAATTAAAGAGAATAAGTTAAAGGAATTTAGAGGTCTCTATTAATTCTGTGTGAAACTGAAGAAAAAAAAAAAGAGACATCAATGAACAAGTGAAGAGCCTTGAATTTAACTTATAAATACCGAAGACTTTGGCATAGAGATCCATTCATCCATCAATCCATCCATTCATAAACAAAAGTTCACTACTATTTTTAGCTTTAGGTTTAGTTTTTATTTCTTTTCTTACGCAAAGAAGAATGCAAGCAGCCGCGTGAGTTCTACTCCTCCACCATCTTCAACCTCCAGCCCAGTAGTAAATTGCTGTTGTGGATAGCTAGACGAATGAAGGAGTCTCTACACTAGATTATTTCTTCTCACTATCCCTCTCTACTCTTTTGTAACATGGTAGGCTAGGAAGATTTACTCTAGAGAAAGGGGGTATTCGTAGCTAGTTGAATTTGTAATTACTTCTATTGATTTTGATAAGAGATTTTATTTCCGGATTGTTCAGATTAAAGTTTAAGTTGTTTTTTTTTTTGATAATTTCATGGATTTGTTAATTAGCTTCCGAATCTTGTGATGATCAGATCAGAGATTAATAAAGTCCTATTAATCTGTTGTATGTGGAAGCCTATATTGGATTGATTACGCTGTCCTTCGGTGCTTTAATTCTGTGGAGAGAGTCGACGAATTGATTAATTAGGTTTTCCTTCAAGTTTGAATAATTCTTTACGCTTAATCCATCTAAGTGTTTTCGCTAGAATCTTGATTAGATTTTGTGTGTTATGCTTGGATAGCTTCCTGTAATTAGGATTTAATGCAAAAGTAAGATATTAAAGATTTAGCCAATCCATGTCTCTTATTAAATTGTAGAAGTTTACATAATTTGATTAGCGAAGAGTAGTAGTCTGAACCTAGAGTTCCGCCTCACCCCATATCAATTTATCATTTTATTCAATTTGTTAATTTTTTTCTTATTTTTATTTGATCCCTAAAACAAAAAACAATCCCCTAAATTTCCAGTTTTCTTAGGACTAGGCTTATTTTCTTAAGTCCCGCGGATTCGATACCTGGTTACTACGTTTTATATACTACAATGACCGGGATTATTACAAACCCGGAGCTTTTTATTTATTATTTATAGTTTATTTCTTAGTTTTCATGTATATCAATTACTTGTTTGCATCTACAACCATATGTGGCTATCTTTTGCTACATTATAGTCATACATTCGTATAAATTAAAAGTACTTATATGTAACTATCTACAGCAGAGGCGGCTCTTAGCATGTTACACCCAGTATCATGGAACAGGGCCCTCATTTTTAGGGGGTCTAAATTTGTAGGATCTTAGTTTTTAAGGTAGGGTAAATGATCTTATAGTTTATATCATAAAAATATTAATTAACATGCTAAGAAAATATGTAACTATATCTCTTAAAATTAATAATATCATATATGTTATTTCTAAAAAAAATTATATGTGTAATGGTCTAATATTGATGTGGCATAGGACCTCAAAAAAATTAAGACACCCATGGATTTTAAATTGTGTCAATAATGTTAGCTTGACTTGCCCAAAGAGAGAAGATTTACTTATGTTTGACTTAGATTGAGAATTGGGGGTCTGTGACCATCAAACTAAAAATGTTGGGTTCTTTAAGCACAAAGTTCCTAGGCTGTTGCGAGAATTGAGGTTAGTATTGGAATATAGTCATCATGTGAAGTTTCTTTTGAAGTTTGTTTTTAGAC
Organism: Limonium bicolor; assembly: GCA_023374045.1. NCBI lineage: Eukaryota > Viridiplantae > Streptophyta > Magnoliopsida > Caryophyllales > Plumbaginaceae > Limonium > Limonium bicolor. The sequence continues at coordinate 292,854,152 of CM041777.1, forward strand.
AAGATGAATACCAAGACTTGCTAGCTATAGTGTCATTATTGGATTTTGAGTAGCTTTAGGATTGATAGCAATAGTCGTCGATTTGATATTCATGTTATCAAGAAATTTAATTACGACCGGCTCATTTGCACAAGTAACTTGAACTCATTAACCTCCGGGGTGTTTTAATGAGAGTATTGTAGGTCTAGGGATGGCAATGGATCGGGTTTAAGTCGGGTGAACCATCACCCGCGCCACTCACCCGACTTCACCCGCTCCACCCGTACCCGACCCGTCACCCGTTATGTATCACCCATCACCCGTTTCACCCGTCACCCGCGGGTGAAGCGGTGAACCCGTTTACCCGTTTACCTGTTTGTTTTTCTTTTTCCTTGTTCGCCAGTTAGGTTTGCAAATTACTGTGGGTGAAAAGAAAATAGAGACATAGAGCATGTATGTTCTATATTCGTCAGTTAAGATTGCAAATTTACTTCAGAGAAAATAATGAAATATTGCACAGAGCATGTACGTTCCATGTTCGTCAAATATGGTAGCAAAATTACCATGAGTGAAGAGAGAAAATAGAGGCGCAAAGCATGTATGCTCAATGTTCGCCTGTTAGGATTACGAAATTACCTTCGGTGAAGAGAATAAAATTTTCACGGAGCATGTAAGTTATTTGTTTTTCAGTTAGGGTTTCAAAATTACCGAGAGTGAAGAAAGAAAATAGATGCACAGAGCATCTTTGTTCCATGTTTGCCAGTTAGGGTTGTTACTTATTATTCATTCTCCTTCACTCATGATTTTTGTAACCCTAACTAGTGAACAGGAGACATCCATGCCTGGGTGACTATATATATAATCTATGCGGGTGAGCAGGTTAGGTGATGGGTGAAAAATGTTCACTTGTCCACCGTCACCCGACCCTTCCACCCGTCACCATTTTCACCCGTTTTATACGGGTTTTTCACCCGGTTTAACGGGTCGGGTGACCGGGTGAAATGGGTACCCACGGACCCATTGCCATCCCTGTTGTAGTCGTGAAGCTCTTTATCGTGCGTTTCTTTAGCTTAGTGCAGCGTATTGGCAATAGATCAGCAATGAGTTCTCGATGTGCATCGGCCAACCCACAATTGATGGCTCGATAGGCTTGTTTATTCAATTCAAGTTTAATTTAATTTTGTGCATTGAGGTTTTCTAGCTTGCCATCGAGTTTGGCCATTTGGTAACGACTTGCAAGAGAACCTGGTGCAACAATGGTCCATAGCTGAAATGAATCTTCATCACCTTATCACAATTGGTAGTAATAAGTTTTGAAAATTCATAATAGGTGGTTTCTTTTCCGGAAATGATCATATGTTCTTGAACAGTGTCATCTGGGCCTTTGTTTTTGTAGAGAAAACAAAAAATAAAAACAACAAAAATGATGAAAGAGAATGTAAAAGAGTTCTCTTTTATTTTACTGATTGTTTGTGTAAGATAAAAAGAAATAAATCATCATTTAATGGCCGCCGACTGTTAATAAATTGGTGGCCAACTGTTAATATCAATGATTATTCATTGGTCAATGACCACCGGACTATGGAATAAATCTACTATGGAATAAATCTCATTTCCTAGTGAGAGGGAGAATCAAATTGAGTTTTGAGCTAATTCTATTTTCTTTCCTACACAATAAAACAAACGAAAACAACATAATTATTCTAATTCTATTTTCTGATTATCCCAACCAAAAGCTCACTTATTCCTTTGTTGAACAGCATTTACTAATACCACTTGCCAAAAAAAAAAACAGCAAACTCAATAATCACATGGCAATCCCCCTTGGATTAGATCAATGTCAAACTACACAAAGAAATTGAATTTTTGGTACACATTTCTTTTACATTCATACTGAGTTCCTACTTATTGCTAAAGATAGGTGGCAAATAGACTTTTAGTCTCAATTTAGTTTTATTTTCCTATTAAGTTAGTCAAAAATGTTACTACTTTTTACACTAGCTTTACTCATAATATTCCGTTGTATTTTTTAGGGCTATAAAAGGACTGCTGTACTCCCTCAATTTGCACACTGCAATACATTGTCAATATCATTACTCTCTCTTCGGTTATCTTTTTCAATAGTGGCTCAATAGCTATTATAGCCAAAAGGCTACACCTTGTCCGTCCGTCTGGCCTTCTCGGTACAAGTAAGAGTGGTGTATCCCCATTCCTTCTCTTCTACTGCGTAGCCGTACAACAAAATACCATCATCTCGCCACTATCACCACTGTCAAAAGCAACCACGGTGTGACTATTTGTCCTTTCTATACAAAAGTTAGAGCAGCCTTTTTTATTCCCATTCTTTTTTGTCGCTCTCGTCACTCACGGTGCCGGAAAGGGACCAATTCAGCTTTGTTCCATTATTTTATTTCTACGTGAGGTGCAACTTTTGTGTGGTTGAAAAAAAACTGAGTGTGCGGCGTCCCACCGTGAGAGAGTACTGAAAAAAGTCAGTGTATTATCGTAAGGAAAAAAAAGGAGAGTTCACACAAAATGAACGGCTCATCAAGCTCAAATTCCAACATATCAATTCCGGTGTTGGACGAAAAAATTATAATCGGTGGTCAATTCAAATGCGGGTCATATTTGAATATCATGAATTATTTACGGTGGTGACGGATGGTGTTTCGGAGCTTGCAAATGCAACAGATGCTCAGAAAAGTTCCCACAAGGAGAATACAAAAAAGGATAAAAAGGCGCTCTACTTGATTCATCAAGGTGTAAATGATGAAGTGTTCGAGAAGATAGATGCAGCAACTAGTCAAAAGAAGCTTGGATACCTTGGCAACACCTTCAAAGGTGCAGAGAAAGTCAAGAAGGTGAGGTTACAAACCTTACGTCGTCAGTACGAGTTGCTGCAGATGGAGTCTTCAGAGACGGTGTCAAAATACATCAGTCGACTTCTGGCTTTGACGAACCAGATGAAGATTAATGGAGAAGCGCTGACAGAACAGTCCAAGGTGGAGAAAATCCTGCGGTCACTAACCCCCCAATTCGACAATGTCGTGATAGCAATTGAGGAGGCCCATGATACAGCCAAGATGACCGTAGATGAGGTGACGGGAACGTTGCAAGTACACGAGCAACGTATGAATGAGAGAAAGACTAAGAAGTCAATCGAGCAAGCATTGCAAGCTCAAGTTTCCCTCACCGATGAGCAAGATGATGAGCCAAAAAAGAAGCAAGGTGGTTCCGGCGGAGAGGAAGAGGACGTGGATCATATAAAGGTCGAGGTGGCTATAAAAATTATGGAGGCGAAAGAAATCAAAATGACGGTGAAGATAAGTCAAGATCCAACCGTCAACAAAATTACAATGGAGGTCGTGGACGTGGCAAAGGTGGAGAACGAGGAAGGTATGAAAGATCCGATATTCAATGTTATGCTTGTCAAAAGTATGGTCATTATGCCTCAGAATGCAGGAGTAGAGGCAAAAACCAAAGGCAAACTATGTGCAAAATAGTGATGCCAGTGATGATAATGACCATACACTCCTGATGGTAACAGACGATGGAGAGAGTTCGGATAACCAAACTTGGTTCCTTGACACCGCCTGCACCAATCATATGTGTGGAAAGAAGGAGTTGTTTTCTCATCTTGATGAGTCAATTCACACCACGGTAAATTTGGAGATGAAAGTAAGATCCCAGTTGCAGGCAAAGGTAAAATTCTCATCACTTTGAAGATGGGGACACAGGTATATTTCTGATGTTTTCTATGTGCCCAAATTGAGAACAAATCTATTAAGTATCGGCCAGCTGCATGAAAAGGGGTATAACATGAAGCTTAATGGTGGCAAGCTTTCTTTTCTGATGAAAAGGGTACATTAATTCTCACTGCGCTATGACTAGAAATCGTATGTTTCCAGTTGATATCTCTAGTGGTGCTTATCATTGTTTGTCTACGATAATCTCTGATGATTCATGGTTGTGGCACTTACGATTTGGTCATATGAGCTTTCATGGCTTGAAGAAATTATCCCGAGAAAATATGGTGAAGGGTTACCAGAGATCAATCACCCTGAGCAGTTGTGTGAAGCTTGCACCGTCGGAAAGCATCACAGATCACCGTTTTCAGGAGATGGAAAAAGAGCTAGCCAACCTCTTCAGTTGGTGCACTCCGATGTATGCGGTCCAATGAGTACCATGTCAAATGGTAACAATCGGTATTTCTGACCTTTATTGATGATTTTCTCGGAAACTATGGGTTTATATGCTGCAGAAGAAATCCGAGGTGTTTGAATACTTCAAAAATTCAAGGCTCATGTAGAACGACAAAGTGGTTACTCCCTAAAGGTGTTGCGCACTGACGGTGTGGTGAATATGTCTCCAACGAATTCAAGGAGTACTGTGAAGAACAAGGGATAAAGCATGAAGTGACATGTCCCTACACCCCTCAGCATAATGGTGTTGCTGAGCGGAAGAACAGAACCATCATGGATATGGTGAGAAGCATGTTGAAGACCAAAGGGATGCCAAATTCTTTCTGGGCGGAGGCAGTCTCCTGTTCAGCATATATACTGAACCGCTCTCCGACGAAAGGTGTCTCAGGTCTTACTCCTGAAGAAGCTTGGACCGGTGTCAAACCAGGAGTAAAACATCTGAAGGTATTTGGCGCCATTGCCTATGCCCATGTTCCAGCGGAGACAAGAAAGAAACTGGATGATCGAGCCGAGAAAACCGTATTCATTGGATATGAACGGGGAGGATACAAGCTATTCAATCCAATGACGAAAAAGGTAATATTCACTCGTGATGTTACCTTTGCAGAAAATGAATCATGGGATTGGAATAGAAGTGGTGCCACAGATCCCAAGAGCCGTAATATCTCACTTGTTGAAGAGGCAAAAGAGTCAAATCCAGAGGGAGGAGACTCAACACCTGACCAAGTTCAGACAGATGTTGGTAGACCACAGCGTCATCGTCGACAGCCAGTACATCTTCAAGATTATGAGGTAAACCTTGATGATGAAGATACTGATGATGAAGAGATTGTGCATTTTGCTCTATTCGCAGATCTTGAGCCAGTGACAGTGAAGGAAGCACTTCAAGATCCAAAATGGATGGCGGCCATGCGTGAGGAGATTGACGCTATTGAAAGAAATCATACATGGGTCCTTACTGATCTTCCACCAGGACAAGCAAGCCATTGATGTGAAGTGGGTCTTCAAGACAAAGATGAAGCCCAATGGTGAGGTGGAAAGATACAAAGCAAGATTGGTGGCGAAAGGGTTTAAGCAGAGACCCGGTCTTGATTACCAAGAAGTCTTCTCTCCAGTTGCTCGAATGGAGACTATTAGGCTGATTATTGCTTTGGCTGCTCAAAATCGGTGGAAGATTCACCAATGGATGTGAAGTCAGCCTTCCTAAATGGCCCACTTGAAGAAGAAGTGTTTGTCAAGCAGCCTCCTGGCTTTGGTAAATCTGGAAGTGAAGGAAAAGTATACCGGCTGAAGAAGGCTTTGTATGGCTTAAAACAAGCACCCAGAGCTTGGAATAAGCGTATAGACGCTTTTTTAGCACGAGTGGCTTCACCAGATGCCCTTCTGAGCATGCACTGTATGTGAAGGTGGATAAGTCGGCGGTATACTAATCATATGTCTGTATGTTGATGACTTGATTATTACAGGCAACCGTCCCACGATGATTGAATCCTTCAAGAAGTCAATAATGAAGGAATTCGAGATGTCTGACCTTGGGCTGATGACATACTTCCTTGGCATTGAGGTGATTCAAGGAAATGACGGCATTCATCTCCCAGAAGAAGTACGCTGCTGATCTCTTGCAAAAGTTTAAGATGTCTGATTGCAACCCAGTGAGAACACCTGTGGAGGTTGGAACCAAATTATCAAAAAATGAAGAAGGAGCCTATGTTGATCCAACCTACTACAAGCAGATTGTTGGCAGTCTCAGATATCTTACTTGTACGAGACCCGATTACTTACGGCGTTGGCTTGATCAGCAGATTCATGGAGACTCCCCGATCACCACATTTGCAAGTAGCAAAGAGAATCCTACGCTATGTGAAGGGAACATACGACCATGGATTATTTTATGGGTCTACTGATGATATTCTGTTGTAGGATATTCTGACAGTGATTGGGGTGGGAGATATAGATGATCGAAAGAGCACTTCGGGATATTGCTTCAACTTTGGAACAACCGCATGCTCATGGTCATCCAAGAAGCAGTCCATTGTTGCCCTATCAACTTGCGAAGCAGAATATGTGGCCGCAGCAACAAGTGCCTGCCAGGCTATGTGGTTGCGATACCTAATGGATCACATCAATATGCCACAACAGAAGCCCACGACGATTTTTGTTGATAATACGTCTGCACTTAACTTAGCGAAGAATCCGGTCATACATGGCAGAAAGCAAGCATATCGAGACCCGATATCACTATCTGAGAGATCAAGTTGCAAAGACCGAGATAGAAGTGAAGTACTGCAGATCGGAAGATCAAGTTGCTGACATTCTCACCAAACCTTTAAAGTATGATGCATTCGTCAAGCTGAAAGAAAGGTTGGGGATGACTTCGATAAAATTCAGGATTAAGGGAGGATGTTAAAAATATAATCCTGAATTTTTGGTCACATTTCTTTTACTCATACTTAGTTCCTACTATTTGCTAAAGAATAGGTCAATATAGACGTTGAGTCTATTAGTTTATTTTTCTATTAAGTTTAGTCAAAACTGTTACTACTTTTTAGCTAGCTTTACTCATATAGCCGTTGTATTTTTTAGCTATAAAAGGACTGCTGTACTCCCTCAATGACACAAAAAAACAATTTTGCAATACTCAATATCATTCTCTCTCTTCCGGTTATCTTTTTCAATACAAACTACACAGCCCGGAAATTAGGCCAATGAAACATGCCTCACATGATTCGTAAGGACCATTTTCAACCATACTGAGTCAGATCCGTTATCAGCAAAAACTGAAACCGGCTAGGTGGCAAATAACTTTTTTAGTAAAAATCAAGTATGACGAGTTTGTAAAACGAGTTAACTCCGACGCGGATGACGGACAAATGGCCACACATTTTCTACACTTGAAGCAAATATTTATCGCATTCAGGTGTACTTTGGGCAAGCCCTACCATCGATGGCATCTGGCAGTGAGCCATTACAATAGCAGAGAATTCCAAAGCATAGTTGGTTGAATTCTGTTTCACCAATTGACCATTAATGTAACATGGCAGCAGCAAACAGCACAGCATAATTATGTGCGGCCATGAATGCGGCAGTTGCGACTCCGCAACTACAGTAGAATGAGGGGAGGGGAAAACATGCCTGTGTGAGTCAACGATTTCTATATCCAATCAAACCCAAGAAGTGCTGTCAATTAAACAGCTATAGTTATACTTCAGTGACTATTCTCCACACAGCTCAGGCGACTAAAGTGAGCTGTAATTTACTTTGAAAATCTTTTGGCATATTCTGAGATAGCTTCCAAAGCGATCACTATTTCTCGTCTTCTTAGCCCAATACAATATGACTAAATTTTTCTTTGTTTATCAGGTGTCAACATAATCGACCCTGTCCAATGGGAAAAAAAGTAGTAGTTGTCGCATGAAAGAAACAGTTCAACAAAATCAATTTTATAAGACCAGAGATAGTGAAACTAATTCTCCACTTTCTTTCTATATATATAGGTGTATATGTAACGAGGGTATGCACTTCCTACCTATACCAATCCCCCTTCTCTCCCATCCACAAATACAGGGCTGTTAAGGAGGGGCAAATGGCAGATTATGGAGAACACGTGAAACGTCGCCATGAAGAAAAGGGCTTTCTTATGCCTGGTAAGACATTTTTCACAGTGCTTCAACCAAGAACGTTGATCTTATCCATGTCCAAACTATGTTAACTTGATTATTTAAGATATTGTCAGTAAGTCAACGATGATTCAAATCATGCATTTAGCACATAAACTGAACATCAATATTTCTTATTTTCGACGACTCAACATCAGTATGAGTATGAGAGCATGTATTGTGCACACGAAGAAAAATGAAACCTCAGCTTTTAAACTAATGAGTACAAACGGATCTAGTGACTTTAGCGGAGCTTGATTCCCGAAAGAAAACTTACCAAGAAATAACCTTGTTGATGTGGCTAATGTTGTCTCCACGTTGCAGCCTATTCACACTGTGCTGTTGCTTCTGCTGCTATGAAGCATGTGAAGGCTGCTTGAAGATGTTCTGCTGCGACTGTGATTCAGACAAAAGTGAATAAACAATATAAGAATGGACAGTTTCATAGTCCAGATCTTGACTGACAGCTTATTCTGTGTACCCTTTCCATGTGTTCATATTTTTCTTTTCCTGTGATAATTCTATTTGTGTCTGTCTGTCTGAACAGAATCCTCATCTGCTCCTCCGCAAAGTAATAATATGTTTGCAGTAGTAACAAACGTCTCAGTTGTTTGCTTACTCGCTCTTTATACAGCTTTTCCAACAAGACTATTACGAAATGCGATAATTAACTTACCTCAATTATGCTCATACTGAGCATATAGCAAGAACACAGTCCTGTGACTTGTGCTGGGAGGTAGGCTAGAAATGATCCTTTACATCCTCCATAGTTATTTATGAACATGTCAGTTTTCAAAGATCAAACATGTATTACAGAAACCTAAGGAAGTCCACTTTGTAGATAAGTTCAAATACAAAATCCATACTTTGATGCCAAAACAAAGGCGTGACATAGATGATAGGGCCAATAGCCTCACCACATTCCAAAGTCAAAACAGAAGTAGCACGTTTCGGCTGTGAGGGTCACATTTCTATCAATGAGAAGAGACAGAAATTGACAAACTAACAATAATGAGCACTCTCTTTGAATCAATATTACGCTAACGAAGGCACGAAACGTATCAACAAAAGATCATGGCCGCCATGCAGCCTTAGAGTGCATAAAGTAGTTAAAAGATTCCGTGGTCTATTCTGACACTAAGAAAGACTAGGGATGAAAGATTTCCATTCATTCAACTATTCTTTCTCTGTACAAAGGTGGTGTAACAGATGAAGACAGAGACTTAAGAAAGACATCAAGCTCTTCTAAGCCAAATGGGTGCAGCGAAACCATAATAGGGAGTGTACCATAAACTAAATCCTCTGGTTCATAGTAGGTCTAGTTTGCAAGAATGGGGTTTCTCCCCTCATCGATTTCGACAACAAGCAAATGGTTTGGGTCTGACCCATTTGGTCCTCAGAGTAAAGAGTTGGTAAGTAGGCATTATATGCTGGCAGGTATCGAGAAACAAAATCATAACCTACATGAGAGAATATGCATACAATTAGAGATAGATAAAATATTTTCCTTGCCAAGAAGAAAACTGGTACATTTATAAGTTCACTAGATTGGGATCCACATTCCGGAAATATGAAATCTACCTCCTCATCGGTCATCCCAGTTTCCCAGCTTCTCTCATAGCAATCTCTCCCTGAGAGTTCAAAACCATAATGCTAGTCAACCATAAACTATACAAACTACATGGATCAGCTCTTACTAGAAATGTGTAGCACGAACCTGTAGTCCCATTGGTACACACAACTCGGGTCCTTAATCTTGATAACTACCCATGCCTTAACAAACTTTTCCCATGCATCATAGTAGGCCTCAAGATTTTTTGTTTACTACTTCAAGCTGTACGGAAGAAGATGAAAAATGTACAGGAGTGCAGCATCCTTGAAAGTAAGAACAACAACACATAAAAAAAGATTTAAACAACACACTCTGGATATCAAATATAATTATTGTTACCTGTGGATCAACAGCTTTGACCACGTCATCAGGAACAGGCTTGAAACAAGCATCCATCCTTCAAATAATACAGCCTGATAAACAGCACGTTATTACTGGCCATAAGAAATTAGATTAAAAAAATTGGCAATTTATTAATAAGTGAGGAAATCATATAAAAGAGGAAAAAAAAAAACCTATCTACCCAAATCTAAAAACAACACAAACATGTTGTAGGTTGCTTTTATCACTTCACAGGATGATGTTTCACTAATGATTTTGTTCGCTTTGGAATATTTGTGATGTTTTTAATTTGATATTTTGTATATGACAGCATGTTATTGGAGGAGAACGTAGAACCCACATGGGACCAGATAGAGACCATCTCAATTTGATGTAAATATGTCATCAAATATGCCAGGACAAAGGAGGTCAATGTTATATATTGGAACCTCAGCGATGGAAAAGTTGAATCGCTCAACACTGTAAAATTAGCAGTATTAATTTTCAAAATGATAGCTGATCCTAACAGTTCTAATAAAATACTAGAAAAAGATCAGTTCATACTGTTAGTGGGCCTTAACCTCAGGCCATGTTGAAGGATCAGCCCTGTCACCTCTCCCGTTGTAAGCAGACTGCATGAGAGCAATGTAGCCAAAATAATCTCACTTTGCACATTCGTACAAAGGAGAAACAAAATGTAAAAGATTTAGAGGCATTACTTTGTTATAAAACGTGGAAAACCGTCATCTGGACACCTGAAAAATTCAATATATTTTATGATCGTGCTCTATGGTAATTACTAAGATGAACATATCCTATAGGTGAAGCACTAGAACAAAAAAAAAAGCTTGGCATATGATAAAAATGACAAGCAGAAACAGAGCACCAGTATTAAAGGTGTTAAGAAAGGCAGCCTGTCACCTTCTTTTGTCAATTTCGTCAAGGCTGTGAGGGTTTCTTTGAGAACGAGAGATCATGGCTGCCAGCATTTCCGCGAAACTGGGGACGAATTCATACTTAATCAGAGACACTTATCTGGTTTGACCAATAATATGAAACCCCGTATCTAGCCTTCCACTACCTCAAGCAGTCGATTCCCAGGGTTTGCTTCTCTCAGCTTCCCTGATGTGATTTCATATGTTATGTATAGAAACAAAATAAATCATATGAAGAAACCCACGTAACCTTGAAAGCTTATTACCATGTACCTGATCTTCAGCAGTCAAATAGAATATCAATGGACAGTGTAGCACAGTTTCTGAGACATAAAAGATCATATCAACTCTCTAAAATTACCAAGGCCTCTCATCTTCACCAAAGATATCAAGACCTAGAAACCCACCTGCCAGTAACTTGGAAAAGATAATCAAGTGCAAACACAAGAGTAGTCTTCCCACAGCCTTGAGGTGCACTAAAGCCAATCTGCACCAAGAATACCATATTATCTCAAAAATACGATAAATAAAGAGGGCTTGAGTTATGTTAGGTAGAATTACTTTAATTCATGAAGATAAAGTTCACCCAAAAATCACGGCCTGCCAGGTCCTGTAGTCTTTTGAGAAAAGCTTAACTAAAGAGGGGGGCTAATTTGACTTGATGCTTTTTAAGGGATTTTCATGGGATATAAAACAATGAAAAGCTGAGAACCTCTAAGCATGTGTCAAGTTGCTTGCACCAGGCATGTGGCTCTGCTAATATTATGCAAAGTATCAGCTAAAAGAACTTTAAATGGTTTTGAGCTTTCCTAAGCCATACAGTAGATACACCGACTTGAAACAACTCCCACCGGTCACAGCTGTAATAGAGAAAGGATAATGACGAAATGACTTATTCCACAAAGCTCTAAGTGGTGGTAAGAAAACAAGGAAATGAAAAGTTAAAAAAACCCATACCACCAGTGGAGGAACTTCTGTCCATCTCCATATGAGGAGTGATGTTGAGATATTTGCTCTTGACACCTAGGAAAACTGGAATATAATAGTGATAGATTCTAACTTTTTGAGCCTCATTGAGATCCAACCGTTGAGCTGAAACATCCTACATAGGTTTGATCATTACAATACCCACTTGTCAATCGACTCAGCAGATCTTTTCAGGGTCAGAACCAACCATGTCCACAAGGGACCTGAACTGAACATATAAAGTCATACTCCCCTCTACAGAGGAAACCAGAGCAGGAGACCTAGGTAGCGATTTCAATTTCAGTCCTCTTCCTTTGTTGCTCGTGCAATTTGTGGATAGTGGAACTGTTTTCCATCCATGAGGATCGACATCCTATACAGAAACAAACAAAAGGAAGGGGAATTTTCAAGCTTCAGTTGAACCCAAGACTAGAGATTAGGAATGAGTCCAAGGGACCTATTATGAAGAAGAAGAGCCAAAATTACAAGGGGTAGAAAGCCTTTAAGACATATATGAGGAATCAAATGGTGGTGAAAATGACCTGGGCATCAGACAATGCACTCCAATTACACTGCTGAAGCCTAGAAGTACACCCTGATTACAAATTGTTTCATAGTAGAAAACATGGCCAAGTCTGCTACATTATAAGCTAGCTACAGAAATCAGATGACAAACAGGATCGTAAATTTCGTTTCACGAGAACAGGTAACAGGAGAGCATTCAAACCAGCTCAACAGTGTCAAAATTTTCGGCACCAAAGCAACGCGAGATTAATCGGTCGGATTAAAGCATTCAACAGGACGGAGCAAGCTTTCCCGCTCAAGCACACAAAAGCAATAATCAACAACCAAGGTATATGTAAAATGCAATAAAGTAATCTGAATCCCGAACACGATGAATTCAAGTTTTTCCAATTAACGAATCAACAAAGTATATGTAAAATTCAAAACAAATAAGAAACAAGGAATCGCAGTTTCTATCTTTCCATTATTTCCTTCCTTTACCATGGACAAAGGTACAAGCGGGGACAAGAGAGAGCTTGTCAGATAGAGGACGATTGGGAAACGGAACTAGAGATGAAATTCGAAAGTTGGAGCTTGGACGAATGAAGCCGGCAGCGCGTGGCGTCACCACTGACTGGGCTGGGATGTTCAGAGCCTCAGCCATTTTCCCGCACTAGCACACTCTCTCCACACAAAACGCAGCTCTGTGTAGGCTATCTCGCCAATTGTAGTAACCATCAAGCAGCTTTGAGCTCAAATTGTCGTCATCGGCTCATCGCCACCCGTGTTGTGTGAAGGAAAATTCTCTCCTTCAATCAAAAAACTATTGTGGATAAGTCAGAAATTTCGCCCGTCCGTGCGTTTATTCTATTTGACGTGAGTCTATGCTCTACGAAGCAAAACAAAAACTGGCTTTCAAAAAAAAAGAAAAAAAAAAGAAGCAAAACAAAAACTGGGATTCGGAAGAAGCAAAACAAAAACTGATCTCTTTTTTACGAAAGAGAAAGCAAAACAAACAAAAGCATCCTTGCATTTTTATAGGAATGTCATTGCATATTTAGGGTGTGTCAGCATATGTAAGGTTTTTTAAAAGGTTTATTAGAATGAAAGTATTCAAATATGATATGTTAGGATTTCAAAAGATTTTATTAAGACTGAAAGTATTCAAATATAATAGTACGGGGTTGTTTATTTGTCAATTAAGTGGAAGAAACCAAAACATATTATTTACGTTTGCTAAGGTCTAAATAATCTAACACAACCCTTCTCTATTCATATGAAATTGTGTTCAAAGGGTGTGTGTAGAGTATAATCTTTGTAATAGGTTTGAATATCATTTTAATGTGAGATGTGACTTGTGTGGTGATAATGAGAACGAGAATGATGAGACAATGATTTTCGAGGTTTGATCTTGAATGATATACTTCACGGGGGACAGATATTCTTACTGTAATTTGGAGAGAATACAAACTTAGAATAATGTGTTGTGAGTGAAAATGAGTGCCTAAATGATCAACATTGATGTTTATTTACAGGCAAAACGACAGGCATGAGTCGGCTCGCTATGTCGCTCGCTGGTCGGGTAGATAAAAATAGACTATGTCCGAGTGGGGAGTAGGCTGACGTCATTTTGATTTTCCCGCCAATTGGAAGCTTTGTTTGAGGGGCATATCAATTGGGGGATACACAATCGTCTGGGTCAGTTGGGTTATTGAATGATGTGTTAGAGAGATATGTTGACGGTGAGGGCAAGATGGCCAACAAGACTTGATGGACGGGCTGTTACGCTGTGTGCATTAGTCCATGATGACTTATGAGTAGCATAGCTGGGTTCGCAGTAGTGAAGAGTCGGTCACGATCTTATTGGAGAGAAGTGGTTGTTTTGGGTAGGCCATCGTTAGACTACACTTGTTTCGGGTTGGATGCTTCGTCGTGGTCGGTCATCGCTTACCTGGGATACAATGCTTTGGTGGCCGGTCCGATGTTGTCTCAGAAGGGGACCGACTAGTGTTTACCCGGGCATAACTCATTGGTGGTCGGGTAAGTGTTGGCTCATTTTTGGTTGTTGGCTCTTGTTGGAACTTTTAAGTTTTACCGATGTTTAACTCATCAACGTGCAAATTAAGTCAAGTGAAGAAATGCTAGAACTTGGAGTTTTGCTATAGATGGAGTTCATCAGTACAGACGAGTGCATCAATGAATGCATTCCATCAATCGACTTGATGTGTCGATTGACGTCAATAATAAAAGTTTACATTGTAAGTTCTTTATTATTGATATTATCAATAAAGAGTTTACATTATGTATCTGAGTTTGTCGATTAACTGCTTCTGTTGTCTCGAGTTCGATAGAATCAAACTGTTTTATAAACTAATCACTTTATACATTATTGAGTCAGTCCACTGATGGCTTACACACTCCATTTAAAGATAACCTACTTTTGAAGATGAATATATGAGATGGAAGAGTGCTCTTATGTTTTGAGGTGGACTCTAACCTTCAATCAGACTTCAGTTGTTTTGCACATAGTCAAAGTTCCTCATCCATATCTACTCTCACTGCTGGAAAAAAAAAAGAATAAACAACGCTTAAATTTGTAATCTAGAACGTTTATTTAGCGTAGTTTATTCGAGCGACGCAAATGGTAAAACATTTAAATGATGCTTTCAAATCGTCCTCATACTATCTTTAAAGAACGCTTATTTGCAAAGCGTTCTTTATAATGCGAGAACGATGGGAACAAAAAAAATGCTTTAGCCTAAAAGCGTTCTTTATGCTCAGTAAAAACAACGCTTATCACATATAAGCGTTCTTATGATGGTTGCGGGAGAGTTTAAAAGAACGCTTATATGGATAAGCGTTCTTTATATCTTCTTTTTTTCAGAAATCTCTGTTCCAGCAAATGCTACAGATATCATCACATCACAGATCAATTAATGCATTATTGCATTTTCAACACAGCAGAAGCCATCACAACGTACAACTGTACAAAGAAATTAAAATCTCTACGATTAAATTTACAGCATTCCAGGCCAATTGCAACAAATCAGCCAGTACTATTAACAGATATTTGCCAGTATTAGTACCAAACATGCAGACAAAATTTAATTATAGTTAAAATCCAAACACAGATGGAAGCTACTAAGTACTTATGTTGTACTGCAATTTGTAGAACTTTGATAATGCAGGAAACTGCATTTTTCATCAACACAACGCAAGTGCATGTACTTGACATATATAATGCAACAAACTGCATTTTTAGAGATGCAAATTGGTTGATCAGTACTTCAGACAACTTCAAACAGCACGCACATGATCATGACTCCTGTTCATCTTCATTCAGTATTGCTTTCGTCCAGTAAGCGCACATGTGCACCTTGACAAGATCTAGATCACCAGCTGAATAAGTACCTCCTTGTTTTTCAAATAACTGAATAAGCTGCACGCAAGAATTATAAAAGCAATAAGTACACCATTTAAACTTATCCAACCATGCAGAAACAGTAAATTACCAATTCAAACACAAAACTTATAACACATACTCCAATGTCATTACTGATTTTGTCGATTTTGGACACGATGTCGAACATGTATCGCATCACAAAATATCCACAACTGCTGCTATCCGGTTGCCTGGGACACTATTTTCAATAAAATTATATTATTATATATACACACTAATATACAAAATATATTTAAGTATGCATGAGTAAATTAATATAATGTTTTTTTACCTTTTTCATATACTGTATATTCAAAGGAAAATTCATCTGATTGGCATTGACCATACCATCTCTAAAACCACTAAAATTAATTAAAAACAGCATTAATTTAAGTGACGTCATCAAAAAGGTATAAAATTTTATTTTTGAAATGAAAATATGCACAATTTACTTACTTTGTCAGCGGAACAGAAATGGAGATGTTTCTCCTAATTCCATCAATAGGGTCAATCACTATACAGGATGATGAGTAAGTACACACCACTAACAACAACCAATGATTGTTGCAAACTTTCAAACAACAACAAATCAACTTCAGTTTCGAAATATATGAGTTAACATAAAACAAGACAAAAGCATAAGGTGGTCAAGCACGCTTACATCTGATGATATGGTATGAGCACAAATTTGGTTTTCCTCTTTACCGCCGCAATTATGGCATTGCGCATATGGCTCTGACACGCAACACCGTCTCTCATAGCTTCATCAGAAGACATGATTTGTGGACATAGGAAGGTGATCATTTTCCAGTTTCTTTCCCACCAACCTCGATAGTAAGGGCCTTTGATGACAAAGGCATTAAATTAAAATTTATATACATAAAACTTACTATTAACTTGAGAGAGAAAAAAATGTGATACTTACAAGCAGTAGGATTGAATCACCGAGATGTTCAGCATATCACCAAGCAGCAGCTTCTTGACATCGCTAATACTGATCAGCAACTCCTGGGTTCTCCGCTGTGAACAAAGACAGCGAACCCTAAGGATGAACTGAATGAATCATCACCATCCCGAGTCAAGTCATATAAGATCTGCTGACGCTTTCCCAGTGTTTTCATCAAATTTTGGATAAGAATGAAATCACGTCGAAGTGGACTGATGTAGTGATCATCCTGCTGACCGATGGTCCCTTTCCTTTCGACGCACTGACTCGCTCACCTTTGCCAGGAATAAAACAGTGTCTAAGAAATGACAAGTTAGCATACGTTAGAAAACTTTCTCCCAAAACTGCATTTATATGAAATGGTAATTAGTAAACAAATTTATATAAGTTTTTTTGTTTACCGTACTATCAGATAAATCCACCAATTGCAAGGCCATGGTACTTGTGAGCCACGTGCTTCAATGACAGTGCTCCAATCATTCCACTCTATCGTAGTAGTAAATGTGATCACAGCCTTGACAGACACTATCGACCGTCACACGGACGTACCACGGCGAAACTCGCTTAAAATGACACAGTGACGCCGAATCAGTCTGTAGAATTGTGCCTACTGCAACCACAAAGGTGCCATGTTCATTGATTTGCAGAAGACGACACTTTTTGGTTCCCTAATAAACGAACACAAACAATTAGATTCATACATTACAACATGCATGCTTTTGATCAATTGAAAAAATTAATAAATAATGACAAAGCACTAAAATTCACACATGCATACCTGAAGCTTGGCATATGGGAATGGATCAGAAAGTGCAGGTACAGTGTAAGAAACCGAAACCTGAGATGGTACAGGGGTGGAAGGGGTGCAGGGGTGGAAGCAGGTGCAGGGGTGGAAGCAGGTGCTGGGATGGAAGCAGTGTGCAGGGGTGGAAACGGGTGTAGGGGCATACACTGATGAGCTAGAAGATTGATGCCCCTGACTCAGCTGTTGCATCAATCTTGCTTCCATTTGTTGCATCTGCTGCTGCAAATCAGATTGGAATTGTTGTGACAACTTCCTTTCGATCTCCCTCATTTCTTCCTCTCTCCCCATCCGCTGGGAGCGAGAAAAAACATCTCTCTGACGCACTGCGGATCCAAATCCTCGAACTCTCCCAGGGTAATCTTCTTGCCAAGCGCTTTGTTCAACGGATCATCTTGACTATGAGGCTGGCCAAGAAAAGAATCAGCACCCTCTGCGGTCTTGTACACGCAAAAAAAACATGTAAATTATGAATTAGATCAAATAATAAAACATACATAAATTGTAAGAAAATTTTATAATCTATTAATATTACTCAGGACACTCACAATTTTTGCAGCTAAGTCTGCAGTCTCCTTCCGTGGATAATACATTTTCGCCGTCCTTCTCTAATTGGCAGCAAGCATGTATGCTTGTACCCGATTCACCTCATTCGGACTCTGAATCGCTCAATTGTGCCGTCCTCACGCACACGCTTCAATAACCCCTTTTCAATCCAGCCTGGTATATGCCCTGCGTACCCAGCTCGCCCATGTAGTGTGGGTTCTGATCTTTCAAGCGATTATGTCGGGCTTTTTCCTGAACTGCCTATGGAAGAATTAATACAATTCATTTTAACTTTATCCTGTTATATTAACAACATAAACTTAAAGTTAATCTATGAAAACAATTACGTACCCTGAACTCAGGGGTGATATGTGCTTCATAGAATTCCTTCCACTCCTCCACAGTGATCATGCCAGCGTACAGCTCATAGGGAGGCACCTGCTCGGGTTGTTCGTATTGATCCAACCAGCCACCAACCTATTTTTGAACGCTCACATACGCAAAGCAAGTAGTGACAACACTTTATCATATGCTTCATCTGGGATCTGGTACTTCTTCTTCAAGCTCGTCCACATGATGTCTTTATTTCCGGATCTTGGTTCCTCCATTTTTGTTGATACAGCAATGGGTCTTAACCAATCGACCCAGGCGTGGGCAAACTTCTGCTTAGACGCGCCAGTGGGTCTAAGATACCTGTAATATTAACAGTATATATGTTAGTCATACGTAATATATATAGTACTACATATAAATGTACAAATATCAGTATATATGAAAAAAATAAGACAGAATAACATATAGGTGTAACATATACCTATCCCACACCAGATCAATCATGCCACCCTCTTCTCTCATTTAGACCACGCGACGGTCCTCGTGTCTTTCGTGGAGGGCGATGAGAGGTCGTAGGAGGGTCCTGAGAGGTCGTAGGAGCATCAGCGCCATCGACAATCTGTGTACGCTCCGCTAACTGCATCTCTGAATCTATCTCCATCTCCATCTCCTCATCACACTGTATAAGCATATCATGATCGTTGGCATCCATAATCTGCACAATATCATTACATAATATGTATAGTCAGTGTCATAAATAGAGTCATAAACAAACATAAATTGTACACGCATGTGTTGAGCATTCACTTTTATGGTAGACTTACTTTTTGTTCATTTTTTCACCCACAACCCTTCTTCATGATCTGATCTTGTGCACTGAAAGTTGGTCCCATTATCAACTTCCATTGGCATTTGGAGGGGAACATTGTCCAGTTCACAGTCATAATCTTCCTCGTTCATAACAACATCAACACCAACTATCCGTCGCTTACTTTGCAATACAACTGACCATCTGGGATTACATTGATCACGACAGTAGAACACTTGTCTAGCTTTAGAAGCAACTATAAAAGGTTCTTCTGTGTATGTCAATGCGTTTAGGTCAACCAACTTCATACCGTGTTCCACCAGACGGTAACTGCGCCTGTTGTCTACCCATTTGCATTTAAAGACACAAGTTTCGTAACAGGTGTAGTTAAGGATCCAAATCTCCTGAATCACACCATAATACTCTTTCTCATTGTCACTCCCTTACTACCTGCATCTTTATATTTCCTGTGAAGCAGTTAGATGAAACACCACTGTTTTGTTTGTTGACTTACGATCTTGGGTTCAGTATAAAAAGAGAACCTATTCACATCAAAACCCTCGTACGATAAAACATCAAGATTCGGACCAAGCGCTAATAACTTAACCATTTCAGTTACATTGCCTGAATCTTCATGCATAACTTTTTCTTTAAACCATGTAACGAATGTAGCATTCTGCTCCTTCTTTAATCTCACTTGACTCATTGACGGATGTTGTGCTCTGAGAGCGCTTAAGTGTGACACGAAGTATGGTTCAACATCTTCAACATGGCTCAACACGGTTAGATGTGCTTTACACAATGCAACAAAATCAGGCCTTACCATTTTTTTCCCGATTGTACCTACACCTTGTAACTTGCCCTCATGTCTTGATCTCGGAAGTCCTATGTGGTCCACGCCTTCTAAGTAGTGGGTGCAAAAGTCAATCACTTCCTCAGTTAATATCCTTCAACAATGCTTCCTTCTGGACGTCTACGGTTTTTCATTTTTTTTAAGCACACCCATGTATCTTTCGAATGGATACATATACCTGAGATATAATGGGCCACACTCCTTGATCTCCCTTACTAAATGAACAAGCATATGCACCATAATATCAAAAAATGAAGGTGGAAAATACATCTCCAACTGGCACATAGTGACAATTAGTTCAGCCTGCAACTTGTCCAGTGTCTGCACATCTAAAACTTTGGCAGAAACTCCATTGAAAAACACGGACAAATTTGTAATGGTTTTCCTGACATCGTGTGGGAGAATCCCACGAATTGCAATGGGAAGCAAATGTTGCATCAAAACATGGTAGTAGTGAGATTTCATCCCTACTAACTTGAGTTCATACATGGACACCCAACTTCTTACATTGAAAGAGTACCCTGATGGTACTTTGATGTCAGAAAAAGAAGGGCATTGCAGAAACTCTTTTTTCTCCTCTTGGATAGAGTGTGACATGCGGGAGGTAGGAAGATACGTGTTCCCTCTTTGTGTGGGGTTGGAGCTCTATTCGTATGCCCAACTACTAAATCTTTTCTCCCCTTTAAATGATCTTTTGTTTTCCTTTAATGTTTAGCAACGTTCCACCAAGACTTTCACTCACATTTTTCTCGACGTGCATGGCATCAATACAATGCCTTACTTGCAAATGTTTGCCAATACTCAAGATCAAAAAATATCGACCTTTTCTCCAAACACTCTTCTCTGCAGCTTTAGTTGGAGGACCAAAGTTGTTCACAATATCTTTCACCTGGTTATATAAACATCGACACCTGATAAAGGTTGTCGAGCTACAGCATGATCAGTCGTCCCATCAAATTCAACTGTCATCTTTCGGTACTTATGATTCTTGGAAGGAATTTTCGATGACCCATGTACACATTTTTTCCACTATATTTCAATCGGATATTGCATGTGTTATCACCGCAAACAGGAACACGCTAATGCTCCTTTGATTGTTATCCAGATAGGTTTCCGTATGCTGGAAAGTCGTTTATTGTACAAAATAGCATAGTACGCAGTGTGAAGTTTTCCTTTGCATAAGAATCATATACTGTTGCTCCCTTATTCCATAAGAGTTTCAAGTCATCAATAAGCGGTTGCGAAAAACATCAATATTTATTCCCCGGCTGTTTTGGACCGGATATCAACATTGATAGAATAATATGCCTAGGATTCATGCACAACCATGGTGGGAGGTTGTATACAGTCAACAGAACAGGCCAAGTACTGTGTACACTACTCAAAGTGCCGTACGGGTTCTTCCATCCGTGCATAAGCCAATTTAAAATTCTTGATTCTATACCAAACTCAGGATATATTCTGTCAATGTTTCTCCATTGCGGTGAATCAGCAGGATGTCTTAATTTACCATCATCCACCCTATGTGTTGTATGCCACCTAAGGTTTCAGCATCCTTCGGAACTGCAAATAAAGCCTAAACCTTGGGATTATTGGCAAATACCAAAACACCTTCGTTGGGGAACGAACTTTGGCTTGTTGTCGTCCTGATGATCTTTCTTACATAACGTGATTCACCACATTTAGGACAACAATTATGTAGCTCATACTCCTTCCAGAACAAAATACACCCGATGGACAAGCATGTATTTTCTTGTACTCCATACCCATTGAACACATTAACTTCTTCGCCTCATAAGTAGTTGTAGGCATGACATTGTCCGCTGGTAGTAGTATCTCCTTAATAATTTGCATAGTTCCGTGAAACTTACATCGCTCCATCCGTGTTTCGATTTGACATTAAACAGTTTCAGCGTCACACTTAATTTGTTCAGTGCCAGTGCATGACATCTAGCGTACAGTTGTTCTTAATGACTGCATAAAATTTTCATGTGTACTCGGTTTGTTGGTAAAGTATTGTTCTACATCTTCCAATAGTGTGTCAAGGTTCGCATCTTCTGTGATCTCGTCATTAATCGTGCAGTTGTCATCATCCCCAAATTTTCTTGTGTCATCCCCAAAGTTTTCAGTGCCGTCCAATTCTGGTTGTTCTACTGAAGCTTCTGCATCATAGTGATCAAACACATCCACTGCATGCTGACCATGCCATAATGCTATGTCTTCATAATCTTTGTAAACCCACGACGAATCAAATGGTCCTTAATTTTCTCAATATCTCTATACTTGAAGTCGTTTTTATAGTCGATGCGTAGGTAATCGTTGTCAAGTCCTGTCATTGTACATCTTTGAACGCTCCATCTCTTTTTGTAAGATCGATGTATTGCTTTACAACTGATCGATATCGTTCATATGTTGGCAGATATTAATCCAGTTACTTTTAAAAATTTTACAACCTAAACCCATCCAATCACGTTCAATCTCACATGCAAACAAGTTTATAAAAAATAATTCATTGAAATTTCAGTTTCGGCAGCATTTTCCTTCCGTTCTTCTAGTGTATATATGAATGTATACACTCGAAGAACAAAGGGAAAAGCTACCGAATTTTAAATGAACTGTTTTATAAACTTGTTTCACTACCTAGAAGGTGAGATCAAACGTGATTGGACAGTCCCGACGGGGACTATCCAAGAATACCTCTAGTAGGTATATCTCGGACGGGTGACTATGTTCGAATATATTTAATAGCTATTCAGAGAAACACTATATAAACAATTAAGAAGTAATTAGAGAAAAATTATAACTAACCTAATCTGATGAGTAGTCTGCTTAGTCCTGATGTGAAGAAGCTAGACAACCAGCCGTATCAGGTGTGAGACAATGAAAAGTACGTACTACCAAGCCTGCACGAGATTGTTTGTACACAACATAATTACATTACGAATCCAATAATTCAATAGTTTAACAAAATTTTCTGCAAAAATCCGACAGAATCCCCCCTAAAATATAGGGTTTCACCACAATAGAGCATGTACAAGAGGCGACAGTTTGGTTTGCAAAATTAATCCTAAACACTTAATCCTAATAAACACATTATCTCAAACAGAGCATGTATGTTCCTGATCGACAGTTTGCATGGTTTGCAAAATTTCACCATAAATACGTGGCTATATTTGTATGCCCAAAACACATTATATTTTTCGCCTAATAAACACATTAATCTCAAGTCCATTTGGACACAACCAGCAAGTACCAAAAATCAGCTCAGCGACAGTTAATTGGTTTGCAAAATTAATTAATATTCCCCAAACACTTAATTAATCCTAATATTTATGAACACATTAATCCCAACCACAACATGTTTATATGTTGATTGATCAGTTAATTTGGTTAGCAAAATTACCTCCAGCAGAATCAGGAAAAGAGGCGATAGAGCATGGATGGATCGATTACGCCAGTTGGGTTGTAAATTACTGCAGATTTAATACCCGGACCTAAAAGTGGTGATTAAATTATTATAATACGATTATTTAAGGCCTAATGGTGCCTAAAGAGTATTGGTAAAGAGATAAAACCAAAAGAAAAAGAGAAAATGCGTATAACGCGAAAAACGCTAAAAGCGCATTAAATGGATAAAGGAGAGATATGATCTCGTTAGGGTTTGAGATGGACTCCTAAGGCTTAATTATGCCTAATAATATGTGGGAATAATTCCTGAAGAAAACGGATCCAGTTAATGGGTCAAAACACTAAAAGCATAAAAGCACGTTTTTCGAGAAAACCCGAAAACGTGACTTTAAGCGGTCAAATGACCCGTAAAAAATTATGGTTTGACTTATAACTATAATTAAACATTAATGGGAGTTTAAGAACCATTAAAAATAAAGAAACGAGGAAAATCTGAAAAAACGGGCCTGGGTGGTGAATAGTGCTAAACCGGGTAAGGTTAAAATAACAAGCGTTATGAAAAAAACGAAAAAACGCTCCCAGCGCTATATTTTGTGTTGGGGCTGGTTTTAATTAACACACCACACACTATAGTTAAGTAACTAGCTAGCTTTATTAAGTCACAAGAAGACAAGAAAATAAAGCAAGGAGGGAATAGTAAAAGAGGTAATATACTCTCTCACCCCTTTTCCACTTACCAATCACGTTCTTTTTCCCCTCTAGAAAGACCTTTCTTCTTCTTCTTCTCGCTTGCCATGGCGATTTCTCAAACCCCCTCTCGCGCCTCTCTTCTTCTTCAATTTTGAAAGTCCAAATGAGATCCAAACTTCACAAAATTTTACCGTTGAATTCCTCTCAACTTGGGGATCATTTTCACCTCTTATGAATCAAAAATCTCACAACTCACCACCATGGCTTGAAGCCACATGTGAAGGTTAAAAAAAGCTACCCATCTTGACCAAAACCACTCCTGGTTGTTCTAGGTAAAAAAGCTTAAAAATCTTCATTTCCAACCTTCTTTGATTTTGGGGAAAAAATCCCACGTGAGCCTTTCTTCAATTTCCCAGCCGGTTTCTTGCCTCTGTGAAGTGCTGGGATTCCATCCATTGATTGCCAAAACTCCCATTGGTATGCCCGAAGGTAAACTCCAAAACTAAGCCCTTAACTAGCTCTTGAAAATTCTAGTTAGTGTGGGATTCGGTGAATTAATTAGCTTGTTGGTATGGATGGAATGGATTGTAGCTAGCAATCTAAAAATCATTGGTTGGTGAGAAAACAAGAGTGGAAGAGAGGACAAGGAAAGGGGAAGAAGAGAAAAGAAAACAGAAAAAAAACTAGCAAGGTAATGAACTAACCTTGGGTTGGTTTGGTTTGTTCTCCGTAAACATATTTTTGAATGTAAATAAATGACCTTGTTGGTGTAGTTTGTGGTGCTACAATATTGACTGATAAGTGGAGCTTTTTTTTAAGAGGGTTAAGTGTGGATAATAAGCCTTGAGGCTAACTAGTACATATGTGAAAACAGAGGGGAATTTAATGTGCTTGCTGCAAGGATTTTAAGGTTGTTATAACAGGGATGTTTAAACTGATCTTGGAGTGCTATTTAGTGTTTTGGGAATACTTAGGAAGTAGACAAGCAATGTCAAATTTTTGTCTAGGAACTATGGTTTGAGTGTGTTAATACGTGGAGTGGAATGGAATAAGAAAGAAGGATTGGGAAACTGCAAAAGAAAACAAGAGACTAGAGTCTGTAACATATGAGAAAATTACACAGTGAATGGGTTTTGTAACAGATGAAGGTATGAGTGGTTTAGGTAGTTTGAATGCCCAAACAATGTCAAAACATGCTAGTATATATGTAGGAAGAGGGGGAAGAAGTTGGTATAAGTTTGAGTTGTAACATAATAAAAACAAGGAGAAACTTCACTTCTGCAAGTGGTCCGGGTCTGTAAACAAGTACAGAAACCCGGTACCAGGGCTAAACACGGCCAATCAAAATGTATAAACAGAGGAGTGGTCCAGGTTTACAAACCAGGACACAACCCCGGACCACCCCTAAAATGCACCCAAGATTTTCTGAATTAAGGTCCGGGTTGTAAACTAGCATGTATACCCGGACCAGTCATAAATTACACCCGAGAGTGACCAAAGCATTGGTCCGGGGGTTTGTAAACCTGGACACAAACCCGGACCACCCCATTTTCTTCACAGAAACCATTTTAAAGCCATTCTAGGTAAGGGCTTGATGGGTAATGATAATATAGGTAATTATGACTTGATTAGTGATGTTTAAGGTCATTAAGAGTTGTAAACAAGTGAGATTGAATGAGAAAGTTGTGAGTTTAATAACACATGACAACTAGGAAATACGGGGATAACTGGAATGGATAACGGGTTAAGTACGGGAGTATTAGTTTTACATACCGTAACGCCTTAATGTAATATAAACATTTGAATGTTATCAGTTGGACAAGTGCAAACCTAGCATGGTGAGAACACACGGTAAAGTTAACCCCGGTGAAGGTATGATTTTCTCATACTCCGCGCGTGCTAACCGAGTTACGTTGATTTGTGTGTTTGTGTGCCGGCTTAATCAAGATTTAAGCATGAAAATAATCCGTTGTTTGATTATGTATGCCTTGTTGTATGTTGAATGAGCTAAAACATACTGTATGCCGGTGGGTGGTCTACATAGTGTATGGACCGACTCATAGTGAGTAACGTATGGCTAGAGACCCATAGATAGGGTCGGTGCTTATGAAACGAAAACGTGCAAACACACAAACTGTCCTTAAAGTATAACGATAATGCAAACATATGAACTCCCTAGAATGTGAGGAGATGTGCGGGTTGAGTAATTACCCGGTAACGGTTAGTTAAACCATAATGACACAATCCACGAAACAAATGAGAGTGGAAAGATAAAGTGAACCTCCTTCAAGAGGATTAAAGATAGTTCGAAGATGTGAACTAGTAAAGAAGGTAAAAGAGACCTAAGGGATTAGTAGCTCCCTTGAGACATGGTCGACCCTCCTATATGAGAATTTACCCGATATAAGAAAATAATCGAAAGTATGAGTAAGTGAAATGTATGGGTAGCTCTTAAAACCTAAGATAACCGAACTTAAGTAATGTTCCCAAAGTCATTAAAAATCGAGAGTGATGCTTCTAGACTAATATACATACTTATTTAATAACTCCGAGAGGAATGAGAGTGTATGGGAATGTAAGTAGTCGAGAGTAGTCGGACCTAAGTAAAAAGAGATAGGAACTAAGAGAGAGTTCCGTGAGCTAGTTGAACCTTCCCACCATGCTAGACCACAGAGTAGGGTCGAAACCGGGGAAGTAAGACTATGCTGGAGACCATGAGTTTTGGCCTAAGTATGTATTAAGAGTAACAAGCGTGCGTAGGAGACCTGTAGTGTCTCGAGAATCTACAAGAGCTTGAGTATACTTAACCCAAGAGTGTGGGTGAGATAATGAGTATAAATAACCAAGAGTGTGGGTGAGATAATGAGTATAAGTAACCCGAGAGAATGGGTGAGTATAGAACGAGTAGCCCAAGAGAATGGGTGTGTATATGAATAAGTAAACCTGAGAGAGCGGGTGAGTGAAGAGAGGGTGAGTTTGTCTGAATGAGTACCCACGGCATAGTGAGGTATAACCTCATGGCCTAAGAGTAATTGATACGACTAACACCTGTTATGTTAGTTAGGGATTGTATCCCATGATTGATTGTCGAATTTGTGTAGTGTACATATATAATGTATTACTATATGCATGTTGGTTGAATTAAAATGAACTCCATGCTCTCGACAAAGTAGTCGGCGTACCCCGGTTAGCGCTCGTGGGTATGCGAATTTCAATGCAGCGTTAAGCTGAGCCCCTAGGGGCAACGTTTTTATTTTTTCAGGTACACCGAAGATGTACCGTTCGAGAGTAGGACGGGGTCGGTGGTTTTGCATGGGTAGTTAGATTTCATTACTTATGTATTGAAAGGTGTGTAAGGTTGTAGACGCCATCCGTATTTTGTAGACTCTTGTATATCAGTAAGTAGACGTGAATTAAGGAAGTGGTTGAGTATTGTATTGTATTGTGTACTCGGGTTGTTCCAGTTCATCAGACCGTTACGGTATGTAGAAAGTCCTGGTTAGCCATATGGGTGGCTAACGGCATTGTTTAACCCCTCGTTGTAATTAGAGTTCCGCTGCGTGAGTAAGAACATTTAGTACATCAGTTGTCGAGTTTAGAGGTAATGACGTGTTTTTAACGGTTGGGGTGTTAAGGCAGCAGATGAATCATAATAAAACGTAGAGGCGACGGGCATATGTAATTCCAGCAGTTCGATCGCAGGTTGCAAATTAATAAGAGAAAGAGCAGACCATATATATATATGTTCCTTGTTTCGTAGATTTTGATGATGAAATTACCGAACAACAGAGGCGACAGGCATGCATACATTTGGATGATGATCAGAGAAGAAGATGTGCATGCGCGCAATATCAAATATATAGGAGCTAGCTATCCAACGCGTATAGCAGGGGCAGGAGGAGAGAGACGGCCGGAAAGCAGCGGCGGCAGGACGGGCGACGGTAGTGTGGCAGCGATGGCAGTAGCTTGCCGACTGTACTGGGGTACGTATATTCATGAGCTCCAGTCGAGAGAGAGAGGTAGCTAGCTAGAGGGTTAACGTTTGTAACAGTGAAAGCGCGGGAGAGATTAATAAATTTTTCGGGAAAGTGGGGTATTTATTCAGGCAAATAAAGAACGCTTCAATTAAGAAGCGTTTTTTAAGCTAAGAGTAAAAAACATAAAGAACGCTTCTAAAAGGAAGCGTTCTTTATGCGGAGCGTTCCAGAGACATAAAAAACGCTTTCTATATGAAGCGTTTTTATATGTTTCATATAAAGAACGCTTATTAGCCAAGCGTTTTTTTTTGTCTTTGGGTGCGATACAATAAAGAACGCTTCTTAAGTGAAGCATTTTTAAAATGCCCGGCCTAAACCATAAATACAACGCCTTACTTTATAATCGTTCTTTAATATGCTAAAAAAACGATTTAAATATAACCGTTTTAAAAGGGCGTTGTTTATTCTTTTTTTTCCAACAGTGTCTATCAAGTCCCGACTCTCATGAGATGCTTATATGGACCAAGGCAGACATTACTGATGAAGAAGCGGTGAAGATCCACCTAAAGTTGACTGTCAAATTTAGGGGGGACATGTAACCCTTTCACCGCAAAGAGTCATGATAAGCAATCAATGGGATGATACACTCAAGTTAACGAGACTAATAGATCTTTCATTCTCAAGTTATTACTTGGATGTATGTGCTGGGGTTCTAGTGTGCATTTTCTATTCTTAGCCAAGTTCCATAACAAGGTAGTCAGTTAGTAACCTTAAGTACATTGAATTACATTCTTTTCAATTTGCCTATATATAAATTTCTCTTTTCTGGCTGGTATGGGCAGTGCACCATGGACTGCTAATACTTCCCCGATGACGGTGACAAAGGGGGAGTGGTATATCATCGAATTGATTTTTTCGAGTTTTCATTTCTTATTTTGTTGTGTGGAAATTATATAAAGAGACTATTAAGTGCATGGATTAAGGGGAATTACAAGGTCATCCCTTGTCCCCTTTCTCTGTGATCTAAGTGTTTACAGGACTACCTCAACATCAAACAATGCAAGGGTTTCACCATCATCAACAAACAGGGAGAAATTATTGGAACTTTTAATTTTTTTTTGCCAATGATGACTCAATCACCGTGCAAATTGAGTCAATGAATAAAACTTGGAGTTTTGATGTAGATGAAGTTCATCAATACAAACAGAGTGCATCAATGAATTCATTCGATCAATCAACTTAATGGGTCGATCAACGTTAGTAGTCGTCCAATACAGACACATCCAAACAAAGAAAAGACATTGCAAAGAATGTACAAACGAGACTTAAAGATTCTCGATATATCGAGTCCATCATCTTGACAGGCCATCCCCTTGACAGAGTAATGATGACAGTTGTAATTTGTAAATGGTTACGAAATTCACGGAAGAACGCTTCCAAGTTGTCCACTGGTTTTTGTAGTTGGATGAAAATTAAAGGCAAGGCTTAGAAATGTTCAGGAAAATAGTTAGCCCCAAAATCATGCAATGTAGATGTCGTGCTTCTGAAAAATAGAATAGAAGATCATTTCGTTGATTCATTTGTGCTTATCTACACCAAACTTCTTTATTTGAGAGAAAAGTCACCAGAACGAGAGAAAGATCTCTTTCACTTGTAAGAGAAAATATTGAGAGCTTTCTTGTTAGGTTCATTCTAGTAAGATCCTAGACTTTCTACTACAAATTTGTTTATTTACTACTAGTTATAGACAACTATTACAAATTTGAGTTGTCTTTAATACATTCTTTGTGAGTTAAGTTAAAAAAATAGCTAGATAAATCCACTGTTCAATTTTTAGTTGTCAATACGTACTAAAAAACAACTACTAAAATTTTAGAAAAAAAGTAGGCGTGGTTGATTAAGTGAATTGTAAGACATAATTACTCCATACCAGATTCCCTCTACATCCTAAATTAAACTTTAAACTTCTTATTCCTCCCATGTACTCTACTTATTTCCCGTCCATATTCAACTCTCCCATTCATAACTTAGCCATTCGACTCAAGCTTCGCCGACTACTAGCCTGACCAGAAACTCCTGTATTCTCAAAGAAGGTTTGCCATTGTGAACTAAGTTTATTTATCATTCTTCCATGGCAGTCACTTAAAATGGTGAGTTCTTTCCCTTAACTTGTGTTCTCTCTGCTTCTAGAGTGGTCGATTGTTGTTCATCACTCCAATCTACAACCCTAACTTGGATTAAAGTTGTCCTTGTTCCAAAATTCACAACCTTTACTTGCATTCCTGGGTTTTTTATGAGAAATATTGTGTTTACTAAAATCTAAGTCCATATTTTTCTTCCTTCGCTGTAAAAATCGATTGGTTAGACTGCTTTTGCATTTTTACTTACTAGCGTGACTGATGAATCGGTTGCGATGAACCTACAGTCTTAAGTGCTTTTGGTAAGAATCTTGCATTGTATTTAACATTTTATGGTGAATGTGATGTGTTTTTTAGGTGCTAGTGTTTAAAGCTTGCACTCTTAATTCTCAACATTCGCTAAATTAGTTGCATTATAATTGGTTGAATCTGGTTTATTTGTTGTTTTTCTACGTGATTCTAGAATATTGCTTATGTTGTTTGATTTTGACACATTGATCTCATCTACCGCATACTATGCTTTGGATTCTAGCGAATATGCAGCATGCGCTCTATGTTGCCAATTTTTCTGTGAATATGTAACTTGCACTCTAAGTTGTCAGTATCTCGTGAATCTATAGCTTGTGCTCTTTGATGTTAAATTTCTTTGGAAGTGCCGACTACTTACTGTTGCAACCTTTAGTCGTTAACTTATTCCCCCATTGGAAAAAGCTAGCTGCTACTATAAAGCTCAATACTCAACAAGTACCACGAATACGAACACCGAAAAATTGGTGTGTTTGTGATTTGTATAGAAATAAATAGTTCATTCAAGTTGCTTACATCATAACTCCCAATCAACAAAGCCCCATCTTAGCTTTTCCATATAGGTAGAGAGCGATGAAACCATTTTAGGATAAGAATTAAGCTCTTTACAATTACTCATCGATAATGAAAAATGATAAGTGCGAAATATATCTATTTTTAGGGCTATAATTCATCCTATATTTATAATAATTTATGTCATATTTCTCACTTATCATATATTTTCCATAGAATTTTTTTAATGAAATGACACATTTTATGAATGCGGGAAAAAATCTAGGAAATCCATAGATTTTCTCATGAGGATTCCGATGCAACAAACGAGGACCTAATCGGAGCGAGAACGAAATTTAATGGTCCTTTAAAGTTGTGTCTGAACTTGTGTCAGTACATTCATGTTCGGACACAAGTCGAGAGTTCATTAAACAATACTGGAAATTTATATGAACTTGCGTTTAGGACACAACTCGAGACTTTAAAAGAAAATGAAATTTCATAGATGAGCAGAGGTGTCCAACATACAAGTTCGGACGCAACAGAAAATTCAGTTTCAAGTGTTGCGTTGAATTAAAAAAAGAAGATAAAATTTTATCAAAATAGAGGATACTATAAAAACAGAAGTTAGATCAGAATTGGGTATGCTCCTATACCCTAAAGTAGAGGTTTTTCTTTATTTTTGTTTAACGTATTTCTGTTTTAAAAGTTATGTTTGAGTAGTTAGTCAAGCTCCCCGGATTGGGGTAGCAAATAGGATCGTTAGATTTATTTTGTAATTTTTCATGTGATTATTTATGCAGTAGTTTAATTCATGTTCATCATGTGTTTTAATCTTTTGATAAACTATTAAAGCAATATTTGTAGTTTTCTAATCAAACACCCTAGAGCTGAGATAGATAACAAGACATAGGAAGTTAAACCGGATTAACGACTAGAAGCATGATCTTGTCTATAGGTTAATTTATCTCCAATAGAAACTGTTCTTTATGCGATTGGTTTGTGTGGAGGGTGAATTTTAGTATGAAGAGGGTCTAATTAAATGGTTCTTGACTGAAAAACCTAGATCTAAAAATACCATTCTGTGGAGGGTGAAAACCCGTTATCCTAATATCCCTCAAATACCTACTTTATCGTCTGTCTTTCCCATAATGCTTAAGGGGAATGTTAGTGAGCACTACACCCGATCTTAATGGGCTTCACGTGGACTTACTCTTTAAAGGTGAAATTGACTAGAGTCGCCACCTAGTTTGACTTAAGATGAACTAGGAAGGAATGAGAAGGGTTCTACGAGCTATTGGTTGACTCTAAGACTTGTTGCCTATTGATAGGACTTATCTGATCATACCGGAGATTCTGTGTGGGTTCGTGCTGGGTTACACCCCTTGGAAGTGGCAACGCATGACTTCAGATGGTGTGCGAGGAAACTACAGTCTTCAATTATCAGGATTGCCTTCCTTCAAAACCTTTTTAAAGAGATTCATATCAAAAGAACCATAAGGATAGGATAGAAGAAAGGAGAGATGAAGAGTCGGTGAAGTGAGCTTTTATGCTAAACTAGAGCTGAGAAAATGATTGATTGATTGATTGAAAGAGTCAAAAGGGTATGGGATGAAAGCCTGGGAAGTTTGGGGTTGAGTGAATGAAATGGACCTAAAGTTTGATGATTTTAGAGATCATGGGAGTCAAAGGAGATTTAAGTGGTTCTCTGATTTTTGAATGTTTTGGAAGGTATGAGTATCGCCTTAAAGCTGGGAAGGTTTTTTTATTGGAACGGGATCACACCCTGAGCGGGTTTCCTACGTACTCAATAACCTGTTGAGGTCATACCTTACGTAGTTCATGACCTTTGAGTTTTTGGGAGTTTTGGGTCTTTGAAGGGTCAAAGAAGTTTTATGGTCACTTTTGTGGAATTAGGGTTCATGATGAGATGTGACCTTTAGAGACATTAGAGTCTTTGAAGTGATTTAAGGAACATGATGCATCCGAGATTAGTTGAGTCAGTTTGGGTTTGGTAAAGATGTTGGTCATTCGGAGTCCTTGGGAGTGTCGGGATTGAGTTGGAGTTTGTCTCATGAGAAGGTTCAGAGTTCTTTAAGTTGAAGTTTCTAGAAGAACTCAAACCTTAAGATTTTAGGATTCTAAGAAACTGAGATTCTTAGCAGAGCTCGAATTTAGAAGCGTATTATGAAATTTAGAATGTGTAGACTAAAATTTAGAAGTGTATTTTGAAATTTAGAAGTGTATTTTTAAAATTTAGAATGAATTTTGAAATTTAAAAGTGTTTTCTGAAATTTAGAATGTTTATTTTAAAATTTAGAATGTGTATTCTGAAATTTAGAATGTGTATACTGAAATTTAGAATGTGTATTCTGAAATTCAGAATATATTCTGAAATTTAGAATGTATTCTGAAATTTAGAATGTGTATTCTGAAATTTAGAATGTGTATTCTGAAATTTAGAATGTGTATTCTGAAATTTTAATGTATATTCTGAAATTTAGAATGTATTCTGAAATGTAGAATGTGTATTCTAAAATTTAGAATGTGTATTTTGAAATTTAGAATGTGTATTCTGAAATTTAGAATGTTTCTAAAATTAGAATGTGTATTCTGAAATTTAGAATGTGTATTCTGAAATTTAGAATGCGTATTCTGATATTTAGAAATGCATTCTAAAATTTAGAAGGGGTTTTTGCATCGGAATTGGATTGAAATTGGATTGGAATTGGGTTGATTTTGGATTGAAATTGGATTACAATTGATTTTGGATTGGAATTGAATTGAAGTTGGAATGAAAATGGATTAAAATTGTGTTAGATTCTATGAGCCAAGTATTTATGGGCCAACTTTAAACTGGTTTGGGCTTGAGATTGGTTCAATTTTGAAATGGAATTTGAGCTGATTTTAGGCCAGGAATGGGCTTTGTAATTGGGCCAGAATGAGCTTAAAACTGAACCATGAATAGGCTTTGAATTTAGGCCAGAAACAGGCTTCGAAATTGGGGCCAAAATGGGCTTTGAAATTGGACCAAAATGGGCTTCAAAATTGGGTTAATTTTGTGATCAAAATTGGGGTTGGGGTTGGATTTGAAGTGGAATTGGGCTGACTTTGAAGTGGAATTGGATCGGGCTTGGAATTGGAATTGGGCCAGGCTTGGAATTGGGTCGGGTTTAGAATTGGGCCTGGCTTGGAATTGGGTCAGAAAGTTCTTCTCACATATACAGAAAGTTTTCTCCTAAAAACATTTCTCAAAATCAGTGTTTCTTCGTCGAGAATTCTGAACAACTTCAAAAGCTTTCAAACTTAGTTTTCAACTCAAATAAACTGTTTTCGGGAACAAGAAATGTCTGACCCCTTCAAAACATTTCCTTCATGGTTAGAACATCACTTGTCTCCCTTTCCAAAATAAAAATCCGAGGCGGGGCACTGGGGTCGTAACATCCCTTGTCACAGTCTGGATCTCTTTAGGTGGGGCATTAGGGTGACAAACCTCCCATAATTGCAGCCTAGATTTTTACAAGGCGGGGTGCTAGGGAAGTAACGACCTTCCTAGTTGCAGCCGGGATTTTAGAATCGTCTAGCTCCCTTCCACTCGATTTCAATATTTTTGGCTTTTAATGTTTTAAAACCCGGGAGTTAGAGACGTTATTAGGGTTTGACCGAGAACATCTCATTCATGGTGTTTCTCTCTAAATCCTATTTTCGACATAAATTCATTACCCCATCTTTCGAGCCTCGGCACTTACCATTAATTAAGTGTCATGTTCGACGGGGTACACAGGGTAATCCCTCGGGATTATCCGCCCTTTTACAACAAAAATGAGTTTTCGGTTTTAAAAACTTTAAGAGAGACAATTTTGAATAAACCGATCCAACCCTCCCGTTAGAGCCTCAAGTCACATAAGCACTTCTTAATCCTTCTCTGAATAAACTCTAAGTCACATAGGACCTCCGATTCCCGAATGCTCCCGAACAACCTTAGCCATCTTAAACCTAAGACATTTCCAAAACGCGAACCCTACAAACCGAATATCCTCTTCCATACTCAATCGTCTCGAAAACCCGAACTCCTCTTCAACACCTTTGACTTCTTGAAACACCTCAAAAAATTGGACCACTCCAAAAGTTGAACTTTACAAACCCGGAAAAAACTCCTCAACTTCACCAAATGATCCGAACACCCCTCAACTTCAAAAAATGACCAAAATGCCCTTTTACTCCTTAAAACTTCCAGCATCCTCTTAACACTACAAAAGCTGAAACACCCTTAAACCTCTCAAAATTCAAACAAACTTCTTCAATCAATATCTCAAGACGGGCCTATTTCTTCAACTCTTTGAAAATCATCCTTTCCTCAGTCCGCACTCAATCCTATCCTTTGGCTTCATTTGAATCTCTCTAATAAGGCTTTGAAAGAGGGTAATCCCAACAATTGAAGACCTAGGTTTCCTCGGGCACCAATCCAAAGTCGTGGTCGTTTCCACTTCTAAGGGGTGTAACCCAGTGCGAGCCCACAATAGAATCTTTGAAATGACCAGATAAGTCCTATCCATAAGTGGCAATATCAGAGTCAATTAACGGTTCCTAGAACCCGGTTTTCCTTCCTAGTTATCATAGGTCAAACTAGGTGGCGACTCTAGTCAATTTCCGCCCTTAGGGCATAAGTCTGTGTGACGCTCATTAAGAGCGAGTGTAGCACACACTTGCACTCTCCCTTATGCTTTCTGGGAAAGACGGACGATAAAGTAGGTATTTGAGGGATGCCAGAATAACGGGTTCTCACCCTCTACAGAATGGCATTTTCTAGGATCTAGACTTCTTAGCCATATCATATTTAGATAGACCCCCTCATACTGAAAAATCACCCTCCACAGGACCATATAGTTATTGTCCCAGGTATCACTTTTTCTCTTTGTGTTGCTCTATCAGTGGCTTTGCTGAATTTAGTTGTAGTAGATGTTTGGTCAACTTGGATTATGGTTGCCTTTTGGAAACAACAAGAAAGCTTTTGATTCATCATTTTGATTACCGATTTCCTCTTTTATTCACACTTGTTTTAACATAATATTCCCCTATCCTTGAATCATTTGTATTTTACCTTATTAGACTAAAGTTCCTCTTAGGGGATCTCTGCACTTTCTTTTGCATAATATGTACGTTATCACTTATGTTGTTACTAGGCCAAGAAGGGAACTTTCCTCACTGTTGTCTCAGAAGAAGATAAGTACAAAGCCAAGGTATATCATGACTGATATTAACTGATAAGTTATATGAGGAAGAAGCTATATATTTAATTTTCATCTCTTGGATTTGAGGTTGGAGATTAGACTGTCTATGAACAATCAGTTCTTTTAACTGTTTAGGTATGCATAGATGTAAATTTTCAAAGGCTTGGAGATGCCACAACAGTGGGATGTTTAAGCTACTTATCGGTGCTTCACATACAGATCCTTCTACTGTATCTCTATATGCAGTGCTTGTAAGTGGTACATGTGTTATACTTTAAGATGTACAAAATTCAAAATCTTGAGCAAATGCAATAGCATATATGATTAGTACTTAAGTTGGGTATTATTTTCAACTTGTAAGCTTTTCTAAAATAGATATTGCTCTTCCCGTAGATAGACTTAATTACTTTTGTGGATCCATTATGGCTCACTGTATGATATTCTGAGTTCTTGTAGTTAATAATTTGTGGTGCATTTTAGTTTTGCCTGATTTGGATAACAACAACTCTACATTTAGAAAGACAACGGAAAGACAAAGCACTAAACTAGAGGCTCCTCCTGATGAAGGCCTCATGACAAACATATAATGGATATAATCAGTGTAAGTTGACTCATATGATCCCTTCATGCACCATAGACAAGTAGCTATACATTGTATAACAGATAAATAGTTTTTATATTATTTAACTTGTTAAAAGATACAAGTGTTATGGTATGTATGAAAATTGTGATGTTTTGTAGTAAGCGTGTGTATGAATGAATTGTGTCATTGTCTGTATTATTGGTTGTAATGTTTTCAAGGATTGACTTCAGTTATAGTTGTCAAAAGTATGAAATCGAATAAAAAAAGTCGATCAAAAACCACAATTTTCAAAAGTTGTAAAAAACAAATAAAATCTACAATAAAAATGGATTAAAGAAAACTGGTTAATAACAACTGTCCTTGGCCTTGAAAATGGAAAATAAGTATGACCTATCACATCTGTTACTAAACAGTTGTAATTTGTCATTTAACATTTGTGTGTTTGACATGATTAGACAGTTGTTATTTAATAGTTGCCTAATGCAGTTAGTACCTAAGACGACTAGTTATGTTACAACTATTAATAATAGTTGTCTATGACTTTTTAGCAGTTGTCTTAGGCTTTTTTGTAGTAGTGACTTACTACACTTGTCAACGAGATGATCAGATTATATGTAGGGTGAGTGTGTACCTGTTTTAGAATCCTTCTACTTAGAAGCTAGTGTAAGTTGTTTATTATTGATATTATCAATAAAGAGTTCACATTGTGTATCTGAGTTTGTTGATTTACAGCTTCTACTGTCTCGAGTTAGGTCAAAGTTTTTCATAGACTAACCGATTGAAACACTTTGAGCCAGCCCACCGAATCCTACAGCTCTTCACCGGGTACATGTTTTAGGGGCATAAAAGCATGATTAGTCATCTTAACAATATGGTTAAGGTGATATTATTATATTATACCAACATTAGTCCCTAAGTCTCTCTTTTGGAGCTTTTTAGAGAAGCGAGACTTAAGTTGTTCAGGTGCTTGTTTAGAGTTACACTATAAGAGAAAAAATGAAAGAGCGGGAAGAGTTAAGACATGTTACCGGACTGTCTTCATTAGTCCCCCAAGTTCGACTTTAAGTGACTTTTTAGAGGGGAGGTTGAACTTTTTGAAACATTTTAACGTGTAATGAAGGTGAAGCGGTACCATGTGTCTTAATATGGGTTACTTTTGGTGGAGCAAAGCGTCGAGAGATAGAGCCGTTGTGAGGTGAAATGGGGTGATGATGAACGTGGGTTACCAAGAGTACTCGAGTGCTTTGTTGTCAGAAAACTAATGCACGGTTTGACACATGGTGTGAAATCGTTGGCGCGTTAGAGGAGTGAAGCGGTGGTTGCATAGTCGAGACGTGCAATCATTTGAGCTTTAGTGCCTACAAAACGGGGTGGGGAAGAGAGATAAAGTTTTATGCTTTTTGAATTCTCAAATTGCTATCATTTTTTCTCTGTTTTCTTGCGCTTTTTTACTCTCTTCTTACTCTCTGTTCGTTGAATTTTGAAAAACCTAACTCATCGAAAAATGGTTACTTCTTCAACTATTGTTGCTCCTGCTAAGTAGGTGTTGTCAACTCGAGCATCGGTGCCTGAGGATCCCAAGGTTGATTAGAGTACCTTGGTGGTGACAAATAGGAAGGTGGTGGTGGCCGTCTAGGGGATAAGGATGACAAGATCCCAGCGGGCCCACCATGACTACCAAGAAACTTAAAATGCTACTAAAAGGGGTGAAGGCACCGACCAAGGAGTTTATGATACTAGAAGATGACGCGTCATACCACGACTCCTTCACCGATGGTTTAGTCAGCTTTGAGGAGCAAGTGAAGGATGGGCTCACCTTTTCAATCCATCCCTTCATCTTCAACTTCATGAACCGGGTGGAGGTGAGCTTGATCGATATGCATCCCCACACCATTCGAGTGATGATGCTTTTCATCGACCAGGCGTGGAACTTTGACTATCCACCACCGGGTCTAAGTTCATGTACGTCTTTACTTTGACGTACCATGTCACTGTAGGGTTCTTCTCTCCCTGCTTGAAGAGGAACTAGGCACTAGTGTTTTTGAACTCTAAGACCAAAAAGTGGAGGAGAAGCTAGTTTGTCGAGAAACAGTTGCAAGGCACGTACTGAGGCCCGAGAGAATCCAAACTCACGTACATGAATGAAGGTTATCGGGGTACCGGACGACCCACAGACAGTGGATATTGTTAGTTAATAACTTGTTTATCTTACTTTTAGGGTTTGTCCAGGGTCTCGGACACTAGGTCCAACGTCTCGGATGATAAGAATTTTTTTTATCTTTTGCTAAATAATTGTTTTTGTTTAATTTTCGGTTATAGGTCCACTGTTACGTATAATAGGTTGGAAGTCACGGACGGATGAAAAATTGGCCTAATTTGACTGAAAGTCATTGTTTTATTTACGTAAATTTTCCCTTTAGATTTTAGTCAAAATGTAAAAAAAATAACTGTCTCTTTTAGGTAAATCAAACTTTAATATAAGCCTTAGATAACATAAGTAGAGCAAAAATAGCTTCAAAGAGTGATGAAAGTAATTGAACTCGGAAAAGCTATATACTAAGCCCCCGAACCTGAACTCTTACCTAGCCTAGTTTCTTTAGGTTAAAACTTGGTGGCGACTCTTAATAGGTTTTAGTGAGATAATATTAGTTTTAACAGTTATTATTTTTATAACATAGTTCTTAAATTAGGCTAAAAGTTGACCTAGAACCTGAATAGATCTTAGACGCTATACCACATAGAATAAGGTTCAAAAATCTTGCCTTACAGACTAGGGACTTTGCCGGGGACTAACTTCTTAATTTTGACTTGTTTAAGTTTTGATAAAAAGAGTTTAATTTGAAATTGTTTATTAGGCTTTGTTCTTTATTTGATTTACCTTCTCACGTACCGTTTTTTAATTTCCTTGCATCATACGAGAGCGTTGAGGGTTCACGTAAACCGACCCACCCTGAACCTGCGTTGTCCTGTCCATATTATGAGACTCACACCTCCAGGTGATGTGACTAAGTGAAGGAAAAGTGGAGGATGTCATGCAAAACCACATCCCTTTAATATTTGGGTTTTGGTTCCAAGCATTTCTCTGAACATAATCCTCATTCAACCCAATTTATGATCTGAAAGGACCCATCTATAGACGCACACCTTGTGATGATGTGGAAAAAGTGGAGAAACGCAAAGAGGATGGAGCGTAAAACTCCATCCCTTTGTGGTGACTTGGGCCCTAACCCCAAGCATCTCTTCGGATTGACCCTTACTCGATAGATGGAATAGTCTAGTGAGGGGATGCATAATTTTTTACTAACCCCTACGTGATTTTTCTCTATGCTACATCTATGTGTTTATACATTTTTGTGCCTGATTTATAAGCTTGACTACGTGTGGTTGACAACTGTAATAAATTATTGGATTAGTCTTCCAACCTCAAGGTCTATTAATAGTCCAGATGAGCCTTTCACTTGGGCTCTGAAATCACTTTTCGTTCAATAATTTGAATCCTAGAAAAATCCGTTTGGTTAAATACTCATTATTAGTCAATAAAACTCACTACACAAGAAAAATTCATTTCAAAAATTTCATGAATGCTTCAGCCTAAGGATCACAATCCACATTTCAATTCACGGTCCAGTAGCCCATTCATATTTCTATTGGCTCATGTGCCTCACTCTCTAACTAAACACATTCAGGCCAAGCGTCTATCCACATTCCAAACACATTCTAGCCGAAGTGCCCAATTCCAAACATATTCCAGCCCAAGTTCTCAATTCCAAAATATATTTCAGCCTAAGCGTCTATCCACATTACAAATACATTTTGGCCCAAGTGCCCCATTCTTGAAGTGTTCCAGCCCTAGTGCCCACATAGATCCCAAAATGTTTTCTGGCCTAAGTGCCTAATTCTGGAAAGCATTCCTGCCTAAGTGCCTTTTTCATAGTCCAAAGACATTCCCTACTCGAACTCTTTCTTTCGGCCCAAGAGCCCCACACAATTTGAAAGATTTCTTTGTTACACAAAGATTTCCTATTTTTGTAGATTTATGAACTCTTTGGACATCCTATAATTGACTTGCACTTTCCTTTTTTTGTCTTTCATGTTTCAAATGAGGGAGAAAGAGATAGAGAGAGAGAGAAAGAGTAAAACATGATCATTCCCTCTCCCCCCGATGATACGTCATAGTTGAAAGCTTGAGTCTTCTATACACCAGCATCAACAGATTTATAGCATTAGAGTTCAATAAAGATTAAGGGTCTTTTACTCCAATAGTGCATAACTGATCACATGGTTTTACAAAATTAATGTCTTCTGAAATCAAAGTTCATATTGACATTTCCAAATTCACTCTCTTCAAGTGATAGCTTTAAAAACATTCAAGTCTTGGAGTTTTCAAGATAACTATATTGAAGGAGCATCTCTTGGCATCACTAGTACGAAGCATTGGTTTTGTAAAATCATATTCTTCCACATGTTCACAAGAAAATGACTTTTTCAAGTCCAAAACTTTATAGCTAAAAAGGTTCGTAAAACAATTATTTTGTAATAATGAAACACAAAGACTTGTCTTTTATTTCCCAAAAGGATGAACATGCTCTACCAAACACCACAGTTCTTCCCTAAGCATTGCAATGACCCGCGGAATGGTTAAAAGCACCCAGTCATCAATTCCTTGTTGAAATCCCCAAAGTAATACTGGGGACAATCTGAGTTGGGATCGTTCATTTTAAAATCCTAACAATTGTGTGAACAAAACTCCCTAAGAGAAAGAATATGAGAGTGTCTTGAGTGAAAAAACCAATGAGCGAAAGAGTGTCTCATCATTACACGACTTCGGTTAGGCCACGCATAAAAGTAAGGAAAACAACATTACTCTGGCTGAAGGAGATAATTCATAAATTTATGCATAGACCTGTGAAAAGTAACAAGAGCGGGTACATAACTATCAAAAGTGACAAAGCACCTAAGTAACACCCCCATATAGTAAAAAGATATTGAAACCTTGAAATCAAACCCTAGGCACCCCCGCTGAACCTTTCATATACATCCTCTTTTCATCACTAAATATCCACAAAAAGACAACCCATGATGATTACCTAGTGACCAAAGAAGTGAATAGCTCGACTCTCGGACAACAACACCACAAGTCCAGAAAGGGATGCTACACTACAACAAACATGACGGAAGTCTGCAAAAGGTTCCAAAGCTAACTAGAATTCAAGAGATCAAATCAAAGCAGCTCCAAAAGAACGACATACACAAGAACCCTGAAAATGAAACAACTCCAAATAACGGGATACATAAAAACCCTGAAGATTAATTGAAATAACTCTAAGAGCTCAAAGATCGGAAACCAAGAACCGTGAGGATGAATAAAAGGTAAATCTGAAAGCCATAAATATCCGAACATCAACAACAAAAACAAAAGAAAGATGACTTCAAAGTTCAAAGTCCAAAGCCCAAGATAAACCAACATACAGTAGCAGAGAAGCTTAACATACAAGGATGAGAACCCAGATAATTTACTTTAGTTCTCTTGTATTAATCATCATGTAAATTTACTTTTTCATTTGTTTTATGAATTATTGAACAAATTCACATAAAAGGAACCTAATGTGTTTTAGGAGAAATAAGAGAGAAGGATCAATGATGAATGGACCATTTCATGTTTGATAGTGGAAAAAATTTGTCGGTCAGTCAGACCCCGCTATCTGAAGCAACTTGCTCCGTTCTAGTACTCTCAAGTGAAATCCAACCATTGTTTGACTCAGGGACAACTATCAGACATGGATTATCACTAGTACAGAAATGGTCTATCGCAGCGCCCCTACCGCAGCGGTTGTAAAACAACCGCTGAGATAGGCCTTTTTTTAAAATCCCGCAAACCTATCTCAGCGGTTGTAATTAACAACCGCTGCGCTAGGGTCGTTTAAAAAAAAACAACTCTATCGCAGCGGTTCCTACTAAGAACCGCTGAGATAGGTCTGTAAAAAAGACCTATCTCAGCGGTTCTTAGTAGGAACCGCTGCGATAGAGCTGTTTTTATTTCCCCCAAATCGGCTCCAGTTCATCTTCTCCTCTCATTCTCTTCTGTAATCGCGAGAACGAAGACGAAGAAGACACGGCGATTCTCACGACGCCTGCGACTCCGCCACCACCGCCACCTTCTCCTTCCGCTCGCTCCACCTCCGTCGCCGCGCCGTCGCCGCCCTCGCCGTCCCAAGTCGTCCAGGTCGCAGGCGTCGTTCGTGGGTGCTGCGCGAACCCTAGGTTCGAATCCGATTTCTAACTTCAAATTATGTTAATTATTGTCTTGTTGATTGAATAACTTGTTGTAATATTGTTATTGATTGTTAGTTTAGTTGTGTGTGCATAATTTGAATTAGATAGATTTTGAACAGTATAAATAGTTGTGCATATAAGGTGTTCGATAAAATGCCTGAGTTGATATTTTTGCTGTTTGTGCCCTCTGCATACACCCAAAGTGTAAAAACGGTACGGGAATATTGCGTCACAATTACAATGATGCTAGTGATAATGCATCCTTGTTTCTTCAGTAATATATTACTAGAGATTATTTTTGGAAAAAGCTACTAATGTTCGATAAGTAAGTTATGTATCAATATTTCTTCCGCTGGACTTGACCTGAAACATAATCAAACATGATATCAAGTTGGTCATTTAGGAGTCGCGTTGAATTGATCAGCCTGAAGACAACCGAGTACAAACATGTTTTGATCCTAAGATA
Organism: Limonium bicolor; assembly: GCA_023374045.1. Lineage (NCBI taxonomy): Eukaryota > Viridiplantae > Streptophyta > Magnoliopsida > Caryophyllales > Plumbaginaceae > Limonium > Limonium bicolor. Next base: position 292,897,621 of record CM041777.1, read on the forward strand.
ATTATCTTATGTAGGTGACAAAGCTACTTTAATTAATTAGTTGCGTGGATTCTTTTCTTTGATTGTGAAAATATTTATATATATATATCTGTGTGTAGAAAAGGCCAAATCCAGCTATTTGATGGAGAGTCACAGCTTCTCACGTCCTCCATGTCTAACATTTTACAAAAATGAAATAAACAAGTACACTCGATAAAAAAATATAGTTTGTTCCTGGCAATGTTTGTTAAAATCAGATGCTTAGGATTGGAATCATGTGTAGTCAAACGTATGCAGAACAATGGATTAATTAAAATAGGGAACTTTATTAAAAAGATATTTTTTATTAGTTTAATTATAAGTTACTAATAAATCATCTTAATTAATTTTTTAAAAAATATACTTTTTATTAGTTAAGTTCATAGCTATAAGTTATCTTAATTAATTTTTATGGAATTTGCAGTGACTATATTTTTACAGTCCCAATTCAGTCACACTCTCTAATCTCATTAAATTAATAATGTATTTTATACGACCATCATGGAGACAAAAACGATGATACATTTTTTCTCATATACGTGCTTAATATGATAATGCTTATAGTAATGGATTTCTTGCCCCCCTAATATTATTACCTTGCTTCATCACACCGCTGTCTGCAGTAATTGGGGTGGTCTCTGTGTCTCTTTCTTCCTCATTGCTTCTGTGTGCAGCATGAGCTGAAAGGTAACATCTTCATCTATCTTTTTTCTCTTTTTTATTTTCTTAATATGATAATGATTATAATAATGGATTTCTTGCCCCCCTAATATTATTTCCTTGCTTCCCGCTGTCTGCAGTAATTGGGGTGGTCTGTACTTCTTCTTCCTTATTTATTCTGCTGTGGACTAAGAGTGAAAAGGTAACATCTTCATCTATCTTTTCTCTTTGTGTGTTTAATTAATTACTGCGAAAAAAGTGGTTGTTAATATTGAGTGATTGGGAATAAGGATGGTTGCTGCCAATTGTTGAATTTATTTGTCGTGGTAAATAAGATGTTGATGAATGCTTAATGATAAGCATGGGATTAACACGATTACGCAAAGGTCATGCCGAATTTTTTCTAGAATCGTATTAGTCTTATTAATTAATTTTATTGTTATTTGTGTATAACAATCTTTACTTTTCTTTGTCAGGTCTTCTGAATCTGCTATTGGATTTGTACCAGTACTTTCCCAGCCCATCACCACGCAGTCTCCTAGCTTCCCCCTCTGTAGAACCTTAAACAAGTAAGTAATTAAACTTTATTTTTTGTTTTAATAACGCAATGATTTGTTGAAGTTAAATTAAATGTGTTAGAATTGTTAGAATAAGGCTAGATTAGTTACGTTGGAACGTTAGAGTACTTAGGCTACGTTAGTTTGGTTGGAACCATAGAGTAGTGCTGAGTTTGGTTACAACCGTACATCCAGTAGAAACACGCTCCATACACAAATGCAGACGAAACTGAAAGACAAATCAATCTGAAACTTGTTTTGTTTTCACATATAGAATGGAGCGTGACTGGATGTACGGCGATCGAGGGGATCACTACTTTGATGAGAAGCTGAAAGAGTTTCTCAAAGCGGCAATGCAACACAAGACAGAACAAAGGCGGACAATATTTCATGTCCTTGTGTTGACTGTGGGGTCGTAAGGAAATATGAAGACATTGAGGAAATTAGATTTCATCTTAAGTCCCGTGGATTCATGCCACATTATAAACGTTGGAATTTTCATGGAGAAACTGTTGCAGCTAGTGCTTCAACATCATCAAGTGCTCATGATCCATGTTACGCAAGTACCGCTCCCACCTTCAATACCATCAATCTGTCGGTACCGTTAAGTGATTCAGGATTCGATGACAGTGAGGCCACTCACCATGATGAGCAAATGGATGAAATGTTAGAAAATGTTGCCGATACTTTTGACGATAAGCCGGAAGAGTATCAAAGATTGTTAGATGCATCAAAGACACCTTTGTACCCTTCGTGCGTTAAATACACAAAATTGACTGCTGTACTTATTTGTTCAACTTAAAGGGGAAATATGGAGTTGGTGACAAGTGTTTCACTTCATTTCTAGAGCTGATACATGATATGCTTCCTGATGAGAATGGTCTTCCTACATCCACCTACGAGGCAAAGAAATGGATGTGTCCAATGGGAGTTGAATATAAAAAGATTCATGCTTGCCCAAATAACTGTGTGCTTTATAGGGGTGAATACGAACATCTAGACAAGTGTCCTAAATGTTTGTTATCCCGGTACAAGGACAAGGATGAGGATTCCTCCTTTCAGAAAAAAAAATCGTCCAGTGAAATTATTGTGGTACTTGCCGATAATTCCTAGATTCAAACGGTTGTTTGCCAACCCGAAAGATGCGAAGAACTTACGTTGGCACGCGGATGGTAGAAAATTGATGAAAAATTAAGACATCCTGCAGACGGACCTCAGTGGAGAAATATCAACAGAAAATTCAAACATCATTTTGGGGATGAGGATAGGAATCTGAGACTTGGATTGTGTACCGATGGGATGAACCCGTATGGCACGTTGAGCAGTCAGCACAGCACTTGGCCGGTGCTACTAGTGATCTACAATTTACCGTCATGGCTGTGCATGAAACGAAAATACATTATGTTATCACTCCTAATTTCTGGTCCAAAGCAACCTGGTCATAACATTGACGTATATCTTGCACCACTGATCGACGATCTGAACTTGTTGTGGAATGAAGGGACAGTGGTATATGCTCATGCGAAAGAAAATTTCACACTGAAGGCGATGTTGTTCTGTACTGTTAACGACTTTCCTGCCTATGGGAACTTGTCAGGATACTCTGTGAAAGGATTCAAAGCGTGTCCGGTATGTGAGGATGACACATGTTCAGATCGTCTGAAGCACTGCGGCAAAAATGTGTACATGTGTCATCGACGGTTTCTTCCAGTAGACCATCCTTACCGTTCGAGAAAGCGAAAGCTATTCAACAATGAGCACGAGACTCGTGTGGCTCGTCTGCCTTTGAATGCAGAGGAAGTGTATGCAAAGGTAAAAGACATTCAAAATGTCTTTGGAAACACATCCAAGCCGCCGAAGAACATTTGGAAAAAACGTTCCATTTTTGGGATCTACCGTATTGGCGGCATATGCCTGTTCGACATTGTTTGGATATCATGCACATTGTGAAGAACGTCGGTGAGGCAGTGTGTGGTACTTTGCTCAACATACCCGGCAAGACGAAAGACGGATTGAAGGTGAGGAGAATATGCAAGAGTTGCGCATACGAAAAGAACTACACCCAATGAGGATGAGAAGCGAACATATCTACCTCCTGCGTGTTATACCCTCTCTAAGAGTGAAAATTAAGTTTTTGCAAGTGGTAAGTGATGCGCCACGAGAGAGGTCATCACCAAATGGTAAGGATTTTTAGTTTAAAAAATGTTTATTATATTTATAGAGTAACAATAGCAGTTAAATAAACCGAAGTATCCTTATTGACTTATTAAACTCCATAACAGGAAGAGTTAAGCTCCCAGATCACCCAGGGCAGTTGGCAGCCCGTTAGGCAGGATGATCCACTTTCCCGCGCTCTCGGGAAGAAGGATCATCCGGGTCGTGCAGTAGGCTTTGGTGGTCATGTCGGTATACGCCAAGCCTTCGGTAATCCTGGGTCCAGACACGGTGCAGGAGGGAGCATTTCATATGAGGAGCACTTACGCCAGAATGCGGAGCTCGAGCAGCGACTACGAAGTGAGTTTCAGGAGTCGATCGCTCAAGCTATTGATATGATCCGATCTGAGAGGATGAGTCAGGAGGTTTCTAGACCGCCAGATCAGGCACAAGCATCAGAGCCCGCAACAGTGCCTCCCAGTAGTGTTCACTCCGTCAACCCATTTCCATATTCATCTCTCAAGGTTAGAACAACATGTTAACTACGAATACAAAAAAAAACAAATTATACACTTGTTTATGTGCATCTAAAATCTTTAATTTTGAAAATTTAGCAACCGATTGACTGCACATTGTTCCAAGAGATTGGCGTTGATGAAGTCGAAGTAGGGTGGGGAAAACTTTTCAAGTCTTGTGCTGGAGACACCGTGAGGAATGCAGCGCTCCGAGAGTACCATGGCCGGGTGCTTGTTGAAGGTTACGCGCCTGCTTACGCGGATTGTCAGATACCGGTGCCCACTGCAGACATATCCACCCTTCGTCAAGCTGAATCCATGACAGTACAGTGGCCCAGTAGTTGATTGATTAGCTTGGGGAGCAGCAGGTAACCCCATGAAAAAACTTATTCTTTAACATATCCTAGAGTAGAAACATATACTTATTAAATTAAATATTAGGAACACATTCAATCAAATTCTGGTAAGGCAAAAGGAAAGAGAGTTGTTGTTGCTCCAGCTAATCCTTCGATGGCATCCGCGACTAGAGTTGCGATGAGATCGAATTTGCTACAACCGGCGGTTCTGAACGCCTTACCCCCCAAGCTGAGAGTATTGCACTCCACACTGTTGATGACGCCGCCAGCAAGAGATTCGGTTACAATGGAACCAAGACCGGATCTTTCACTATACAGGCGCTCAGAGTTTTGAAATCTATCTTACTGATTTTGTGGAGTTGTTCACGAAGGATTGGTTGAGTGCGTCGATTCTCAAATCGGCTTGCATGTGAGTAATTACCATACGTTGTACACATTTTACTCTGTATATTTGAAAATTAAATTCATAATATTGGTTTCTTTATATTGTGCAGGTTTATTGATGACAAGGCGGTCCAAGTACATGAGAATAGTAGTTTCGGGTTCTTATGCCCTGACTACTGTTCCGAAGCTAATATGGGATCTGACCCCCAATCGTTGGTCCAGTACTTGTCGAATGTGATACATGCGTGTCTAGTTGCAGATAAATCTTACATAATGCTGCCTCTTCATCAAGTGTAAGAATTTTATCTAATGTTAAGTTAGTTTAAAAATTATGATATTTGTATTATGTAATTGATTGAATTAAGTTCTGCCTGTATTGTAATCTATGAACACCGACACTGGTCTTTGCTCGTTCTCTGTCTAAAAAGCCCAAGAGTCCTGCAGCTTGACTCAGCATCTCTGCGTCCCAAGAGGCCACTTATATATAACATGTTGATGAGGTGATGAATTTACTTAACTTGATTAATTATCAATTTTTAGTAATTTCTTAATCATCTGATTGATAACTTTTACTTTATCTGTGTGTATGAATTCTAGTGCCTTTGTATCTGTATAACGAATGTCCGGGGAGAGAGATTTAAGAGCATTCCGTGGAATGTAGTCAAGGTATTTTTGTAGTCCTTATTCAAATTTTGTAATATGTTCATTAGTTTTGACATAGGAACAGTATTATAATTTATGTGTTAAATCGATTTTGAATATGTACGTATATGAATGTGCAGTGTCCACAGCAGCCGGGAGGTTCGGAATGTGGCTACTATGTCATTCGGTTTATGAGTGACTTGATAGCGGGACCGAGACTCTTGCCAGAGAAGTCTCTAGACAAGGTAAGTAGCATTCTCGAAATATTTTGGTTTTGTAGATAATTTTTAACATTGATTCTTAAACTCAAAGTATTATTAGCAACTAATCATATTTCTTTTGTGTTAATTCAAGGCTTTTGAAGACTTGGTAGATGGTTATGGTGAAGGACATATAATCGAGGTGCTCGAAGAATGGGCAGAATTCATGATGTTAATGTAGGTTGCTTTTAGGGTTTGGTAGGATTAAGTAGGATATTTTGAAATTCTCAAGGAAAAATTGTGGTTTCTGTAAAGATTTTGTTGATATTTGATTAATTTGCTCAAATTTGTAAATGTAAGTGGATTATTGCCCGTAGATAAGTTTGGTGGCTATTTAAATGGTGAAATGGTTGATCTAATGCCCCACTGTGGTGGTATTGTTAATTGCTATATCTTAACAGGTTTGATTGATTTTGGGTGTGTGTGGTAGAATTGTAGGGTGGAATGGAAAAAAAAAAAAAAAAAACCTATCGCAGCGGTTCTTAGTAAGAACCGCTGCGTTAGACTACTACCGCAGCGGTTCTACAACCGCTGCGTAGGTGTTTCACCTACCGCAGCGGCACCCATTGCAGCGGTTGAAAACCGCTGCCATAGGTACCAAACAACCGCTGCGGTAGGGTCTTTTTCTACTAGTGTATGCAGATAAATTCCAAGACCGTAGCTCTTTTTAAAAGTCAGATGGATGTCTGACCTGACCCACAATGTCGGTCACTCAATTCCTACAATCAAAATCATGTTCGGGAAGTCCATCACCATGTTTGGTCAGCGGGTGCTGTAATGGATAAGTCTGAAGCAGGGCCTCCCTCGGAATATTCTAAAATAGAACCAACTTCTAGAAGAAAAAAACTAAATTTATGTTAAAATCTATAAGATTAACCATGTCGTTCGCACAAATATCTTCAACATTAGAAAAAGGGGTGAAAGAAGTACACACTTCCAGACTCTGGAATGATGTGACAAAGACCAAGGAAAAGGGGTACCTTCAATATGATTAGAAGACTTTTACATTGTTCTAACTATTTTTTTCTTCTTGGAGAAAGAAGTATTAGTCTCTACTTTTCTTTTATGTACATGAGTGACATGATCACTTAAGGAATCAACAGATTTGGGACCAACAAAAATAGTCACATTCCTGGGTTCTAAACCTGCTTGCCAAGTGACATAGTATCACTCATGGGGAGAGGACACTTGGAGCCAATGGTAAGGAAGTACGTAAAATAAAAGATGGAAAAGAATAACAAGAAGATGATTTAGAAACAAGCGACATTGGACAAGGTCAAGATATATATGTTCCAAAATAAGTAGTAAAAGAAAGGGAGAATTATACTTTCACAGTCTAGTGGGAGAAGAACTAAGCAAGCATTGGTAAACTAAGTTTCCCCTTTTGAAGTGTTATGGTTAACAACCTTAAGAACCTTTGACAATTTCTTATTGCTACTTTGTTTCCTAGAGATAGGAATCATTATGCTGGGAGTAATTTTAGGATTGATAAATAATATTTACACTAGTTTTAAGGAGGCATCTGGTTGATATTAAATCTTTTGGCAATAGCTTTACATGGTCTAATGGGAAACATTGTGCGTGCTTGGATAGGGTAGTAGCTTCAGTTGAGTGGTTGAGTCTGTTTCCTGAAGCTAAGGTGGAAATTCTTCCTAGGTTTGCTTCTGATCATAGTCCACTTTCTTTGTCATTAAATCCTCCAAAACCTAGGGGAATTGGGCGACAATCTTTTAAATTTTTGGTAGCATGGTTTTCACATCCGAATTTTAAACAATCATTTGCCCAAAATTGGAAGGTAGAGGTTCCTCTCAGTGAGTCCATTGATAGTTTAGGCTCCCACCTGAGAAGGTGGAATAGATTGTTTTCGGCCACATTATTCTGAACAAAAAGAGGATTTTGGCTCGTTTAAAATGGATCCAGAGAGTTATATGTGAGGGTAGAGGTGAGCACTTGAGGGGTATGGAAGTTGTGCTATCTAGGGAGCTAGAAGTTTGGCTTCAGAGGAAGGAGTCTTTATGGTTTCAAAAGTCAAGGGCCCAATGGATTACTTTAGGGGATAGAAATTCATCTGATTTTCACACTAGTGCAAAAATTAGGAGGCAACATAATATGATTCATAAACTTTTAGGTTCGGATGGTATTTGGGTTAGTGGTGACGAATGTTTGGGCAAGCTACTTATACAGTTTTTTAAGGGTCATTTCAAGAGAACTGATAACATCCATTGGCCCTTGGAAAGTCATTATTTTTATCCTTACCCATTAGTGCTAAGGAGGATTCAGCTAGTCAGATTACAGTTGATGAAATTAGAAAGGCTCTCAAGGGTATGAAGGCCTTTAAGGTTCCAGGTAGGGATGGATTCCCTACGGGTTTCTATCAAAGATTAAAGGGCTTAGTGGGTTCAAAGGTTGTAGAATTTGTTAGGAATGTCTTTTGTTCTGGAGTGTTGGATCCTGGTATAAACAAAACTATAATTACTTTTATCCCTAAAGTAATGCATCTTATTATGGTTAGTCAATTTTGACCGATTTCCCTATGTAAAGTTCAATATAAGATTCTTGATAAAACAATAGCTAATAGGTTGAAACCACACATGGTCCATTGGGTTTCTGACAGTCAGTCTAGCTTTGTGCCTGGTAGGAGTATTTTCGAGAATATTATTATAGTGTCAGAAGCTTTGTAGACTATGCCGAATACTAAAGCCAAAGATGGTTTTGTGGCTATGAAGATAAACTTGACTAAGGCTTAAGACTTCCTTTTTGGGAATTAACTTGAAAGACCTTGGATTGTATTGATATTCCTCAGAATTTAAAAACAGTTATCCTTTAGTGTATTACTTTTGTTACATTTCAAGTAAGTGGAAATGGTAATTTATCTTAATCTTTTACAGCTGGTAGGGGGTTTGCAAGGGGGATCCTCTTTCTCCATTTATTTTTGTCTTATGTATGGAAATAAAATCCCAATTGATTCATAGGCATGTTCAGAGGAAGGAATGGAAACCCCTTTCACTTGGTATAAAAGACATTTCTATTTCACACATTTTCTTTGCTGATGATTTAGAATTATTTGGCACTGCTACCCCTAGGCAAATGCAGGTTATGTGTAGTTATTTGGAAGAATTTTGTAAGGCTTTTGGTCTTATTAATAGTTTTAAGAAATCGCCAGTCCTTGTGTCTAAGAATTTTAGCTTAAACAAAGCTCGTGTTTTGGGATTAGAAGCAGGTATGCCTACTACCAGGAAGTTTGGTAAGTATTTAGGTGTGCATCTTTAGGAAGGTAAGCTTAGTAACCAGACTAGTAATCTTATCCTATATAAGGTTAGGAACAGACTAGCGGGTTAGAAACAAAAATCTCTCTCTATAGCTGTGTTAGCAGAAATATGTAACTATCTCTACCTAGACAGTGTACCTATCATTTTATGGAATAGTGAATTGAGTGAAGGTTGTCGATCTCAGGGACCTCGTTCAGTTAATTGACAATTTATTTACTAACTGAGAAACTAAACTAACAAAACAGGAAACATCACTTTTTCAGGTTTTACTTAATTTGATAACAAAAATAACTCAACGAACTCAGATAAAATAATAAAACAATACAAATAAACTAATAAGGAAATAAATATTAAAACTTTAAAATTTAAAGAAGCACCCCGGATTGTTCTGCACACCTTCACTTTATTAATCTATTTATAAACTCTTTCCTAATTCTGCAATAAACTTAGGAATCTTATTTAATTCGTTGACCGGTCCTTGTACAACAAATTCTAACTGACAGAAATAACTAGCCGCAGACCATGCCCAAGTCAATTCTAACCAATCACTTTATTACCAATTCCTATTGGAGACAGATTAACCTATAGGCAAACCATGTTTCTAGTCATTAATCCGGTTTAACTTCCTGTGTTTTGTTAACTAATCTCAACGCCGCATTTTGATTAGAAAACTACAAATATTGCTTTAATAATTAGCTAGAAAATTAAAGCGCATGAAGAACAAGAATTAAACTACTGCAATTATAATTAGATAAAAGATTACAGAATAAATATAAAAATCCGGTTTGCTACCCCAATCCGGGGAGCTAAACTAACTACGCTAACATAACTCTAAAAATAACAAAGAAAGAATACATTGACATATTAGATAAAAAATGAAAAAGAAACTCTGTTAAGAAGATCTATGTCCCGCCTTCCGTCTTCTCATATCTCTGTATTAATTCTTTTTAAAAAATATGGAGTACTAACAATGGTGGACTTGTGTGAGTGTGGTGAGAGGAGGAGGCCGAAGCGTCTGCATTCAGAGGCGCGCCGTCAATGAAGCTTCCAATTTCCAGCCCTAACTTCATTTTATATAGCCGTAAAAATATTTATCACTTCATTCTCGTTATCTTTATATGCCGCCAAAGTGATATCTCCGATCAGGTGCTGCTTACTCATGAGATTCTTCATCTGATGCGCACTTCAAAGGCCCACATCCGTGGTTTTTTTGCGTATAAGGTGGATATGTCAAAGGCTTTTGATAGGGTGGAATGGTCTTTTGTCTTGGACGTTTTGGCTCGTATGGGTTTTTCATCCGGTTTGGATTCAGGCTGTTCGTAAGTGTCTTACAACAGCCACCATGCTGTGCTTATTAATGGTTACCCGGGTGATACTTCCGACCAGAGCGTGGCCTACGCCAGGGTGACCCTTTATCGCCTCTACTCTTCATTTGCTGCATGGAGGTTTGACGTCTGCCATTACTCTTTCTGCTCAGGTGAACCAATTTCAAGGCTTTTCCTTTCCTAGTCTCCCCTCGCCAATTACTAGCCTTCTGTTCGCGGATGACTGTATCTTATTTGGGAAGGCTTCGACCCCGAATGCTCAAGCTTTGGCTCACATCCTGATGATTCTAAGCAGGCCTCTCCGGCCAAGTATTAATGTTGACAAGTCGGCTATTATGTTTTCCTCTCTTCTCCGCCCTATATTCGCCAGGGAGTTGCGAGAGTGCTCAATGGTCGTCCGGTTCAGGATTTGGGAATGTATCTGGGTTTCCCGGTACAGGTGGGGTGAAATACCCCTAAATTAATTTAAATTAATTTAGGGGATTTCTTTTATTAAACCTTAATAATACTATTAAGTATTAAATTATTATATGGAATTATGAATATTAATTTTATATGGAATTGTGAAATTTATTTAGGGGTTTTCTCCTATTTAACCCTATTATTATATTATTATATAGTATTATGAATTTAATAATAAGATTTATAGTCCATAAATCTTGGGAAAATTTCTAAACCTCCAACTATATTATAAAGATTTTAGGAAGTGTTGGAACATTGTTTTGAAACATAAAAGTCAATATAAAATTCTAGAAACCTTAAAGCTTATTAAGCCTTGCTAGAGTTGACTTTTTGAGAATGGTCAAACCAGGCCATGAAACCTATACCAATAAATAGGTTTGGAAAAACCATGAAGATCGTAAAAGAACGTCAAAACGGATCATCCTAGCCAAAGTTATGCTAGATTGAAGTTTTGAGCCAAAATTTTAAGAGATGCCACGTGTCACTCTGTAATGGGTCGCCAACACTTAGCCGATTCTATCCCTTGATTTCGGAACGGTTTTCCATACTTTGCCCTAACTTAGACGGCTATATCTCATTCATCTCTCCATATTTTCAATGTCGTCTTCTTTGTTGTCTTCTCCTACATTCCCTCTAAACAACTATAACTCATACAAACCTAATTCATTCTGAATCAACCGGAAAATCGAGTCAAAGTAGCCACCCTGCAAAAACCGAAACTGCAATTCCAGTTTTCTCTTCGAATCAGGTAAATCCGATCAGCCATAACTTCTTCGTTACTCATCCAAATTCCATTTTCTTTAGCTCGTTTTAAAGAGCTCTAATTCCTCTAAAACTTTCATGTTTATGGCCTAAGCTAATTCCCAACCGATTGGAAGAGTAAGGCGTCTAAAGTTTCGGTTTCACCAGCACATAAAATCATACCGAAACTGTAAGGTAAACTCGTGTTTTGCGACTTCAATTTGTTTTTGTGTGGTGCGAGTTAGGTTTAGTTCTTGCTATCAATACGTAGACCTAAGTTTGCTATTTCCAATGATTTTTACAAATTACGGGTTTTCTGGAATTATTTGGCTAAATTAAAAAGATATTTTTATGAAATAAAATTTTTATAATATGTCTAAAATGTTATAGTTACTGTATATTAAATTTGGGAATTTTTGGGCAATGGTAAAAGGTTTTAAAAATTGTGTTTATGAGTTTTTCATAAGAATAACCTATAATATAAGGTTTTTAATGTAACCAAAAATTAAAGTATGGTTTGTTGATTAACTTCTAAGCTGGGGAAAATAAAGGAAACTAAATTAACATTTTATAACAGTAAGTTTATAAATGTATTGGTATTAGCTTTTAAGAGAAGTGAAATTATTTACATATATGTATATATACTTACTTAAGTAGAAACTTATATAAATTAAGGAATTTAATTATCCTACATTTTATTTATTATATTATATGGGAGTTAATATTCTTAATTGAAGCTAAGGAAAATACTTTATTTTATAAACCATATTTCGGATGTGGATATGTGTAAAAGTTAATATAAATAATTAAATGCAATAAAACTACATAAAGAATGTCTTGAATAAATCCTAGTATACATATACGATAAATACAAAATAAATAGAAGACATAAAATACCTTATAGCAAAATAGAATATGAAGGAATTAATAAGTTAAACTAAACCTATACATAATACTATTAAAAAATATTATATGAGCTAGTATTGAATTGTGGTTATGAGATTGAGCTTAAGAGTTATCTTGGATTTCTAAGATTTATATAAACCATATTAGAATACATGTGTATATTATTTGTCAAATACCATAATGTAAATCTATAATTTGGTTAGGTAATTAATAAGTTGGGACTTATGAATATTTGTAATTAGATTTTACACAATAGAACTTACTATATAATTAATGAATAATGTAATACTTTTACATCTAAATGTTCTTAATATATAAACAATAATAAAATAAATAAAATACTTTTACATCTAAATGTGAGGTGGATTAGTAAGTCTAGATTTAATCATTTCTTAACATTTATGGTATTGGAATATAACTTAATGTTTTAAGATAAAATCATTAAAAGGGTTATGATATAAAACTATATTAAACTATGATTTGGAAATTTATCTAAATAATAATCTTAAGTTTCCTGGCATTAGATAAGCCATATGAAATACATTTATAACATTTATTACCAATACTTAGGATGTAGTTTACAATTAAGTGAGGTATTTAGTAGTTAGAATTTATAGAAGGTTTATAAATAGGAATTTGATACTTAAAACCTTTGAACCTTTTGTTAGATAAAACTAAGTTACATCAGATATTATATTGATATACTTTACGGTAATGGGAATTAATGATAGGTTATTTGAATATAAAATATGAGAACTTTCATATAATTAACAATTTCGCTTACGAACCAGAATTTAATTCTTTGATACATTCTACTCTATGTAGATATATTGTCCATCCTAAATACAATAAAGGGAATTAATTTATTAAGTTATTCCTTTGAAACCTTAGGCTTTGTAAAATAATTTAAAACGTATTTAAGGCTTAAGTTTATTGAAGTTTAGTACAAAGGATTATACATAGTCTATAGAGTGTATGTGTGTAAAAATAAAACATTTAGGAGATTTAAGGTAAGTAAGGATACATAAAAGGTTATATTTAAACACCTTATTATATAGGTAATAATTAAGCAAATAATGTACCTTGTGAATACTAAATGTAAGAGTTCGATAAGTCTAAGTTAACTATAATATAGTTGTTTCAATATGAGAGGTAATTCAACATCTTATGGCAAGATTATTAGACGGTTATAATAGGAAGTCATTCTGAACTAAGGATATGATAATTGAGTTTAGTGGCTCAATTAAGTTATAATAAATTGTATCTACAACATTATGATTCCAATATACAAGATGTAGATCTTAATTAAGTTAAGGGAAAGACTTAATCATAATGGGTTGTCTAGTAGATATTGTTTAAATACATAATCTTTACATTGTGAGATAATAGTATAGTATTCTGAGATGAGTCCATCATAGGTCATAATACAATGTTTATTCTAAATTAAGAATAAAGGTATTGAGCTTAAGATTATTATCGAAATTCTTAGATTTAATTATATAACATAACACATTTATGTATAGAGGTCTCAAAAGTCTTGAATGTGAGGATTGTGGTTAAGTAATGAATAAGTGATAGGGGGACAATTAGCAAATGTTGATCGAATACATTCCTTGATCTTACCACCTTGGGCTATACAACGTTCTCAAATAACACAAAGATTATACATAACATTTAGTGAGGGCTTAAAAGATAATTGAGACTTTGAAATAAGAGTAAGGAGTTTATTTAAGCGTAACATAGGCTACAAGTGATTGATGATAGATTCCTTTAATATTCTTCAGTCTGTTGATTGTGTTGCGCAAGTTGATTAGAATTGCTACACAAAAAAACACAAAGCGTTACCCCAGGTACGATTTCTCGTACTCAGCGTGTTGTGTTTTGGACTCTATGGAATGTTTTGTACGATTTCTCGTACTCCGATATTTTTGCTGATTGACTTGTGGAATGTTTTGGAAACGCTAACTGACTCTAAAGAGGAATTTCTAAAAAGGAAATGGTTGTGTGACTAACTCAGCTTGTGTGACTAACTGAGCCTTGGATGTGAAACTCACTTGGGTATTGGTTTTTTTCTATTTGGTTGTTCCACTAGACATTGACTGCTTAGGTTTACGCTTCTGCACTCTGTAGGACTGAGTGTTTTGGTATTGCTCTGGGTATTAGTGATCTAGTGGGAATTTGGAAAAGGTCAATCTTGGAATTCTTCTTTTGACTCTGGATATCGTTTCATCCATGAGCTGGTTCTGGAGGTTTCGACGTGCGCGCGTCTCTCAATGGTAACAGCAGGGGGCTGTATATCCCTCGCCCATAGGGGCATTTATATTTGACAGCAGGGGGCTGTATATCCCTCGCCCATAGGGGCATTTATATTTGACAGCAGGGGCTGTATATCCCTCGTCCATCAGGACATTTATATTTGACAGCAGGGGTTGTATATCCCTCGTCCATATGGACATTGATATCTGGCGGTGGGGGCCATCTCTCCCAATTGGTTTTATTCCACTCTTGAGTTTTGGTTCTTGGATCTATCTTATTATTCCTAGTCCTTCGTGACTATCTGAGTCTTTATACTCCGAACGGAATTGGTTCTAACATCAACAATAGATGCTTACTAGCTATGTGGTGTGACTACTTAAGTGGATGACTTGTTTTGGAAGTTCTCTATCTCTATCTTTGTCTTGTTTTCTTTTCTCTTAACTTGATTGTTTTGAAGTGCTTTATCTTTGTTTTACTTTTAAGAGTTTTTTCATGTTACTGTTTATTTTGAAGAGTTATGTTTTATAAGTTTGTTTTTGGAGAATTGTACCAGTTCCATTCCAGGGAACTGACTCACCCCCTCTCGGGTGGGCTGCTTGGTTTCATCTTGCAGGTACGAATTGATTTACAGGTGGCCACGAAGAGAATGAGCGTTTGGGATGGGATTAGGTTTATGGAGAGTGAATTGTTTTTATTATTGTTATGTTTATGTTAAGTTTTCTCGAAGTTCAGACCGTAACTTAGTTAATTGTAATGGTGGTAATTGGTGAGGTTGGTACCGGGTGTTTGGAGCCCGATGGTCTGTAGCACCTTTAGTTTATTTTCCGCTGTTGTTTTATTATTATAGGGGTGTTACATGGGGCGTAATCGCAAGGCAATCTTTGCTTATATTAAGGACAGGGTTGCACGCCGTATTCAGGGTTGGTCTTCTAATACATCTCAAGCAGCGCGTCTCAATCTTATCAAGTCAATTTTGCAGGCCATTCCGACGTATGTGATGTCTGTTATTGCTTTACCTCAGTCGGTCCTCAAATCCATTAGGCGTATGATTTCTCGCTTCTGGTGGAGTGGTTCACAAACTACGAAGGGTATCCACTGGACGAAGTGGGAAGCTCTTTGTCTTCCTCTTTCCTCTGGTGGTTTGGGTCTTCGTGATTTGCGCAGTTTTAATCGTGCGCTTCTTGCCAAGCAACTATGGCGCATCTTAACCAACCGTGAGTCGTTATTGTCTCAGTTCTACACGGCCTGTTATCTGGGCAACGACCCTCTTCAGCCTTTATCTATCGCAAGCCCCGTCTGGTGCGCTCTCCTTGGTGTTCGGGATTTGATACAGCTTGGGGCCAGGCGTAGAATTGGTAATGGTCTTTCTACTGCCATAAGTGATCGATGGCTTCCTTCCAAGGAGGGAGGCATGCCTTTTCTTTGGTCCATTCCACCATGTCACCAACAGGCTTCTATGTCTACTTTGATGCTTTCTCCTTCTGCCTGGAATGTTCCTCTACTTCGGACCATTTTCCACCCAGAGGATATTCAGCATATTTGTAAAGTGCAATTGCCTGCTGATGTGCTCTCCCCTGACTCGTGGTTCTGGGGCCTGACCAGTTCAGGTCTTTACTCGGTTAAGAGTGCTTATCACTGTGATGTTGCGCTTTCTCGTCAGGCTCGTCTCTCTACATCTTCATCGAGTCCTTCTACCCAGGGTCTCGCCACTAAGCGTCTTTGGGCACTGGACTTGCCTCCGCGCATCCGTTTGTTTGGCTGGAAGCTGTTGCATAGAGTAGTGCCTTGTCGGGGTGTGTTGGCTAATCGGTTGCATCGTCCTGATTTGGCAGCTTGTGCACTTTGTGGTGGCGATGAGACCCTCCTCCATGCTTTCTTTAATTGCCCATCTGCCACCCCTTTTGGGACCGTCTACGCATGCCTTTCGCTCCGCCCGCTGGGCCCGATGCGGTTTTCATCGACTGGTACACTCACTCATGCGCTACCATGTCTCGGACCAGCCTGTCCTTGCTCACGTCGCTTCTTTGGCGTCTATGGTATGCCCGCTGTTAGTTTTCGCATGGGCGTGTGACCACTTTTGAAGCAGGATGGTTTCAGGCAGACAGTTTTTTTCGACTAAGCTCAGTTGCGACCAGGTTGCCTCACTTGCCCACTTTGGTGGATGCAAGAAGCTCCCATCCTTCATGTGTGGAAATATCAGTGGATGCAGGCCTTGATCGGTTTGGTCGTTATGGCTTAGCAGCAGTGGCAATGCAACATGGTTCTATTATTGGTGCCGCAGTTATGGGTGGTCATACAACGCACGATCCTTCACATATGGAGGCAGCGGCCCTGCTTCTGGGTATTGATCTTGCTAAGCGTCTTCATTTTACCCATGTTCGCCTCTTGACAGACTGTAAAAGTGTTGTTGACCACCTGACAGCCTTTGGGCCCTCGAGCCTCCCAGACTGCACTCAACATTTGCTCAATGAGGCCATGGCAAATTTAGCACCACTTGTCGACTTCCTATGCTTTCACGTTAATAGACTATATAATTTTAATGCCCACAACCTAGCATCTTATGCTAGTAAGCATCAACTCCCGGCGAGTTGCTGGAAGTCCACCGACTTCCCTTCCTATGTACTCACGTTGTGCTCTTAATATTAATATATATAATCGTTTGCTTCAAAAAAATAATCATGCATATATCATGTGCCACAATTCACGTGCAGCAAAGTGCTGAATCTCCACGTGAATGAAATTCCACTGCAGCCATGATTTATCCGTGAATGAATATGTGAACAATAGTGTGTTGTAGTGAATGATCATTATTAGGTAATCATTTATATAATAATGATATAATCATTATATATATAATGATTATCAATTATTATATAATAATAAATAAATTATTATATAATAATGAATCTGTTAAAATAATAAATTTGTATATAGTGACACCACCCACTACCCACGTTGTAACAACCCACTACACATGTAATCTCTATATATATTTCTAATACAACAGGTAACCCTTGTGGTGCTTTTACTAAATATCTAACATGGTATCAGCCTGAAAAATCTCTCCCGATCCTTCAATCTCTCAATTCCCTTCTAACAACTCACTTTTCTTCGCTCCCCACCGTCACTTTCGTCACCTAACCCCAACGACTTACAGCGCCGCTCTTCTATTCTATTTCTTCCTCTGTTTTCTCCCACGCAAAACAGATTTAATTCTACCAGCGCCGCTCATCCCGTCTATCTCTCTCGCTCCAGTTTTCTTTTCTGTTCTCCCCTTTCGCAGCCATGGCCGATCAACCTCCGTCTCCAGCCCACTTCCAGAATACCATCCTTGCTTCTCCTCCACACTCGCCACCACACCGTGAGCCTTCCCCGCCTCCTCCTGGATCCTCATCTACTCCTGCCGCCGTCGCTGTCCAGCAGGCATTACACGTGAACTCCATTACCAATCACGTACGTATTGAACTCACACAAAATCCACCAAACTACACCCTCTGGCGACACCTTTTTCTCGTCACTTTAGGTAAGTTCAATCTTCTTTCTCATATAGATGGCACACCACAACGCTCCGACGACAGTTGGACGCTTCTAGACTTTACGGTCTTATCCTGGATTTACGCCACCATTCATCCCGACATCTTCAGCCTCATCCTCCGGCCTAATCCTACCGCCTACGCCGTCTGGACTGCAATCAAAGACTTGTTCCGTGATAATAAGAAAGCTCGCGCAATCCAATTAGAGGCTGAGTTCCGTGGCTTACGACAGGGCACAATGACAATCAACGACTACTGCCGACAACTCAAGAGCCTCGCAGATGCGCTCTCCGATGTAGACAGCCCAGTCTCGGACGAAAATCTCGTCCTTCAAACCATTAGCGGCCTCAACGACTCGTACTCGAATTTGCGGAGCATTCTACAATTCCAGCGCCCCTTTCCCACATTTCAACAGGTACGTAGCAGTCTCATCTTGGAAGAAACTTGCCGCAACAGTGTTCCCTCCAGTGCCACCGCCCTCGCCACATCCTCCACGTCGGCTCCACCTCCTGCAGCAGCGCCGTCCTCCCCAGAAGCACACCCACCACCTGCGCGCAACACCAACTCCAACAGAGGCAATCGTCGTGGCCGCGGTGGAAAAGGACACGGTCGTGGTCGTGCCTCCTTGCAACAACAACTCTGGGCTCTCCAACAGCAACTCACTGCACAGCCGCAGTGGTCCACCAGCTGGTCCAACCCTGGCATCCTCGGTTCCCGCCCGACTGCACCCCCCCAAGCCCTCGTTCATCAACAAACCGCTCCTGCATGGGACCAGCAGAGCCTAGTCACCGCCATGAATGCCCTCGCTACTCCAACACGCCCTGCCGACCAGTCTTGGTACATGGACACTGGCGCCACTTCCCACATGAGCCAGACCCCAGGTACTCTCTCTCTTGTTTCTCCTGGCACGACCTCTCCTTCCGTATCATCGTCGGTAACGGCCACACCTTACCTATTACTCATATCGGTCATACAAAGATTTCCTCCTACCCCTCGTTCTCTCTCAATAATGTCCTTGTCAATCCCCATCTTCTTAAAAATTTAATATCAGTTTCGTTTCAGCATTGATAATAACTGCTCAATCGAATTTGACCCCCTCGTTATTTCAATTAAGGATCTTACCAGCAGGAACGAGATCCACCGGTGCAATAGCCGCGGCGACTTGTACCCGTTTGTGCCTACCACTAGCGCTCCACCACCCGCCTCTGCAACATCACTCACGGCCACCACCACAACCGCCCCACCTTGGCACACTCGGCTCGCGCACCCAAGCTCCACCGCCCTCCACTCATTAGTCCACCAGCAGCATATTACTTCCAATAAATTGGACACACATCTGTGTCACGCTTGCCAATTGGGCAAGCACGTTCGTTTGGCTTTTTCAACTTCTCAAACTTATTCTACTAAACCATTTGATTTATTACATTGTGACTTGTGGACTTCTCCTGTTCCCAGCTTCAGTGGGCACAAATATTTTTTGGTTATTCTGGACGATTATTCTCACTTTATTTGGACTTTTCCTTTAAAATACAAGTCTCAGACAATAGATTTTTTACAACACTTTCATGCTTATGTTTTCACGCATTTTAATTGCACCATCAAATACATACAATGTGATCATGGTCGTGAATTTGACAACAATGCTCTACGCTCATACTTCTCATCTCGCGGTACTCTATTTCGATTCTCGTGTCCCCACACCTCACAACAAAACGGAAAAGCAGAACGAATCATTCGCACAATTACAAACGCCATCCGAACCCTCCTTTTCCATAGCCACTTACCTCCCCAATTTTGGGTCGAAGCTCTCACTACTTCCACATACTTACTTAATCTCACACCCACTTCAACCTCACCCAATACAACCCCGTACACGCTTCTTCATAAACATCCTCCAAAATACGACCACCTTCGAACCTTTGGGTGCCTTTGCTACCCCAACCTCGCCTCTACCACCGCCCACAAACTACAACCGCGCACCACCGCTTGCGTCTTCCTCGGCTATGCACCGGAGCATAAAGGATATCGTTGTCTGGACCTCCTCACCCACAAGGTAATTACGTCTCGACATGTGATTTTCTACAAAACTATATTCCCTTATGAGCATGTCCACTCCCCCTCCGACCGTCACTACTTCCCCCCCACACCCGACAATGATTTCCCCATCCCAACACCCTCGGCCCACTTCCACCTACCAACCCAACTCCCACGTCACGGCCCACATTCTCCCACCTCACTACGCGGCCACACCGCCAGACACACACCTGGCCCTACCAATCCCACCTCACACCACCGACCTCCCTCAACCCAATCCTCACACCGCGGCCCACAAGACTTTCCCACCCCACCCGGTCCCAACACTCATAACACAAATCAGCCCAATACCCAATCTCCCCCCCGGGCCCAACTCAATTCAGCGAGTCCCACTTCCACACCAGCCCACTCGTCGTCCAGTGCACACACACCACACTCATCTCCTGACTCAACACACCCCACACCACCCGTAACCTCTGACCATGAAACGACCACAACAAACTCCACCCCACGGCTCACCCACTCACAACACGCACCACTTGCACCCCCCACATCTGCACCTCAATCCACACACCCCATGACCACTCGCTCCCGATCTGGCATCACCAAACCAAAACACATCTTCAACCTCTCCGTCCAAACCCCACCTCTTCCCCTCAATCACAAAACTGCACTCCAAGACCCAAACTGGCACAAATCCATGAAGGAGGAGTTCGATGCCCTGATCAGAAACAAGACGTGGGACCTCGTTCCTCGTCCTCCTAACACTAATATTATTTCTGGCAAGTGGTTGTTTCACCATAAATTTGATGCAGATGGTCGTCTCGCCCGATACAAGTCAAGATGGGTGGCACGTGGTTTCTCTCAGCAACACGGCCTCGACTATGATGAGACATTCTCGCCCGTTGTCAAACCCACCACCATTCGTACCATCCTCTCACTCGCCCTCACCAAAGCCTGGCCCATACACCAACTCGATGTCAAAAATGCCTTCCTACACGGCACCATAAATGAAGACGTCTACTGCCAACAGCCACCCGGCTTCATCCATCCACAGTTCCTAAATCATGTGTGCAAACTTCGTAAAGCCCTCTACGGCCTCAAACAAGCTCCTCGAGCTTGGTACCATCGCTTCGCCACCTACATCTCACGGTTAGGCTTTCACAGCTGCCGATCCGATCCCTCGCTCTTTGTCCTACGCCGTGGTTCCCTTCAAGCTCACCTCCTCGTTTATGTAGACGACATAATCCTCACCGCATCCACCACCACCCTTCTCCCCAAAATCATCACCGCCCTCAGTACCGAGTTCTCCATGACTGGTCTAGGTCCCCTCCACTATTTCCTAGGCATTTCCATCACTCGTCACTCCACCGGACTCCATCTCAACCAAACAGCCTATGCCAAAGATCTTCTCCAACGTTTCAACATGGATTCCTGCAACCCATGCAAAACCCCGGTTGACACTCACACAAAACTCAGTTCAAATGCCGGTCCAAAACTATCCAATCCCACTACATATCGCTCCCTCGCAGGGGCCCTTCAGTACCTCACATTCACCCGCCCAGATATTAGCTACGCAGTCCAGCAGTGTTGTCTCCACATGCACGACCCGTGCGAAGTACATTACAACGCTCTCAAACGGATATTGCGCTACATAAAAGGCACCCTTCCCCTTGGCCTCCACATCACTCCTGATCCTTCAGACCAACTAGTCATCTACTCCGACGCCAATTGGGCCGGCTGCCCCGACACCAGACGCTCCACTTCAGGCTACTGCACATTCCTTGGATCCAATCTGATATCGTGGTCCTCCAAACGCCAGCACACCGTGTCACGCTCTAGTGCTGAAGCCGAATACCGGGCGGTAGCAAACGCTATTGCAGAATCCTGCTGGCTGCGCAACCTCCTCCATGAACTCGGCGCTCCCTCCTCACCCGCAACCATCATTTTTTGCGACAACGTTAGTTCCGTCTATATGAGCTCCAACCCAGTTCAGCACCAACGCACAAAGCACGTCGAAATCGACATCCACTTTGTCCGCGAAAAAGTAGCGCTTGGACAAGCACGCGTCCTACATGTGCCAACCACTCATCAGTTCGCAGACATCATGACAAAAGGGTTACCATCTCCACTATTCCTAGACTTTAGATCCAGTCTCTGCCTTCACGACCCTCCGGTAGAGACTGCGGGGGGCTGTTAAAATAATAAATTTGTATATAGTGACACCACCCACTACCCACGTTGTAACAACCCACTACACATGTAATCTCTATATATATTTCTAATACAACAGGTAACCCTTGTGGCGCTTTTACTAAATATCTAACAGAATCAATCATTGTTATGTAATGAGTCAATCTGATGTGGTATAAATGAACACAGGTCTCGACACAATTTGAACAGGGCCTAGATTCTTTGTACGGATTCCATTTTGCTCCCCGTTTATTGCGTTGGAATCCTCATGAGAAATTCTATGCATTTCTTAGACTTTTTCCTGTATTATACACATAAAATATATCAGTTCATATCAAAATATAAATCTAAGGAAAAACATATGATAAGTGAGAAATACAACATGAATTGTTATGAAAATAGGAAGAATTAAAGCCCTAAAAATAGATGTATTTCGCACTTATCAAACTTCTTCACACTTAGCTTTTTCTTATCCTCAAGCAAATAAAGAATAAAACTATCTCTAAGGACCGTAGTATCAAACTCAGGATCAAACAATTGCTGAAGGAAAACGAACAAAATGACAATCAAAAGAATAGTTATGCTATCTGTTGTTGGTTTTCGCAATCAGTGAAAAGGAGTAGAATTAAAAGCATAGAGAAGTTAGATTATAGAAACTGAACACATATTAGCTTGGGATTTTCCACCGTTTCTTCCTCTAACCTTTGGATGACAAAAGGTGTGAAGTAACGCCTTATTCCGTGATACCTTTCAACACCACATACTCATGATCAGAAAAGGCAAAATAACATAAATGTTTAACTTTCATATTCCTTTTCTTCTCTAACGTTTAATTCTTACATTTGCACATCCAATTCATTCCCTCAGACTTTTCTCTTCATCCTTGTAGCGGTGTTGGGCCTTCAATCCCAGATATTGGACTATTGTGGATATTGGGTCTTATATTCTTGGCCCATTATTACTTAGCCCATATGATAATAATGTTAGATAGATTTTGTTAGATGATATATTGTGCATATATTTATCTTTACATTTTATCTCTAACAATTGTGTGTGTATATGTACTAGATCTGTCAATAGGGTTGTACAAGTGATACGCATATGAATAATATTCTTATACACTTCGTCAAACTCTCATCCACACCTAATACCGTCATTAATCTCTAATATTACCGTCATTAATCTCTAATATGGTATCAAGAGTGTGGGTTAATTAGCGTCTTTCTCTGGCAAAAATGGCGGACGATCTGGGCAAGGAGAAGCAACCAGAGACGCATTCGTCTACGAGCAACAGCAACAACTCTACCATCGACATCAATGACCCGCTGTATGTGCACGCGGCGGAGCAACCAGGGATTTCTCTGGTACCGAAATTCAGTGGAGTTGGATTCTTAGGCTGGAAGTGCGATATCATTTCTGCGCTTAAGTCGAAGAATAAGTACGGGTTTGTTATTGGCGCTGTGAAGAAACCAGAGGAAGGAGAGACGATTCGCTACGCCACCTGGGAGAGATCGTGCTCTCGTGGCTTCTTGGTTGAAGAATTCCTTGGATGCGAGTGCGTTGCAAGGTGTTCGCTATTGCCAAGATCCCAAGATTATCTGGGATTCCATCCGCGAAAGATATGAACACACAAATCTCGCTGTGATTCATAATTTAAAGCGTGAGCTAGCAGAAACAAAGCAAGGAGAAGGCACAGTTGTGGTGTACTTCAACAAATTGAAGCGCATCTGGGGAGAGTTGGATTTGGCGAATCCTGCACAGAGTTGTTCTTGCGGAGCTTGCACATGCAGTCTGGATAAGCGTGTCAAGAAAGCAATAGAGCAAGACAAGCTAATCCACTTCCTTATGGGTTTAAATCGGAAGTATCTATCGATTCGTGGGCAAATTCTGGCGATGCAAGAAATACCCAGTTTAGAGAGAGCTTTTTCTTTGATAATTCAAGAAGAAGAACAGAGAGGAGACGATAATGTTACAGAGAACGCGATGTCCTTTTACAGCCATGGCACAGGCGCAGGAGAAAATTCCAGAAATTACAGAAGAAGTATCGACACAGAGAAGAAAAAGACGATTTGCTCTTTTTGCAAGAAACCGGGCCACAACTTTGAAGAATGCCACCAGAGGCAAAAATGTACCCATTGCTGAAAAACTGGGCACTTAGCTGTAGAGTGCTATCAGTTGCATGGGAAAGAGACAGTAATCGCAGCACGAAAAAGAAAAAGGTATGCCAATGCAGCTAGGGTTCAAGATGAATCGAATGAAAAGGGTTATGCAGATGATGGTTTGACACCGAAACAGCTACAACAGATTGTAGAATTGATTCGAAACAACACGACATCAGCAAAACCAGAAGCAATCAGTCACTGCAATTTTTCAGGTAATCATCTACCTAAACTCAACTACACACAGTGTTTATTAAGCAACAATTCGCAAGATTTGTTCAAGGGACAATGGATCATTGACTCCGGGGCAACAGACCACATGTCAGGAGCAAAAAATCTTTTCGAAAACTGGCAAAATTTGAAGGTAGAAAAAAGTGTCATTCTTCCCGACGGAAGTCCGCAATTGGTGAATAAAATCGGAGATGTTAGAATTGGAAATGGAATCTGGCTAATAGGAGTATTATACATCCCGAATTTCATGTTCAATTTGATTTCTGTTAGAAGGTTGACTGAACAATTCTCTTGTTCGCTGAGTTTTGACGCCCGTAATTGCTTTGTCCAGGTCCCGTTGACAGGGACGATTGAGAAAGTAGGGCGCGGTCAACATGGGCTTTACATCTTGGACGAGGTTGAGGCGGAACGAAGTCTTGGGTTTTCTGGATCGAGTTTTGCAGACACAGCCCAAAACAAGGCTGGTGTTAATTGTTGTGGTTTGGGCTCCGAGATAGATAGAGTTGCTGTTAATAGTTACGTTTTGGGCTCCGAAAGGGATATCAGCCCTCAAGCTAAGAGTTTACATATTACTTTGGGTCATGTACCTTTAAACAAACTTGTCCGTTTGGGTTTAATAAAAGAAGGAGATTTTTCTATACAATATGCTTGCGACATATGTTACAAGGCTAGAGCGCAGCGATTACCTTTTGGAGAATCAGTGAGTAGGAGCGAGAGACCTTTTGAATTATTACACATCAACGTGTGGGGACCATTCCACACTAACACATATAATGGTTACAGGTTTTTTGTTTGCTTTGTTGATGATTTCTCATGAACCACTTGGGTACATCTTATAAAAGAAAAGGGCGATGCTTGGGAAGCAGTGGTTAATTATATTAGAATGGTGGAGCGACAATTCGAAGTCAAGGTTAAAATCGTTAGAACAGAGGAGTTGGGTGGTTCTAATGCAGGCAAGTTGTTCTTCTCTCAACAAGGTATAATTCATTAGACTACCTGTGCATACACACCACAACAAAATGTGGTAGTGGAAAGAAAACATCAATACCTCCTTGAAACTGCAAGAGCTATATATTTCCAATCAGGTCTTCCACTCGAATAGTGGGGAGAATGTATTCTTCATGCAACATATTTGATTAGCCGACTCCCGACTAAAGCTTTAAATGGAAAGAAACCATATGAAATACTATACAAACAAAAACCTTTGTATGATAGTATCAAGCCTTTTGGGTGTCTTTGTTACAAGAGCATTATTCACAACAGAGGAGGAAAATTCAATCCCAAGGGGGAAGCATGTATTTATCTCGGAGTGGACCCAAGGAAAAAGGGCCACAAGGTAATGAGCATAAAGGATTATCATATTGAAGTAAGTCAAGACGTTAAATTCCATACTACCACATTTCCCTTCAACGATGGAATTGAGCGTTACATGGATCATGCACAACACCATGCAAGCGATAATCAGAATGTTGCATATTTTGATGAAGAAGTTAACCATCCAGAGTCTGAGCAAGACGGTCACGAAGAGCCTGCCAGTGCCATACAAGAGCAAAGTACAACACATCAAGAGATTCGACGGTCAACACGGGAAAGTCATAGGCCTCGTTACCTTGAAGATTATGTTTGCAACATTTTCCAAGAGGTTCTAGACGAGCGAGTTTACAACAATAAAGGGGATACCGCCACTGTCATATCCAACCTTGGCAGTCTAACCGATATCACACCTACCAAGTCAATGCATGAAGAATTACAAGCTCTTGAAAGGAACAATACTTGGGATGTTGTGAACTTACCTAAAGGCAAAAGATTGATTGGATGCAAATGGGTATACAAAGTCAAACTCAAATCTGATGGCACGTTAGAACGTTACAAGGCACGGTTGGTTGCAAAGGGCTTTACTCAACGACATGGGCTGGACTACAATGAAACCTTTTCTCCAGTAGTCAAACTTACTACAATACGGGCTCTTATTACAGTCGCTCTTAACCAAGGATGGGTGATTAACCAGTTAGATGTCAACAATGCTTTCTTACATGGAGATCTTGATGAAGAAGTTTATATGAGGATTCCACAAGGCTTAGACATACAAGGACACAACAAAGCGTGTCGTCTCAAGAAGTCTTTGTATGGTCTCAAACAAGCTTCTAGACAATGGTTTTCCAAATTGGCAAGCTTTCTTCGTACTCTCAATTTCACACAATCCAAGAATGACTATTCATTGTTTGTTAGGGAAAACAACAAAGGGCGTGTTTTCATTGCCGTTTATGTCGATGACATGCTGGTTGTTGGTACAAATCAAAGTGAGATCGATGACATCAAAAGAGCGCTAGATCTCAACTTCAAGATTAAAGATCTTGGGGAACTACATTATTTCTTGGGTATTGAGTTTATACCAATAGGCAGCTGGTATGTTTTATCACAAAGAAAGTTCTGTATGGACTTAGTAGAAGAGTATGGTTGTCATAATATCAAAAATGCGCAAGGACCCATGCATGTGGGTAAACAAATTTTGATACATGATGGCACACCACTTGATGATCCCATACAGTATCGACGGTTGGTTGGCAAACTGAACTATTTGTCCAACACACGGCCAGACATCAGTTTTACAGTTCAAGTTCTAAGTCAGTTCATGCAACGCCCGACTGACGCGCACATGCAGGCAGCATTACATGCTCTCAGCTACGTCAAAGGTACCATGAACTATGGTATTGTATTGACAAGCAGCAAGAACTCTAACCTTGATCTCTTGGCATATTGCGATTCGGATTGGGCAGCATGTCCAAATACAAGAAAATCTGTCTCCGGGTATTACATTTTCTTGGGCGATAGTCCAATCTCATGGAAAACAAAGAAACAGAGCTCTGTCTCTCTTTCTAGTGCTGAAGCAGAATATCGATCTTTACGACGAGTTACCGCAGAACTCACTTGGTTGACTCGATTATTACATGAGTTTGGTGTCACTAATATCACTCCTATTCCAGTCAAGTGTGATAATCAGTCAGCCATACATATAGCGCACAATCCTGTCTTCCATGATAGGACAAAACACATTGAGATTGACTGTCATTTTGTATGAGACAAGATTCAGCAAGGACTCGTAGACGTGGTTTACACTCACACCACGACACAAGTAGCAGACATGATGACTAAAGCATTACCAGGCACAAGATACAGAGAACAGTTACAACGTATAGGAATGCACAATCCTAGTACGCACAAGCCTAGGCAATTCGTATTACCTACGGCTTGAGGGGGGTATTGGACTATTGTGGATATTGGGTCTTATATTCCTGGCCCATTATTACTTAGCCCATATGATAATAATGTTAGATAGATTTTGTTAGATGATATATTGTGCATATATTTATCTTTACATTTTATCTCTAACAATTATGTGTATATATATACTAGATCTGTCAATAGGGTTGTACAAGTGATACGCATATGAATAATATTCTTATACACTTCGTCAAACTCTCATCCACACCTAATACCGTCATTAATCTCTAATATTACCGTCATTAATCTCTAATACACGAGACCTTAGGTAGATGGGTGTTAAAGCACCCCGAGGACTTAATAACCGAATGAAGAGGCCTGTTTAGGTTTAGAAAATTTAATTCAGATCAGCGGAGTACCTTGCCTTATCCTTTCATACCAAACTTTCACATCATTTTCAATATCTCAAACTAAACTAATTCAGTTTTCATAATTTGCTAATCCGTCATGTTTCAGTGAAAATATATTCAAATTGAATAAAACTATACATACAAACAACATAAAGCAGAAAGATTCTTAAGGTGGTCACCAGGCTCGTTTTCAAAACCTCAACAAAAATTTTCACTTGGCGGTTCAACATTTATTGGCGCTTAAAAGAAGCAATCCTTAAAATAAGAGGACAAACAAAAACAAATGTGGCATTAAGTGCAATTATCAATATTTAGAAAGTACCCCTACTACCTCACACTTAAGAGGAGCAATGTCTTCATTGTTCACAAATTAAAACCAAGTAAAGGACTTTCTAAATATTGCAAACTCATCAAGGATTTCATTCAGGACAATAATGGCTAATATAAAAATAATCTTTAAGCATAAGAGTCATGATAGGTTGAACATAAACATTAAAAATAAGGAGAAACTGAAACTTCCCTGATATCATAGATTGAGGAAGGTTCCCTTCCTCACACTTAAGCTTGAACAAGGGGGGTAGCGTTCCAGCAAGTGTCCAGCCTTGGGGGTACATCAACCACCATAATAATAAGAATTTCACCTGCACACACTCACAACTAAAAAAACGCTGAAAAGCGTTGCGTTAAAAGCACGGCCACCATTGTCACTTCTAAATAAAAGAAAAAGAAAAAACAAACAGAAAACAAAAAAAACATAAATTTAACCACTGGGTTACCTCCCAGTAAACTGCCCGTCTTTATAGTCTTTGGCTAGACTCCCACTTTGTTATCCCGGGTCAAAAATAAAAGTAGACAACAACTTTGCCGGAAAACGAAGTGTACAACAATCATTAGCATACCACCTGGATCAAAACAAAATATTACCTCAACAAATAAAATAGGAAAATAAATACTCCACAAAACCTAATGTTTAAAGAGATACTGCCGGTAACGAATCTCAATTATAAGACCAGGTGCTAATGTCTCTTCTTCCTCAAATTCGAGGACATAAACGTCCTCCTTTTGTTGAGGCTCTTGGAGGCAAGGTTGAAATTGCAAATCAATTGGTGGTGGCGCTTTCTCCTCTGTTTTGAGAATATAAATATCCTCTTCCGATTGATGAGGCTCCATGGAAACTTCATTCTGGCAGATCATTGTGGTAGAAGCTGTAGCTTCATCTTCAATGAACTCGATCATAACTGGCACTTCTACCGGCTCGCAGACAAGTGCAGACAAAATATCCTCAAACTCTGGTTGCTCCTCTTGTGTGGGGGATGGAGAGGGAGGAGGACACAAATTGTTAAATATTTGCTCCACCTCTTCTTCAGATAATACACTCCTGATAAGTTTATCCATCTCTTCAACAGAACCCGTAGCCTCAAAAGTATCTAGCTCAAATCTATATTCACTCCTTGGAGTCACCACTGGAATCTCTTCTAGCGACTCGGGTGGACTCGAGAAGAATTCATCTGGCCCCTGTGTAGATTGCTGTTTGTTCTTATTGAAGTAGTAATATCCCAATTGACCTTCTGTGTACTGTGTATTAGCCTGCTCAACCTCCCACAAGCAAGATTCACGATAAGATTGTTGTTGTGGTGGCTAATCCTTCACCAATCTTTGATAAGAGCATATCTCCTCCTGCATACGCGTCCATTCTAATTCGACCAACAATCTTCTCACCTCATTCTTGCCGCTCTCCATTATCAGAAATTAGCCTAGTAAAACAAAAGGAAAAGTAAAATAGAAAGAAAATGAAAAATGAATAATAAATAAATAAAGATGAAAATAAAAGTATAAAGAAAAATAAACAAAACTAATAAAATAAATGAAAAAGAAAAACTAAAATAAAACTCAACGTCTGCAAAAAGAAAAGTACCAAACAAATTAAAAAAAATTACTCCTAAAATCTCAAAGCTTAGCAAAAATAACTCAAAACTAAAATGTAAATAAACAATCAAATTATAAACTAGTAAGTAAACAAGTAAATCCTAATTTAACTATAAACCAAAACAAAAAGGAAGTATTGCAAAGAAAAGAAGAATAAACGTGTACTGCTAATCAAAATTGAATTTGAAAGCAAAGAGAAAGGAAAAAAAATTGTATAAAGAATTTATCTAAACGTAATCTAGTAACGACAGAAGTAACGCAAAAATCAAAAAGAAAAATAATCAAAAGAAATCAAAACGCAATACTAAACTAATTCAAGTAACGACAAAAAATAAAATAACATAAAAATTAAAGAAATTCAAAAATGAAAACAAAACAAAAATAAATAAAAGAAAACGTAAAAAAAAAATAAAAATCGAATGATAAAAAAATAAAACAAAATTCTATCCTAAAAAGGAGATTACTATAGCCTAATTAAGCTATCAACACAAATGAAAAGAAAAGTAAAATTAACATAAGAAAAAGTAATGACGAAAAATTAATGTAACAGAAACCTATACTATTAACGTAACAAACAAAACAAAAAGTAAAATAAAAAATGAAAAGAAAAATAAGAAAATAAAATAAAACGTTAATATAACTTACGTACTAACTAATTAGATCCGATGAAAAATTTGTACACGTAAGAATTTAACTCAAAATAAAAATTAACCAAAATTGAATAAAAATAATCCAAAAATAAAAGAAGAAAAATTAGAATAAAATCACAATCGAATAAATAAATATGTCAATTAACCGTGTCAGAGGTCCCCGGTGATGGCGCCAAAAATTTGTTAGCAGAAATATGTAACTATCTCTACCTAGGCAGTGTACCTATCGTTTTGCGGAATAGTGAATTGAATGGGGTTGTCGATCTCAGTGACCTTGTTCAATTAATTGACAATTTATTTACTAACTGAGAAACTAAACTAAGAAAACATGAAACATCAGTTTTTCAGGTTTTACTTAATTTAATAAAAAAAATAACTCAACGAACTCAGATAAAATAATAAAACAGTAAAAATAAACTAATAAGGAAATAAATATTAAAACTTTAAAATTTAAAGAAGCACCCTGGATTGTTCTGCAAACCTTCACTTTATTAATCTATTTATAAACTCTTCTCTAATTCTGCAATAAACTCAGGAATCTTAATTAATTTGTTGACTGGTCCTTGTACAACAAATCCTAACTGGTAGAAATAGCAAACTGCAAACCATGTCCAAGTCAATTCTAATCAATCGCTTTATTACCAATTCCTATTGGAGACAGATTAACCTATAGACAAACCATGCTTCTATCGTTAATCCGGTTTAACTTCCTATGTCTTGTTAACTAATCTCAGCGCCGTATTTTGGTTAGAAAACTATAAATATTGCTTTAATAATTAGCTTGAAAAATTAAAGCGCATGAAGAACCGGGATTAAACTACTGCAATTATAATTAGATAAAAGATTACAGAATAAATATAAAGATCCGGTTAGCTACCCAATCCGGGGAGTTACACTAACTACGTTAACATAACTTTAAAAATAACAAAAACAACAAAGACAGAACACATTGACAAATTAGATAAAAAGGGAAGAAGATCTTTGTTAAGAAGATCTCTGTCCCGTCTGCCGTCTTCTCATGTCTGTGCATTAATTCTCTGTCAAAAATGTGGAGTGCTAAAAATAGTGAACTTGTGTGGGTGTCGTGAGAGGAGGTTGCCGAAGCCTCCAGCATTCAGAGGCGCGCCATCAATGAAGGTTTCCAATTTCCAACCCTAACTTCATTTTAGAGTAAATGAATCGGAACCCCCTTGAAGTTTGGGCATAATACAGTTAACCCCTTGTGTTTATCATAATTATTGGTAACCGCCTTGAGGTACGGTATCTTTGACTATGAGCCCCTGAACTATAACTCTGTTGTCAAAACGTTAACTAGGTGCTGACCCATCAGCTTAATCACATTATTAATGACATGTTGGACAAAAATCACACCTTAGTCAACATTTTTCTTGTCTGAAAAATGTCAACCCTACCTAAAAAATGCATCTGAATTGGGATGAGGGAGAGTTAGACGATATTGATTAAGCAGTTTTGTTGTCCAAGCTGATATTAATAATGTGATTAAGCTGATAGGTCAGCATGTAGTTAATGCTTTGATAACAGAGTTATAATTTGGTGGCTCATAGTCAAAGATACCATAACCTTAAGGTGGTTATCAATAATTATGATAAACACAAGGGGGTTACATGTATTATGTCCAATCCTAAGAGGGTTATGAATAATTTACTCATCATTTTATATAGCCGCAAAAATATTTATCACTTCATTCGCATTATCTTTATATGCCGCCAAAGTGATGTATTCCCATTACTAATCATGCATGTATCATGTGCCACAATTCACGTGCAACAAAGTGCTGAATCTCCACGTGAATGAAATTCCACTGCAGCCATGATTTATCCGTGAATGAATATGTGAACAATAGTGTGCTGTAGTGAATGATCATTATTAGTAGGTAATCATCATATAATGAATCAATCATTATTATGTAATGAGTCAATCTGGTGTGGTATAAATGGACACATGTCTCGACATAACTTGAACAAGGTTTATATTCTTCGTACGGACTCCATTTTGCTCCCCGATTGTTGTGTTGGAATCCTCATGAGAAATTATATGCATTTCCTAGACTTTTTCTGCATTAGACACATAAAATCTATCAGTTCATATCAAAACATAAATCTAAAGAAAAACATATGATAAGTGGGAAATACGACATGAATTGTTATGAAAATAGGAAGAATTAAAACCCTAAAAATAGATGTAGTTCACACTTATCAGGCTGGTCGAATCTACCTTGTGAAGAATGCAGTGTCATCTATCCCGGTCCATAATATGCGATGCTAGATTTTACCTGCTACTGTTTGCTATAAAATTGATCGTCTATGTAGGGATTTTATTTGGGGTCATGATGTAGAAATTAGGAAGATGCATGATATAGGGTGGGATTTCCTCTTAAGCCTAAGGAGAAAAGAGGTCTAGGGTTTCAAAAAATAAAGGAGATGAATCGCGCTTGTTTTGGGAAAATTGTTTGGAATCTGGTGAGCAACTCTAGTAGCTTTTGCTTGAAAACCCTCATTAGGAGATACCCTAATCTGAATACAATAAGATGTTCTAGTAATTGGAAAAATATTCAAAGTTACTCTGATCTAATTGAGAGGGGTGCTAGACGGGTGGTTAGTAGTGGTAATAAGATGAGGTTTTGGACTGATTTTTGGGCAGCTTATCCTTGCTTACTATCTAAAGCGATAAAGGAGGTTCTTGAGTAATGCTTGGACGATCCTGTTTCTGATTATTGGTTTGAGGATTCAGGCTGGAAGTGGGAGACGATAACTGGTTTCTTGTTGGATCAGATTTTGAGTAGCATTAGGAATTTTGTGGTTTTTCTTAAGGGTGATTCTAATTTTCTAACTTGGCAATGGGAACCAATTGGTAATTATAGTGTTAAATATGCTTACGGTTTGTTAACTGATAAGATTGATTCACAGAGTGCAGGTGATAACAATATGTTTTCATTTAGCAAGATCTGGAAACTACGTGTTCAGGAGAGAGTAAAAGTCTTTATGTGGAGAGTCGCCCAAGGGAAAATCATGTCAAATTCTAGGCGCTATGAACTTGGTTTTACAATTGATAACTTACGCCATTTCTGTAGTCAGGAAGAGACAATACTGCACATTCTTAGGGACTGTCCCATAGCTAGAAAAATATGGGATAAATTGTTTGGTGCTTAGATGAAACCAAAGTTTTATGGTATGCAGCTGCGTGAGTGGTTGTTTGAATATGTGTCTAATTCTGGCGGGTTTGTTATCAGGGATAAATGGAAAGTTGTTTTTTGTTAAGTCAAGATCCTTTGGTTTGATGATAGCAAACCTTGTATTGTGTATTTAACATGTTTGTTAAGCTTTGTTATTCAGATAGACAGGCAAAGGAGTGGCTTCGCACGCAAGGTTGCAAGCGCACTCAATTCATGACATGTGCCCAACCGGCCGGGCACCTGTCTAGGAGAGCTCATGATAGAACTTCTAGCACATACAAGAAGTCAGGCATCACACGAAGGTATCTCTTATGCCCCAGGAGTAAATCAAAGACAAAAACTGCAAGAAGATCGACATACTCATTCAGACTCACACATCCTCATACTCAACTAGCACACAACAAGAATATAACTCATTAATGTCAAATGAACAAGAAAAGTCAAGGGATATTTATTAGAACGATTTCATAGCCATAATGAAGTCTAAAGGAGCATTTATGAGCATTAATGAGCCAGACAAGATTAGACAAGTTGAGCACACAAGTTGAGCTCAACCAATCAAGAGAGTTGTCATCGACGTGTCCAGTAGCAAGGCGACACGTGTTCCGACAACTCCAGATTAAGTTGAAGCCTCTCTAAAATTCTAGCGTGGTTGTTATGTGATTGGTCGAAACTGTAATCGACTCCTTGAGTCTAGGAATTTATAGAACGGTAGTTACATCTTAACTAACCGTATATATACTTGCATTTATGTCATATGTAAGTAAGTTTATACAAGAGAGAAAAAGAGAGAGATAATCTGAGCAAGTGTGAATAAGACTTAAGTGTGTGTAAAGGCTAGAGAGTTGGTGAGCTGGTTAGGATTGGAGTTGTGTGACAACACTTTGTAACTGGTAGACTGATCATTCCAGGAACGGTTGGGGAACTGTAGGCCGGCTGTCAGGAGAGGGTAGAGGAATTTGGGGGTAAAGTCCAAAACTGTCCGTGTGTGGTTGAGTGAATTTTGTGTGTGTAAATTCTCAATCGAATTGGAGTTTCAAGTTTAAGTTTATCTCGTGTCTTTCCGTAACTATCAAAGTTTATTTGAGTAAACAATACATCCATGATCGATCGGGGACGCATCAGGAGCGCTAGCTAGTTTCAATTGGTATCAGAGCAGGTCTCTTCTAGAAAGCTAACTACTTTGGAAGACGATCAAAATGTATCACACAAGCCTACTAGCGTCAGAAGAAGGTTCTGCACCAAACCGACCACCACTTTTCAATGGAGATAACTACACTCACTGGAAGAATAAAATGGAGTTTAACATCAAGTCTGATGATCCAAGGATGTGGAGGGTTATATCACACGATGAATACACCTTCTGAAATGCTCAAGGACAAGACATATTTGTTGACAGCATGATGGATGATCAAATCAAGAAGTTGGTATTCAATGCTCGAGCCGTAAGGATTCTACACTGTGCACTACTACTTGAACAATATTCCAAAATAGCTTCAGATAAAACAGCTCAAGAGATCTAGAAAACTCTTGAAGTCACGTATGAAGGGAATGATGAGATCAAAAAAACCCGCATTGAGATGTTGCTCACTCATTGAGAGCTATTCAAGAAGGAAGAAAAGGAGAGCATTTCTAAAATTCATACAAGGTTCACCAAGATGATCAATGAAATGTTGGTGCTTGGAATAACTATCTCGAATGAGGATCAAATTTTGGAAGTTCCTCAGATCTCTTCCTGCTTCCTTCGACAGCAAGGTCAATGCCATGAAAGAAGTACATGATCTATCTATGATGTCTTTGGCGGACATGTTAGGTTCCCCAATGGAGTCTGAGTTAAAATTACAACAACGAAACTCAGAAAGTTCAACAAAAGAAAAGGGAAAAGACATAGCCCTTCAAGAAGCTAAAAACTCCAAGACAGGAGAAGACAATGATGAGATGGTCCTCTATGCTAAGAGGTACATTCAAAGTTCATAATAAGCAACATGAGGAGAGGAAGAGAGCCCAAGGATACCAACGAGCATTGCAAAAAGAACAATGACAGGTGTTTCGGGTGCTCATTAAAACGTGGGCATCACATCAAAGACTGTCCTCAACAATCCTAAGAGAACAATGACAAGGTCAAGAAACCTGTCCGAAGGTCGTTCAATAAAGGGCCAAGGAAAGAAGCGTTTGTTGCTGCATAGGGAGACTCAGAGCTAAGCGACAACAATCAAACCTCGGATAGTGATCTCTCAGAGGATGAGAAGGCTCACCTATGCCTTGAGGAAGTTTGCTTGATGGTGCAAGACAAGGACACGTCATAATCAGAAGAAGAAGATCAAAACAAGGTAAACTACTCTAAACTTAGAAAGAAAATTCTAAAGGCTGAACTTCCTGGACTTAAAAAGTTTTCTCTTATACTAGTTGATCAACTAGAGGCTTTGGAAAATGAAAACAAGGAACTCATGGAGGAAAATGAGAAATTAGAGAAAATTTTCAATAAGGATAAGGTAGAAAACCTTATGAAAGCACTCATGGAATTGCAAATTGACTATAGTGAAATTCTTTCCGCTCATGAAAAAATGAAACTAGGAAAACAACCTGAAGTAGATGAGCTGCTTACTGCCCTTAACACAAAAGAAAAGGAACTAGCATTAATTAAAGAAAAATAAGCAAAGCTAGAAGCCATTCCTATGACACCCATGTGGAGAAACAAACGACAAGTCGGGTATCAATCAGGGACAGTCATAGAGGTGTCTGCCATCTGTGCAGACAACCTGGTCATTATGAAGCCAAATGCTATAGAACACGATTCATGAAGCATTGGCAACTCAAGAAGATAGGACTAAAATGGGTAGTTGAAAATGATCCTAGAACAATGATTGATGGTGGAAATGGGTCCAACCTTTCTATGGACCCTAACCCAACACCACTAACTTGTTAAGTGCGGAATCTAGTGGGAATGGACCCCTGCTGGTACATCGACAGTGGGTGCTCTAAAGTCTAAACACATGACATGAGACAATATGAAGTTCTTCTCACTCAAACCAAGAAGCCAAGGAACTGTTTCCTTTGGCGATAACAAGAAAGGAAAAATCATTGATGAAGGTAAGGTTGGTTTTACCTCAGACTATGTCATAGATAATGTCAATTTAGTTAATGGTTTAAAATTTAATTTGCTCAGCATATCTCAAATATGTGACAAAGGCAATTCAATTCACTTCTATTCTGCACATTGTAGCATAGTAAGTCAGGACAATGGCAAAGAGTTGTTAAGGGTAAAAAGGTGGAAAAATGTTTATGTAACTAGTTTGGAGGATATTGACAATCCAAATCTTCCATGCTTGACTACTTCAATAAATGACTCCGCACTATGGCACAAAAGACTAGGGCATGTTAGCATTTCCTTGTTAAGAAAGCTTGTCAAGAAACGGTTAGCAAGAGGTCTCCCTGAGATTAAAGAATCTGAAACCAATCTTTATGATGCTTGTGTTAGAAACAAACAAACTAAGATTTCTTTCAAATCAAAGAACTTAGCAAGTACATCCAAACCACTTGAATTACTTCACATGGACATATATGGACCAATAAGAATCAAAAGTTTTGGAGGAAATTGGTATGTGTTTGTAATTGTTGATGACTACTCACGATTTGTTTGGACACTCTTCATTGCTTTCAAAGACAATGTCTTTGAGAAATTTTAAGTCTTTGCGGGAAAAGTCCAAGTACAACTCAACCATAAGATCAAGGCGCTTAGGTCTGATCATGGGTCAGAATTTGAGAATCAAAAATTCATGGATATGTGTAAACAACATGGAATCAATTACACATATTCAGCACCAAGGACACCCTGACAAAATCGGGTAGTTGAGCGTAAGAACAGAACATTACAAGAGGTAGCCAGGGCCATGCTATTGGGGAGTAGCCTTCCTCGGGTCTTCAAGGCAGAAGTAGTGGCGACTGCATGCTACATTACAAATAGAACGCTCATACGACCTATCCTCAACAAAACACCCTATGAGCTAATCAAGGGAAGAAAATCAAACATAAGTCACTTCAAAATCTTTGGTTGTAAATGTTATGTCCACAACAATGAAAAGAATCCCCTAGGAAAGTTTGATGCCTGAAGCGACGTGGCCATCTTCCTTTGGTACTCTGAAAGGAGTCGGGCATACAAAGTCTACAACAAAAGGACATTGAAGGCGGAGGAAAGTGTACATGTGGTCTTTGATGAAGCTGGAGTTCACAAAGTCAAAGAATCTGAAGGAGATGAAGAACTTGGATTTGATCTAGCCGATCAAAACCACACAGATAAATCCAAAGATGAATCACCGACCAGGGAAAACTTGCCCGACAGGTCAGTGACAGGTCGACAATAGGTCAATGAAGAGAATAATGATGTCGAAGACCCTCTATCGCCATCAACCGTTCATCAATCTCGTACTCTGTACAAAGATCATCCATTGGAGAACATCATATCAGATATCTCCAAAGGAATTCAAACCAGAGCACAAAATCAAGATCTTCTAGCATTC
Source organism: Limonium bicolor (assembly GCA_023374045.1). Lineage (NCBI taxonomy): Eukaryota > Viridiplantae > Streptophyta > Magnoliopsida > Caryophyllales > Plumbaginaceae > Limonium > Limonium bicolor. The sequence goes on from CM041777.1 coordinate 292,936,194, forward strand.
TCAATGACAGTTTCACCCATCGAACCCAAAAATATCAAAGAAGTTCTTCAAGACTCAGACTGGATTAAAGCAATGCAAGAAGAATTGAATCAGTTTAAAAGATGTAAAGTCTGGCATCTTGTGTCTCATCCTTCACATCAAGGAGTACTTGGCACAAAATTGGTCTTTAGAAACAAGCTAAATGAGATGGGAGAAGTCGTTAGGAATAAAGCTCATCTGGTAGCTCAAGGATATCGTCAACAAGAAGGGATAGACTTCCACGAGACCTTTGCTCCAGTAGTAAGGATGAAGTCCATCAGATTACTAATTGTATTTAGTGCACTTAAAGGAATCAAACTCTTCCAACTTGACATCAAAAGTGTCTTTCTCAATGGGTACATCAAGGAAGAAGTATATGTTGAACAACCTCCAGGTTTTGAAACACAAGAAGGAAAAAACATGGTCCTCAAGCTTGACAAAGCTTTTTACGGGTTCAAACAAGCTCCGAGATCATGGTATGATCGTCTATCCTCCTATCTTTTAGAAAACAAATTCAAGAGAGGAAAGGTGGATAAAACCATGTTTGTTTACAACAACAAAAAGGACTTCTTAATTATGCAAGTATATGTTGATGATATAATATTTGGAGCCTCTGATGAGAAATATTACAAGAAGTTTGAGGCTTTGATGAAAAAGGAATTTGAGATGAGTGATCTAGGGGAATTAAAGTTCTTCTTAGGACTTCAAGTCAAACAAAATAACAAAGGGACAACCATATCCTAGCAAAAGTACGTGAAGGATTTGCTAAAAAGATTTAGAATGGAGGCATGCAAGCCGTTTACCAAACCTAAGGCGGTTGGCACAAAAATGGGCATCACTACTGGTGATCGACCGGTCGACCAGTGATCGTACAGGGAGATGATTGGTTCTATACTCTGTTTAACTGCTAGTAGACCTGACATTATGTATAGTGTTTGCTTATGTGCCAGGTTTCAAGCAGATCCAAGAGAAAGTCACCTCACAGTTGTAAAAAGAATCCTACGTTACCTCAAAGGGACCATGAACCTTGGTCTCTTTTATCCTAAGTTCACCAATTGTAATATTATAAGTTTTTCAGATGCAGATTATGGAGGATCTATCACCAATAGAAAAAGCACGTCAGGACAACATTCTTTATTGGATCATGTTTGATCGCATGGGATCAAAGAAACAACAAAGCGTAGCAATCTCAACTGCTGAATCTGAATACATAGCTGCAGCAAGCTGTTGTTCTCAACTCTTGTGGCTCAAACAAAAAATTGGTGATTATGGAGTCAAGATAGGTACATTGTCAATTATGTGTGATAATACAAGTGCCATCTCTATTTCCAAAAATCTCGTGCATCATTCTCATACAAAGCATATTGACATTAGACATCATTTTCTTAGAGATTGTTGTGAAAAGGAATTAGTTGGTTTAATGTACATATCTACCGAAGACCAACTAGCTGACATTTTTACTAAGCCTCTAAGTAGAGAAAAATTCAACAAGATTGTTCATGATCTTGGAATGATATTCATTAATCACGATTAGGCTGTCTTTTGATTCCCACGGTCGGTCACTGACATATGAGCAACACCTTTAACATGGTTGTTTAGTAGTCAACATACAGTTAAATGCCTGAAAAACATGTCAAACGACTACTTGAAACATATATGTCAGTATTTTCACAAAAGTAAGGATAGATTAGAGAGAGTGCAACAGATAGAAACGGGAAAATGCAACAGATCGATGACAACCATCACGACCGTTGCCCGTTATGAATAATACCATTGGGACATGTCAGTGAGAGGATGAAGAGCAGTCGCCGACCATTACTCGATAACTATAAAAGGGCGATGAGAGTCTTGCTCTCATCACGCTATTTACCCTCACTTTTAGAAACTCACTGAGCATTCAAGCATTTTCTCTTCTCTCTTACAACAATCTCGTGAGCCTAGTGCAAAATCCTTACCTCACAGCTACTCTAAGAATTCCCGATCAAAAAGTTCTAAACTCCACTACAAATCCTTCGATCAAAATGACACCAAAAATCTGCTCTTCACTCCAAGAAGAAGGATGTCCTCAAGGAAGCTTCATCAGCACAAGTGGCCGACATGCGGCCGACAGAAGCCATCAGAGAATCGCCACCCCCTCGTCTATCCAAAGAAATGGAAGATCAACTTGTGCGTAGGGTGACAGATGAAGGCGAACTGCAACAAGAAGAGGTACTCTATACAAGCCTCTATCTGCCTAAGCTTCACCATCTTATTCAAGCCAAGATTCTCAAACCTAAAATACTTCCAACTCCTACCTCTATCGAAAAGCGAATCATGTCTTCTCCCGTTCCACCATTGAAAGTAGCCACCAAACACTCCAAAGCCAAAAATCCTAAAGTTCTTAAAGACCAAAATCTTTCTATTTCTATAACAAGCCGCGTAACTCGCGTAACTCGCGTAACTCACGTAACTCATGCCTCCAAACGCGCCAAAAACCAAGAGGAAACTCCACAAAAAGCCCATTTCACACCAGAAGGAGCAACTCGCAAGTTGCACTTCACCGAAGATGAGGAAGCCACTCCCTCAACAATCATCGAGGCTGTCGTTCGACAGATAAAGGAGGAGGAGGTGCAAAGTGACAAGAAGTCACAGAAGGAGGTCTCAGCAGAAGAAGGGGGGTCACAAAGAAGGCGTGACCACCCAAGACTTAGAGGAAGAAGTGGAACCAGTCGCTCAGACTGCGATACTAATCGAAGATCGGTCGCTGACACCTCAACGATCCAGTCATGAAGGTGATAGCGACACAGAGTCCTCACCAATCATACCAACAGCCAAGCAACGAAAGCAATCAAAGAAGGCCAAAGGGAAGCAAAAGATGGTGCTCTCACCACATGGTCAAGAGCTCGAAGAGCTCTTCCAAGCCAAGAAGGAGGCTGTGAAGCCACAACCACCCCAAGCTCTCAAGCGTCTGAGGAAGCTCAAAGAGTTGGAGCCAGCGATGTTTAGAGCTGAGAATGTCAACAACAAGTCCTGTCCCGTCTTACCAAAGACGTTCAACTTGGACTGGATGAAGCAAATGGGTCTTGGAAAGATCCAGGAGCTATTGGAGTTCCAAGGATGGGTAGACTTCTTTTAGGAGCCTATCCCCAACTACACTGAGCTGCTCAAAGAGCACATGACGTATCTTGGACCGCTCAAGAGTTATGAAAACAACGACTACCTTATCTCCCCAGTCCAGGGCGTCACCATCAACATCACCAAATCATGGATATGCAAGACTTTCGGCTTGAAATCAGAAGGGTTGATTGTTCAAAAGGACACAACCTGGAATGACTTGGGTCATCAAGGAGGGAGGATGGTCCAGCTACTCAATAAAGGGGCCACCATGAAATACTTCCACGCAGTGGAGATGTCCATGCCCGACAGGGTCCTATTCAACATCCTCACTCACAACATCGTCCCACGAAACCAACGAACTCACATCTTCAATGCACGAGATGTGAGACTACTGTATGCGCTCAAGACTAAGGAAAAGATCGATCTCTAGCGATGATCCTACAAACCTTATAAGAGAGTTGCTTTGTGAACCAGGGTCTGGTACATGAGGGAGTGATGACCAAGGCGCTACAAGAAAATGAAGTGGACACCGACCGGTTCGACGAGTGTGCGCACACCGCTCAGGACAACATCTGTTCAGAGATGTTGTTCAAGATGGGGATCAAGACGAAGGGAGACAAGCTAGTGGTCATTTAGAAGCCCACAAAGAGCAAGGACTCAAGGTCAAAGCCTTGACTAACCGCAAGAGCATCGACTCTCAAGAGGAAGAGAAGTCCTTGCCGTGGACCAGTCTGGATACTTTAGCTCAGGATGTTACTTTCACTGTTGTGCAGGCTGTCTCCAGAGAAACAAGTGTTCATCACATGGTTCAAGGAGCTATAGACTTCATAGACTCTTACCTCTAGCTTGAGTGTTCTTTGTCTCTTAGAGATATGAGTGAAATAGTGAGCAAAATTAGTTTTTAGTTAGATTTTTTCCATTAATGTTTCGTTGTCATTGACTATTTGTTTCCAAGTCAATCTTTTTAATATAAATGAAAATGCAACTGTTACTTTGTCGACTTGATTGTTCAAAACTTTGTTTACGAAATAGTTTATTGCATTAGCTGCTTCTTCCTTGATTAAAAATTGTAAGTGATCAGAGATATTTAGTTCCATCCATTCCACTAATCCTATCTCCAAACTTGACACCTAAAAAGCCTACAAACATAGCCCATAAGACGTAGCACCTCATTAATTACCACTCACCGAGCAGTCGTCGAGCATATCATCAAATGTCTACAAATACTTGCTCAGTTCATCTGCCACTCACGATCATCAGTTCACATCTCACAAAATGGCACAAACTCCACAAAGCTCCTATAGCTCAAATGAGAAAACAGTCCATTCCACCATTCGTAAATTAATGTTTACAAAACATCCACAGAAATACGTCGCCCAAAACTATGTCCAACCAAACTCCGACTCATTCACAGCTTGGTCTAGAACATCAAGTGGTACTCCATCTCAGTCATGACATTTTCAATAAATTAAGTCATGTAGTTGCTCCCTATTTTTGTTGTATGACAAAAGGGAAAGAAAGATATGTACTTGTGACCTATGACTATTTTCCTTGTCATTTTCCTTGTATTATGTAACCATCTTAAGAAATCTCTACTATGGTTTATGGTATAAAAGTGTTATCTTTTGTTGTTCATACAATTCTTTCAACCTTTTCAAACTCAGGGGGAATTCTTCTTAGGGGAATCTCTCGAAATTTTAAGTTGCCAAGTACATATATTTTTGCATAGGTTGCCATCATCAAAAAGGGGGAAATTGTTAAGTCAAGATCCTTTAGTTTTGATGATAGCAAACCTTGTATTATGTATCTAACATGTTTGTTAAGCTTTGATATTCAGATAGACAAGCAAAGGAGTGGCTTTGCACGCAAGGTTGCAAGCGCACTCAATTCATGACATGTGCCCAACTGGTCGGGCACCTGTCTAGGAGAGCTCACGATAGAACTTCTAGCACATACAAGAAGTCAGGCATCACTCGAAGGTATCTCTTATGCTTCAGGAGTAAATCAAAGACAAAGACTGTAAGAAGATCGACATACTCATTCAGACTCACACATCCTCATATTCAACTAGCCACGACAAGAATATAACTCATTAATGTGCAAATGGAAATAAGTCAAGGGCTATTTATCAGAACGATTACATAGCCATAATGAAGTCTAAAGGAGCATTTATGAGCCAAACAAGATTAGACAAGTTGAGCACACAAGTTGAGCTCAACCAATTGAGAGAGCTACCATCGTGTCCAGTAGCAAGGCGACACGTGTTCCGACAGCTTCAGATCAAGTTGAAGCCTTTCTACAATACTAGTGTGGTTGTTATGTGATAGGTCGAAACTGTAATCTACTCCTTGAGTCTAGGATTTTATAGGACGGTAGTTACATCTAAACTAACCGTATATATACTTGCATTTATGTCATATATAAGTAAGTCTGTACAAGAGAGAAAAAGAGGGAGATTATTTGAGCAAGTGTGAATCAAACTTAAGTGTGTGTAAAGGCTAGAGAGTTGATGAGCTGGTTAGGACTGGAGTTGTGTGACAACACTTTGTAACTGGTAGACTGATCAGTCAGGGAGCGGTTGGGGAACCGTAGGCCTGCTGTCAAGAGAGGGTAAAGTCCAAAACTGTCCCGGAGTTCGTGTGTGGGGAGAAGGAGATTGAGTGAATTTCGTGTGTGTAAATTCTCAATCAAAATGGAGTTTCTAGTTTAAGTTTATCTCATGTCTTTCCTTAACTATCAAAGTTTATTTGAGTCAATGATATGTCCACGATCGATCGGGGACACATCAGGAACGCTAGCTAGTTTCAGTTTTTCCATAACTTGTTTTACATTATGGAAGTGAAGGAATACTAAGGTGTTTGGTAATGAATGCATAATGCTTTTTACCCTTTTGCATGGTTGTTTTGGCATTGTTTCAGAACTGTAACGCTTGGTCCTGGCAAACTGCTACTGATGACTGAAGCCAGGAGGATGGAAGGCCAAAGAGAGTTTCAAAATAGAACTGCAGGGTGATGAATAGGGAAGTTGTTTCCTGGATCCCTCCACATTCTGAATGGCTTAAATTTAACATTGACAAGTCGTTTAATCCTTTGGCAGGACATACTACAACAAGTGGAGTTTGCAGGAATCATTTAAGGAATCAGTTTTATGGTGTCCTTTGGGAAGTAGGGAGTTTTGTGTTCAGAAGCTATGACACTGTTATATGTAGTGCACCTTATTAAAGAGAAGAAGATCGACCGTGTCATCATATGTTCGAATTCTTCCTAGCGGGTGGAGTTGTTTCATTGTTTTCCTAGATTTCACGTTCTTAAACCAATTATTGATCATTGTAAGTTCCTGTTAGCGAGCGATGGTGAATGTATTATACATCATACACAGTAGTGGATTCAGAATCTTTGTCTCAGGGGGGGGGGGGAGGTAAATTTTTTGACACTACACTCTTTAAAATATTATTTCATTTTATACATTTTAAAAAAATTATAAGAACATTTGATAAATTTTCAACAGTTTTAGGAGGGCCGGAGCCCCCTGGCCCCCCCTTAGATCCGCCCCTGATCATACACCACAAAGGTGTAATAGGGTGGCGAATTCACTAGCCAAATTAGGTATGAGGTGAGACACAGGGAATTATATCTTTGATAATCCACTGAATTGTATACTTTCTCACTTAGCTGAGCAACAAGTGACGAATAAGTAATAAAAGAAGGCAATGCCTCCGTTTTGTGACAAAAAAATGTGCAATCAAATTTACTAAGATGTATACTCACTGTCAAAGACAAATGTATAACTTTTAACCGAAATTATGTACTACAAACATAGACCCAAACCGTGTGGACTGCATGCAGATACAAGTAAGAAATTAGCTACTACGTATAGGTATGTTTTTTTACAAAGGTATGTTTTTTAAAAAAAAAGAGGTACATATTGTATTAAGTAACAAGTTTGTTTACATAATCCGGAATGTTATCCGGAGTCCATGAACCCGTTTGCTGTAGACAACGGGCATGGTTAGCAATACAGTGCGCCGAGATATTCGCTTCTCTAGGAATATAAAACCATAATACCTCATGGAAGCGACCAAGATTGGCTAAAATGCGATTCAAAATATGTGTCATGGACGGCATCAATGATGTGGTCCCCTCTGCTAGTAAGTACTGAATTATAGATTTCCAATCACTTAGCACTCTGAAAGTTTGTAGGCCAGTGGAGAAGGCCATGTTGAGTGCAGCGTCTATTGCGGAAGCTTCCACATCAACGATAGTAGTACGTCCCCGATATCCATCATAACCGACATGCAAAAGTTGAGTATCCGTACGTGCCACCCATGCAATACCAATCCTTTCATGGGAATCCATACTAGCGTCGACAGAGATCTCGGTCATTTGTGGGTGTTGCGTACGATAAGACTCTAACGCTATGCGTGGAAGTAGCTGGCTGAAAGAAACTGTCAGCCTGGCACCAACCCTGCTCACAATCTTTGACTCGGTTATGTGAGACTTGATAATGGGCGAACCATGACTTCCAAGAAAACTCAGATAGGTGGCAATCTCAGTCTTTGATCTTGTAAGACAAAACTGGAAAAACCAATCCTGCAGGCCTTGATCCGTTTGAATAGTGATAGGTAAAGAAAACCCGAACCGGTCCCACAGTGGTTGAACAACAGGGCATTGATATAAGGCATGTAGCATAGTCTAGCACTATCACAGAAGTAGCACTTTGTTGACATTTGCACTTTAATCCTGTCGTGGATAACTGTCTTGCATGGGAGTTTAGTAGTAAGAATTTTCCAACCCTAATGCTTTATCCGTGGAGGAATATCCAATGTCCAGAGCAGATTGAAAACTTTACGATTGGATGTGTCATGTGATGTAGAGGGGGAAGAAGTGTACCGCAGAAACATATCTGCGTAGTATGCTGAAGATACTGTGAATTGTCCTGATTTGGAAAGGCCCCAGTACCATTGATCAGCCGTAGGTGATGAAGCAGAAACCCCTTGGTGTAGAGAAATTTGAAGGATATGCCCTATATCAGACTCTTCACACCACTGCTGAAGCAAGGCAGTATTCCAATTGTTTTCCAATGTAATAAGAGTTGCAACAGAAGAATATTGATGGACCAATGGAGGTAGTTTACATGGAAAAAGTTTGCCCCCCGGTTTCGACGGTAGCCATCGATCTATTACCTTGGTATTGTTGCCATTGACAATTGCTCTTCTCCCACCAAAGTCAACAATATCACGTACTATAAGTAGTACCCTCCATATTGGACTAGAATTTGCCTCTGGTTGAACTGTCTGCCAAGATGAATGTCGCAGATATTTATCATGGTAAAATTGGGAAAGTAGGGTTTGAGGTTGAACAATAATACGCCAGAGCTGTTTTGCTAATAGAGCACGATTGAAACTACGTAAATCCCTAAAACTCATTCCACCAGACCCTTTATCTTGGAAAAGTGATGACCACTTAGTCCATCTAATAACAGAAGAGTGTGTCGTCCCTCCCCGCCAGAAACTATTAATCATCTACTGGATTTGCTTGAGCAAAGTTTGAGGTAAGAGAATGATGGACATAGCTTATGAAGGTATGGCTTGAAGGACAGCCTTGACTAAAAGAGTTCTCTCTGCTTGTGAAACTTGTTTTGACCAACTGTGGATACGTTTGGAAATGCGATCCTTAATGTACTTGAATACTGAGCTTTTGTTTTTACCTATAGTGCTTGGGAAACCTAGATACAAACCAAAATCAGTGACCTGATGAGTATTGAGAGTTGAAGTAACGTCGGCCTTTAAAGTAGGTTTTAGCCCAGTGGACAGCATAAGTGCAGATTTGTCTGTGTTTATACATTGACCTGATGCTGCTTTGAAGTTATGTAAGATTGTATTGAGAGCTTGAGCATTGGAGGTTGATGCTTCACCAAATATGACACAATCATCAGTAAAGAGCAAATTGGTAATTGAAGTATTGAGACCTGGTATAGTGTAGCCATGATAAATTCCAACGTCATTAGCTAGCTTGGGAGCCGAAGATAAAGTTTCCATGCAAATAATGAACAAAATAGGCTATAGTGGGTCACCCTGATGCAATCCACGGTGAGGTTGGAAAAAAGGACCTGGATAGCCATTAATAAGGACAGAAGTCTGCACAGAAGTAATACACTGTCGCACCAGAGATATCCAGGATCCATGAAAACCCATGCTTGACAAAACAGCTAAAACAAAGTCCCATTCAATTCGATCAAAGGCCTTTGACATGTCTATCTTGTAGGCGAAATAGCCTTTAGTCTTTGCCTTTGAGCGTCGCATGGCATGTAGGATTTCATGAGAGAGTAATACTTGGTCTGAAATGAGGCGATTATGCATAAAAGCAGCTTGATTGTGGGAGATTACACTTGGGAGAACATCAGCAACACGATTCACCAGAACCTTAGAGATGACTCAGTATATAGTATTACATGAGGAAATAGGCCGGAATTTGTTGATTAACATAGCTCCTGGAGACTTTGGAATGAGAACAATATGTGTGTCATTTAGTGATGGGGGCATGATGTTGTTATTTAAAAAAGATAGGCACGTGCTCATAAAATCTTCGCTAATGGTGGTCTAATATGTGCGGAGAAAAGTCCCATTTATCTCATCTGGCCCTGGTGCCTTTCCTGGGTGCATCTGATTATATGCTTGAATTACCTCTTCATGAGAATAAGGCTCACCCATGTGTTGGTATGCAGCAGGAGAGACTCTATCAGCTACACAAGCGAGGAGATGATAATCTGGATGAGGGTTTGAAGATGTGAATAAATCTTGGAAATAATGTCGTGCCACCTGTTCAATACCTTCCCAGGAGAATTGTAGAGCATGGTTATCAGATGATAAAGTGTATATTGTATTCTGACGTGATCTCATCTTGTATCGTGCAAAGAAGAAAGCCGAGTTACAGTCACCTGAGGCCAGCCAGTTCTGTCTGGATCTTTGCTGCAATCTAATTTCTTCTTTTAACAAAAGGGAATCCAAGGAGTGGTTTAGTTCATTCCAATGTTCAAGATTACGTTGGGTAGGCGCACTATTAGCAACCAAATCAAGCTCCTAACGTGTCTTTATTAGGAGCTTTTTTCAACCCAGATTTGTCGCTTCCCCCAAGTTCGAAGATGCTGACCACATTTCTTAAACTTTCCCACAATAATCTGAAACTGTTGAATGCTAGACTGATTGCACCAAGGATTTGCATTGTGGCTGAAGTGCCCAGCAATTTTCAAATCTGAATGGTTTAGGACCATGACGAGTTCGAGGGTGAAGAACCAGCTTTATTGGCTTATGATCAGAGTGACCCCAAGGCAAGTGGAAGTTTGATGCTGCTGGAAAGTGATCAAGCCAAGAAGCATTACATAGAAACCGATCTAAACGACTGCGTGAGTTTCTGTCTTGCATGGTCTTGTTGGTAAAGGTAAATTTGGAGCCTCTGAAACCCAAATCCTGGAGTTCACAATCTAACAAACAATTTTGGAACTCAGTCCATTGCACATGAAGATACCGAAGTAAATTCCAGGTTTTCCATTTCTGCATATTATCCGACCAGCCATACAAACCAGAAAAACGCCATTGACACCCCCCATTAGCTCCTACCATTACATCAACATGATGACTCGATAAACTAAGCACTGTTACATCCAAATTCACAGACCAAAAGAGTGCCACCCCAGCCTTCCTACCAATACTATCATCACCCACCCAGCAATAGTGGGCAAAAACTTAGCAAAAGGACGTAGTTCATAAGTAGACAACTTGGTCTCAGCCAAGAATACAAAAGAAGGTGCTTCTCGATGTATTACATCCCTGATCCAGCGAACTTTGTCAGCAGAACCAAGACCTCTGCAGTTCGCCACCAGCAGTGACATTATGTTTACCCAAAACCAGTCCCCTAGAATCGAGGGAGATACAAATCATCACAACCACCCAAACAAGAACACAAATTGAGAGACCACTGCACATAAGTTGAGAGTCTGCATACTCAGAATAGAAGGAAGTTGCAGAAGCCATAAGAAGGGCTCAGTTGAGTACACAAAGTACCGCAACCACACTAATCGTCCAACCAAATCCGAAATCAACACACTTGAACCTTGACCTCGAGTCAATACCCGCACCGGGCAGAAGAAAAACCCAATCGTCACACCGAACATCCAAAGATTGGAACTAGATAAACAGAGAGAAAGCCCCAAATCACAACCGCTGAAAGCCCCTTCTGAACCCTTACAAAAGAAACCTAACCAATCCGAATTATTTTCAGATTTCAGATATTCTCACAACAAAACCATACATAATCCATATCCACGAGGGGAAAAATGTTGCGGAAGAGCTGCAGGAATTTTGTCAATCAGTGACCCATCCAAGAACGCAACTTAGGGTTTGACCACTTCATCCCCGGCAAATTCTACTATACAGCTAGAAGCACGATGCTCCGTGCATCGTGCTTCCGGTACGTGGATGCGTGATGTTTCTCTTTTTATTTTTATAATTTAAAATTAAAATTTTAATTAATTAAATATAATAATCTTGAAAAATCTAGAAATTAAAAATAAATAAATCTAAAAAATTTAGTAACCGTTAATTAAAAAAATCTTGGGTTTAGAGGAAAATCTACAAATTCAAAATAAATAATTCTAAAAAATGTATTAATTGTTAAGTAAAAAATCTTAGTTTTAGAGGAAAATTGTACTAATAATCCTTTATTATAATGTCAATAAAAACTAGTCTGGAATTTTAATCTAAGCAAATTTCATAAAACATTATAAGATAAATTTTGAACAAATGGTTTAAACTGTTGAACAAATGGTTTAAAATGTTGAACAAATAGTTTAAAAATATTGAACAAATGGTTTAAAATGTTGAACAAATGGTTTAAAATGTTGAACAACGTGTATTACTAATATGAACAAGTAACTGGTGTTTAAAAATGGCGAAAAAATTAGGAAAATTATAAATTATATGATATGTTTATAAAAAATTACGATTGAACAAAAGGCTTAAAAGTTGAACAAATGGTTTAAAATTGAACAAATGGTTTAAAATGTTGAACGTGTATTACTAATATGAACATGTAACTGGTGTTTAAAAATGGCGAAAAATAGGAAATTGTAAATTATATTGATATTGTTTTATAATAAATTTCTGATTTGAACAAAGGACTTAAAATGTTGAACAAATGGTTTAAAATGTTGAACAAATGGTTTAAAATGTTGAACAACGTGTATTGATAATATTAACATGTAACTAATATTTAAAAATGATGAAAAATAGAAATTGTATAATTACAATAAGAAGATATTTAAGAGAGATAAATTTTTTAAAACTGTCAATTATTGAAATAATTTTTAAATCAATAGAGAAATTAAAATAATTTTTTTAATATAATTTTAAAGACAAAATATAAAAACAAAAACTACCATATAATTAAAAATCACAGACCGCGCTTCCGGTTGTATAATAGATGTTTTGCTTCATCCCCTATACTCGATGGTTTCTTAGTTCCATACAGACCCAAAATAGCTCTACGCAACTGTGCTCCACCTGGCATGGGATTGAACGCGCCGCACACACTTATTTTGCTGATCTTTTTTCTACTACGCACCCGCCTGAGGATTTGCATCTTCTTGCTTGTGTTGAGGATCGGGTGCCCCTCATCTTTTTGACCCAATGGGAGCTCCTTTCACTAGCGCTGAGGTTGTGGCAGCTTACAAGCAGTTGAATCCTTCCAAAGCGCCAGGCCCAAATGGCATTAATGGAGTCTTTCTGCGCTCCTACTGGCCAATTATAAGTAGCGATTTTATTGCCACTGCTTTAGATTTCCTCAATTCTGATACCTCTGTCAGCTCTATCAATCACACGCATATTGCCCTAATTCCAAAAAAGCAAGGTGCTACTTCAATCTCGGATTTTCGGCCAATCTCCTTATGCAACACTTTGTATCGGGTTATTTCTAAGGTTTTGGTTAACCGAGTACAGTCAGTCATGCCTTGGGTCATTTCAGATAACCAGGGTGCTTTTGTTCAAGACCGCCTGATTACCGATCAAATCCTTGTTACTCATGAGATTTTGCATATGATGCGTTCTTCTAAGGCCAGGCTACGGGGTTACTTTGCTTATAAGGTGGACATGTCGAAAGCCTTTGATCGCGTGGAATGGTCCTTCGTCTTGCAAGTTTTACAGCGGATGGGCTTTCACCCTTTTTGGATCCGTGCAGTCCGCAAATGTCTTACCACTTCCACCATGGCGGTCCTTATAAATGGGTATCCGGGTACCACTTTCAGCCCACAGCGTGGCCTACGTCAGGGGGACCCCCTTTCCCCTCTTCTCTTCATTTGCTGCATGGAAGTTCTGACATTAGCTCTGCAGCTTGCATCTCAGGTCAATCATTATGCAGGTTTCTCTATGCGCGGGCTTTCGACGCCAATCACCAGTTTACTATTTGCGGATGACTGTATTCTGTTTGGCAAGGCCACTGTTGCCAATGCGCAGGTCCTAGCAAACATCCTTGACGATTTTAAGTTGGCGTCTGGTCAATGCATAAACGTTGATAAGTCAGCCCTCATGTTCTCCAGCCATTTGACCGCGCCTATTTGCCAGGGGGTTGCGGCCGCACTCCGAGGTCGCGTCGTTACTGATCTGGGTATGTATTTAGGTTTCCCTGCCCATGTCGGACGTAGTCGTAAAGCCGTTTTTGCTTATATCAAAGACAGAGTTGCGAAGCGCATCCAGAGCTGGCCCCAGCACACCTCCCAGGCAGCACGCTTAAACCTTATCAAGTCTATCTTGCAAGCCATCCCCACGTATGTTATGTCTATCATCGAGCTGCCCAAGTCCTTGCTTTAGTCTATTAAAAGTATGATTTCTAGGTTTTGGTGGAGTGGTACTACATCAAAGACTATTCACTGGAAGAGTTGGCATCACATGTGCCTTCCTCTACAATCTGGAGGTTTAGGTTTCCGGGACTTGCACAGTTTTAATCGAGCCCTTCTTGGCAAGCAACTTTGGCGCATCATGACTATGCGAGAGTCTCTGCTTTCCCGGTTCTATACAACCTGGTATGTTGGGGCTACCCCTTATCAGGCCCTGCAGCCGCCAGCTAACTGCAGCCCCATTTGGCGAGCTTTGTTAAAGGTACGTGACCTCATCGATCTGGGTTCTCGAACTCATGTGGGTAATGGCCTCACCACACATGTCTCTGATCGCTGGATACTCTCAAAAGAGGGGGGAAGCCCTACCTTTGGTCTGTCCCGGAGTTTTTGCGCCATGCCAGGGTTGCGGATTTTATGCTTTCTCCACTGCATGGAATGTTCCGCTCCTGCATGCTCATTTCCATCAGGAGGATGTGGGACACATTTGTCAGCTACCTCTCCCACCTGATCAGTCCACGCCGGACACACTGTTCTGGGGCCTGAGTAAGTCTGGTTCCTATACTGTTAAAAGCGCCTATCATTCAGATGTTGCTTTATCGCGCTCTTCCCAGTCTTCCACTTCAACGGCTCCTCACTCTGGGCCTGGTCAAGTGGCTAAGCGTTTTTGGAGCCTTGAGCTACCACCACGTGTTCGAATATTTGGGTGGAAACTTTTGCATGGGGTGCTTCCATGCAATGCAATGTTGGCGTCACGCTTGAAGCGCCCAGAATTAGCGCCTTGTCCGCTTTGTGGGGCCTGTGATACTTTCGTTCATGCTTTTTATAGCTGTCCTTCTGTCTCCACTTACTGGGACCGATTGGGGGTCTCTCCCTCGCCGCTTCGGCTTCCGGATCCAGGTTTTTTGGATTGGTTAACGCACACATGTTTAACCCTGCCACAGCTTCAGCTCACCCGGCTCCTTTCCTTGTTATGGCGTCTTTGGTATGCTCGCTGCCAGGTCGCCCATCACCAGGTGCCATCGTTCGAGGCTGGTTGGTTTTATGCAGACAGCTTTTTGCGCAACAGCTGTGCGGCTGCTTCTTTTTCCACTTCAACGGTCTTGTCCGCTCATCGGTCTACCTATCCTTCATGGGCAGAGATTTCGGTTGACGCTGGTGTTGACAGGTTTGGTGCGTTTGGTTTGTCAGCAGTTGCCACTCACCGACCTTGTACTCTGGGGGTGGCAGTCATGGGCGGGAGAAGCATTCGGCTTCTACCATCCCAGGCAGAGGCCATGGCTGTTGCTTTAGGTCATGCGCTCGCTCGTTATCTGCATCTGCAGCACTTCCGACTTTTATCGGACTGTAAAGCCGTTACTGACTACCTCTCCGACTTTCAATCAAAGGGCTTGGATGATGCTACTCAGGGCCTGCTTCACGCAACTATTGCTTCTTTACATGACTTTTCAGATGTTGCATGGTTTCACATTCCTAGAACTGATAATATTATAGCTCACAACCTAGCATCCCAGGCTAGAAATGCGCAACTCCGAGGGAGCTGCCGGAGGTCCTCTGACTTCCCGACCGTTGTACGGTCTATATGTTCTTAATATAGTTGCACGGCTCTTTTCCAAAAAAAAAAAAAACTGTGCTCCAGGCATATAGTCGTAGTTGCTTCGATGAAATTAGTAAACCGGCGAGTAACCAAAAAAGGTTGTCGCCATGAGAACGTCACCGCTTCTTGAACCAACGGCGGACTACCCCAGCGTCGCAATACCGGGCAATTTCATGGTATGTTTTTATTATTTGTACTCAATGTTTAATTGCAAATATTAACCGAAGACCTACTACACAAATACTATATTTGAAACAAAAATACTCAGTAATTTTGACACGAAAGGAAAAAAAACCCGATCAAGAAGAACTTAGTCGAGAGTAATTGACGAAGGGCGTTGGCGACTGCAATCTTTAGGGTACTGATGTAACTTTGAATCCGCAATTTGCGCTATTCCTTTTCTGTTTCTCTCGACCCTAATTTGTGTTCTTGGGCCTTTGAATCTGCTGACTGCTGCGGACTAGGTCTGCATCTCGTTCTTAGATTGCGGTCGCAATCGGTGATACTTTTTTTTTTTTTTTTTTATAATTTCCATGCGAGCTGGAGCGAAGGAGGCCACCGGTTTTACTTCTGTTTTTTTTTTCTTTGAAAAAACAGAATTTGGGGGTTCTTAATTGATACTTCAGTCGAGACTACGATAGTCATACTCGGCAGATAATTTCCTCAACGAACGGTGAGTACTGGGTAACAGCCCGGCCTTAATTGTGCATGTTTTCGCTTGTACTACCTTATAAGCATTTGTATGGATTCTATTATTATTTCTGTAAGATAATAGTGGCTTCTTGAGCCAGCCGAACTTCCTCGATGTGCCGGAGTTTGGAAGTGGCATTTTTTTTTGTTTCAAACCAGGCGGAACGAGTGATCATTTGTTTTATTGTGTGGTTGTATATCCCGAGAAAGTGGTGGCAGTTATGGCACTTGCTATATTTTCCATAACACAATATGGCCATGACGGCCCCATGCGTGTCGTTTGACAACGCCAAAGTTCCCTGTGTTGCATACATACAACTTTGTTTAAGCTGGTCTATCAGTGTTATTAGAAGTAAATGTTGACGAAGGGGATATGGTCATCGGCTCAGTTAGTCAATGAACCTTTGCTTCTACTGGGGAATGATTCTGGAATGTGATGCTGCCAGTTTTGGATGATTGGTTTCAATGGATAAGTGTGTCGATAACTTATTTGTAGCCTCTCTGTCCAGAACATTCTAAGCTAACGTTGATGGGCTATGGAGTTTTGTTTTCTTTTTCTGGTCTTTATTGCTGAAATAGAGTGTTAAAGAGCCAGGTTGCAGTTGATGTAAAATAATCTGATGTTTCTTAAAATGCTATCTAGGTGGCGCTACATGCTCTGTTCTTTGGCTGATTACAGTTACCACGTCATAGAAAATTGACGTATTAAGGAACTAGAACCATTGTTAGATGCAAAATCCCAATGTTAATTCCATAGTGTTTAAAGTCCCAACTGATGTACTAATTTCAGCATCATTTTTCCTTCTGTTTAGATGTCTCCATGCTCCAATTCTCAGTCGGGGAAACCTGGGAATGTCGTGCAAGAAAGTGCTACACGTACTGCCTGTCATCTGTCCAGCATCTATCAGAGCTCGGTGGAGCATGAAGAGGATGAGGATGAAGAGGAAGACATGGATTTCAATCCTTTATTGAAAGATAATTCTTCGCTGGAAGCTTCATCAAGTATTAGCTCTGAAGTTGAAGGGCTGGATGCGGATGTTGACAGTGGTTATGATGAGGCCCAAGCTTTTGCCCCCTTTTCTAACAGCGACAGAAAAGGTGACGGGTTACATAGTTCTAGTTCTCTAGAAGAAATAACTGGGCGGATTGAAGTTTGTTCACAAGGGCATGGTGATGATCTTAACCTGGAAAATGTGATGGACCTGGGCCCTAAGAAGGGAAAATCTGACCTAATCCCTCAATTGGAGAACAGCGCTGTTATGAAAAATGACACTTCAAGCATTGGAGGAGCACATCCCAGCAATGATTTTTCTGAAGCAGAAATGAACTTGATGAGTTCTAGGATGCTATGTAATCCTCGAGATGATGATGCAATTTGCAAGCGGACTAGAGCTCGGTATTCTCTTGCTAGTTTCTCCCTTGACGAGTTAGAGGCATTTCTTCAAGAAACAGATGATGAAGATGATCTTCCAGATGTTGATGATGAAGAAGAGTACAGAAAGTTCCTTGCTGCTGTGTTCAACGACGGGCATTCTGACGGTGATCTTGCTACTGTGGACCATGGAAATGATGAAGATGAAGATAATGATGCAGATTTTGAGCTTGAACTTGAGGAAGCCCTTGAAAGTGATATCATCAACTGTGTGTCTGATTTAAACCGGGAAGATTCCAAAAGTACTGCTGTTCGGCGTCCTAAGACAAGGAGAAACATGCGCCAGATGTCTTCTATTGATGTCAAAGAAAAAGTTCCAGAATTTGTAAGAAAACCTTTGCGACCTTTAGTCCCGGTTTTCCCTGGTGCAACAGTTGCTCCTCTTCCTGGTTATAATGGTCGACATTCATTGCTTCAGACTTCTCAAAACTTACCATCCTGGCCTAATCTGTACTCTATGAATGCTTTTACACCTGATCAAATGGGGCAGCTATTTTGTCTAATCTATGAGCATGTGCAGCTTCTTATTCAGGTATATTCTCTTAGTGTTCTTGACCCGTCTCGGAAGAGCATCGCCTCTCATGTTCAGGGTCTGTTGTCTGAGATGCTTAAAAAACGTGATGAAGCTCTAACTTTGAGAAAAACTCCTCATCCCACCTTTTTCTTTCGCTCACCTCACTTCCATCCTTCAGCATTGAATGGAAATTTCAGACGCTGGCAACAATCTGAGGAGAATGCTACTGGGTCATCTGAAGTTCATGATTCTCCAAGTTTTGATAACCAACAAGGTTGCACAACAAGCTGTGATCAGCCAAGCGAAGCATCAACTATTCAAGATCTCCCGGGATCTTGCTGGTTTCCTTATTTAGATAGTCCTATTCGTTCTATATTGGATATTGCACCTCTGAAGTTGGTTGGAAAGTACGTTGAAGGTGTTACAACTGGTAGTTAATGGGAATGTTCAAATTATCTGTGTTTTGTTTTCAGGTGATTTCATAGTCAAGCTCTTTTGCTTGTCTTTATGTTGAGGTATCTTTCATTTAACTTTCAGCTGTGCAAGATCAGATGCGACGATATGTTGAACCCACTGGTGGCCTTGATGAAGAGAAGCAACCACTCTTTCCACACCTTTGTTCTCCATCACAAGTGGTATCAAATGCTGAAATTACCAAAGGAACAGGTAGTCAGGATTGTGGTGGGGGGCCATCGTTGTTGTCAAATCATGGAGCACCGAAGAAAACTTTGGCTGCTACTATTGTTGAGAGTACCAAGAAGCAATCTGTTGCCTTAGTCCCTAAAAGAATTGCTGAACTAGCAATGCAGTTCTATCCTCTGTTCAATCCTGCTTTATTTCCTCATAAACCACCTCCCGTATCTGTAGCAAATCGTGTTCTTTTTACAGATTCGGAAGATGAGTAAGTGTTTGCTTGGCTGCTTTCAAGTGTTTCTTGAAGTGTCATTGTTTATTTTCCCTTGAAGCTGTTTGCCTTTTTTATTACAAGCCACTAATTACCTAGAATTGTGATAGCTTTTTCCTTCGCCATGTGTGATTTTAATCTGCTTTCCTATTATGCTTGCATGAAGAGTTTTGCTAGCAGAAGCTTGCTTTATTTGTTACCCTTTTAACCATATTATTGTGGATTAACTTATCTGTTGGGTGCGGAATTTTGATTGTTCTGTGTGTATTTGTCTGCAGGTTACTTGCCTTGGGGTTGATGGAGTATAACACTGATTGGAAAGCTATCCAACAGCGTTTTCTTCCCTGCAAATCAAAGCATCAGGTAAATTGAGTTTCCTCGTCATAATTCGTGAATTGTTATTTGGATTTTTTTTCTTGATTTTTGGTAAATGCTGTTTTTTTACAGAGGCAGAGCGTTATAATGTGTTTAAATTTTTTTCAGTAGTGACTATTTTTAAGCGTCTTGGGGACGTGATTCTTTAGTGGTAGGATACAAATGCTGAATAACAGCATCATGGTAATTGAAAATGCTCTGGCTCTATGGCAGATTTTTGTAAGACAAAAGAACCGTTGCTCGTCTAAAGCGCCAGAGAATCCTATTAAGGTATTTACCTGTGAATGTCATCTTTTACTTTGAACTTTTAATTTCTTTATGCAGTAGCTACCTTCTAAGTTTTAGACATTAATTTTTTCTAGGGGTTGAGCTGGAGACAATTATGATTTGATACTCTGGATTATACAATATGACTTACCCCTTGCTTACTCAAAATAAGTTTGCTTACATCTATTCGACTTCGCAGCTGAATGTGATAACACAGGAAACCGATAAAGCTGTCCCTTCCTTATAGAAAACTGTCTTGCGTCTTATCTGTTCTTATGCCATATGAAATTGCCCTTTACGTGATGCAGTCCATGTGAAGTTGCTGATTTGACACTAGTTTTCAAGTTGACGTGCATCTTCTCTTTTCATCTCTTGTCAAACAACTGCCGACTTATTGTCTTCATAAAGTGAACAAGATTCTTGAACAATGAGAATGGTTGAAATATATCTTTCATTCATTCATTCATGAATGTATTACCACTGAACCACTAAAATTAGAGATTACATATGCTCTTTTGAGAAAAACATGCATAGAAATTAGCCTAAACAATAGTCTGTTGCTTCTTTGCAGGCAGTTCGAAGGCTAAAGACATCACCTCTTACTACAGAAGAGATATCCCGCATTTCTGAGGTCATTCAACTTTTGTGATACTTCTATTTTCATCCTCTAGAGTATGGAAAATCCTTGAACTCTACAAACTCCTTGTTTGATTTTTTAATATAGGGGCTCAAAATGTTTAAGATGGATTGGATGTCCATCTGGAACTTAATTGTTCCATATAGAGACCCATCCCTCCTCCCTCGGCAGTGGCGAATTGCTCTTGGAACTCAGAAATCTTACAAGCTGGATCCAAGCAAAAGGGAGAAACGGAGGTTGTATGAATGGAAGAGACGACAGAGCAAACGTTTTGCTTCGGTAACTATAATTATTTGCTTGAGCAAGTTTTGGAATGATGAAGTTGAGACTGGAAAAAAATATTACTTAATTGAACCTTGAAATTCTTATCTTTTAGTTGTTTGTAAATTGATCCTCTGTACATGATATGCACTAACCCTCCCAAATGAGAAAAGGGTACTCCGGTTTAATTACGATTATTGTGTTAGCTATTGAAGAATGAATGAAATCTTTGCAAGTCGATTTTTTACCTTTTCTTTTTTAGTTAGTGACTGTTTTTCCTTCTTTTTCACTTCCACTACCATATCTCTATTGGCATTCTATTTTCAAATAAAAAGTGGATCTATATTTCATCGAAACAAGACCTCTAAAATAATGTCGAGTTAAAAGATGGAGTAGTTACATACTCATATGTGTTAGTATTGTGTGTGGTGTATGCTCTTTTAACATTGTTTTGATAATCCTTTTTCTCGTTCTAGAAAGTAAGGTGCATTTTTGATAAGTCATAAATAGCTGAGGGTAGATTAGTAAATATCTTAAATAACTGAGGATAGATTAGTAAATATCTAGTTCTAGGCTTTTAGTATAAAAGGAAAATGAATGCTCCTCAGAAGGCATCCGATCATATTGGTGAAGAATACTTTGGCCTCTTAGAGAGGATTAGGCCTCTTTGAGTGTCTTTGGCCACTTTGGTGGATTAACATTGTCTAGATAGGGCTTGATCTTATCAAATTGTGTCAGAGCTACGCTCTTAGGTGTGGGAGTGAGCAAGATTTGTGAAAGTTCATTAGAGAGAAAAGACAGCAATGGAGGATCTATGCAATATTTACGAGCCTCCTATCTTTAACGAAGGAGACCCACACAGCTGGTTGCACAAGGTTGAGAAGTATTTCGTCACCAACTCCATTGATGATGACTTTCGGTTTCAGGCGAAAGCCTAGTGCTTGGAGGGAGAAGCTTTTAGATGGTTTGAATGGTTGTGAGACTTACTTCGGGGAGCTTCCTTGGACGGATCTCAATTGACACAAGAAAAGGAGGTTGAGGAACCAATTGGCAAGAGGAATGAAGAAGAAACTGAGGAATTGGAACCGGATGAATTCTCGAACCAGCACTATAGTAAGAAATTCTTGATGATGTGCCGGAGTTGGAGGTACTGAAATCTAACAATCCAACAATTTTAATCGCCAAGGAAGATATGATTCAGGAATTGAAGGCAAGGAGAAGGAAGAGGTGTTGGAAATTGAACTCTAGAAAGGGAGAAGATAATCGGAGGGAAGGAAGGGATCTTTGGCGTAGCCAAAAGTGGTTTGGGGAGTCCGTAAAGAGAAGAAGACAGAGGAAGTTCGTTCTACTGAAGAAAGGAAAAAAGAAAAGGTTGAAATGAAAGAAAAGAGGGAAGAGGATGACAGATGTATCTGGTAATCGAAGAAATAGGGAAAATTCTTTTGTCGATTCGTCACCACCTTGTGTTGTCCCTGATTTGTCCAGACGTGCTCCGTTCGACCGTCCACCAAGCATTCACTGACGGATTCAAAGACACATTGTCATTCGATTTTTCACCAAGCGAATGACAACAAGGAACACGAAGAAGGTCATATTATCGAACAACCAGAGGCGACGACTCCTCCAACGTTTTCAAGAATGCTTAAGCGGGAGTGTCACCTTGTTGGGTAGAACCCCCAACCCTAGTCGCATTGACAATCACGATCGAACTGGTTTCTGGATTGGGGATGAAAACTTCTGGTGGACCAAGCCAGATGCAGTGGCCAATTGTTGCACGTGGGAAAGGAGGTTGCGAAGTTTAGAGAATGGGATGACCCTCTTGTCACAAATGGAGTCCACTAATTGAACCGATCGTAGCTCACATGAGTTACACAATGGAGACGGTGCCGCAAGCTCCCTTGGTCAACAACCACCACGGCAGTGACTTTGAAATATTTGTTGGCTTTGCGTGTCTCAAAAGAACTGGCAACTCCTCTTCAGTGATGTGATGATCCAGGCTAGGGGTGTTGGAGCTGATAATGAAGGAAGTCAATATTTTCTCCGTTTCCTGATGGATATGAATATCTGATATTTCTGCTGTTTGCTGGTGCTTTTGACCACTGTTTACATTGCCAAGAATAGGTTTTCATATAGAAATCCACTGCGACTGCTTTTGATTTTTCTTAACTGTTGCTACTCCAATAGTGACTTCTTCAAATCCATTGGAGTTGATTCGGCGTCTGCTGAGTATAGGTACTTGCATGAGAAGATGGAAGCTGCACGTTCTATTGAAGAACAAACCGAGATAGCACACAACTGGTGGAACGTAACTACATTGTCGGTTTTTTAAATAGCTGCGGGTAGATTAATAAATATCTAGTTCTAGGCTTTTAGTATAAAAGGAAAATGAATGCTCCTAAGAAGGCATCAAATCATTTTGGTGAAGAATACTTTGGCCTCTTAGAGAGGATTAGGCCTCTTTGAGGATCTTTGGCCACTTCAGTGGATTAAAATAGTCTAGATAGGGTTTGATCTTATCAATTTTAATCTTGACTTTTCTGGCTGTAGAAATTGTTGGCTTTTGTACGATATGCATATTAGAGATACTTTTGACCATGGTTACAAAGTTGTGCTATAATTTAATTGAAAGGGAAGTTTCATCAAATACCACTAAGTTTTTGCTTAATTCATGATATATCACTGTGTTTTTAAAATTACATAGTATAACACTGAGTTTTAACTAATTTCACCATATAACTCTTTGTTTCATATTTCATTTATTCCTTTGTTAACATCACTAGAAAAAGTCTAAATTACCCCCTTAACTAAGTGAATCAGAAGAAAAAATGCCATCTCTATAGACTATTCCCATTTCATGTTTTGAAATAAGTTAAGAGGGTATTTTAGACTTTCCAATATTGTTAACGGAAGAATAAACAGAGTATAATTCGGAGTGTTATTTGGTGAAATTAGTTAAAGCTCAGTGTTGTGATATGTAATTTTAAAAACACAGTGGTAATCGTGAACGAAACAAAACCTTAGTGTTATTTGGTGAAATTTCCCTAATTGAAATGAATGGTTCTTGACAGGTTGCTAATGGTGTAAATCCTGGTGTTGTTGTGCAGATGGAGAGTGGGGACAGTGGCATAGAAAAGGACAATGAAGTGTATGCTCATGAGCTGTTCTTATCAGATTCAAGGCCAGTTCCAGCAAATCCTTCATCTGAACCCTCAACTTCAAATGCTTATTCAGGATGGTTGCCAAGAGGTGAATCTAACATGGAAGAGTCAGAATCCTTTGACAAAACTTGTGAGAAACGTGATTCTTCTGTACAAGGTTCTAGATCATGGGGCACTGGTCAAACATCTATGGTGAATTTGTCCTCTACTTTACCGGCTTCCAGATCCGTAAGATATGAACCTATTGGAAGGCCATATAGGTCCCGTCATCCTAGGAGCTCTCATGTGGTAAAATTAGCCCCTGGTTTGCCACCTGTTAATCTCCCTCCATCTGTCCGCGTGATATCAGAGGCGGCTTTCAGGAATCCCCAACAGACCCCCCTCCGGAACAGAAAGCATAGATAGCCCCCGTTGCATAGGAAACACATCCAGTTCACCAAATATGAACCAGAGGAAGGATTCTTCTCAAAACCATGGTAATAGCCCTAGATCTGATATTGTAATGCATCCTTCTCTGTCTGAAGCCCCTGGAAATAGGCATGCACCATGTAATCTGTTAACCGATGAGAATATTGGTCCAAGCTCTCTCAATCTCTGCTCTGCGTGGTCAGAGCAGAAAAATCATTCCTCAGAGACCGGTAGCTCCCGTAAAGTTCTTTCAGGGGTTGATCGTTGTGAACCTTCTGGAAATGCTATTACTTGTGGTGGTGCAGTGAATGAGTTGGACCTGGAAAGCAACACACTATCTATCTCACCGAAGGCGAAAGATTCAACTACATGTGGCCGAGAAGGTATTTAATTTTTACTGTGCCGATTTCTTAACACCAAACTTCATTTATGATTATGACTTCTATAACTATACCATTCCATTTGTAGCAGTTTTCCCTAGCTATGATGAAGATGGAGGTGCCATTGCTGGTGCAGGAGATTCGCCAATGCTTCATGAGATTATAATGGAGCAGGAGAGTTGAGCGACTCTGATGAAGAAGTGGAGCATGTCGAGTTCGAGTGTGAGGAGATGGCTGACTCTGATTGTGAAGATGTAGAATCGAAATCATGCCCTATTCTCAACATCTAGATATGGTAATTGATTCTATTCAATGAAAGAAAAGAAGTGGACCCATCCTTCCTCAATAATTACATATGATCACATAGCTTCTATCTGTTGGCCATCACGTATCATATATTAATGTGATTGTAGTTAGCTCTACGATGAGTATGATTGGACTAATGATATGGACTTGCTGTATATGTTTCTAGATCAGATAATGCATAAGTGGTTATATAACTACTGTTTTGCCTACATTAGGTTCTTGTTTTTTTTTCTTTCCCTATTTTTGACTGATCAGGAGCACCGAGTTAACTACAGATAACGCAGATTATTCTGATCAGCTAGATGGATCATATCGATGTGAGAATTCTGTGACTGTGAGTTAGCTGGGTCCAGAGAGACTAACCGTGTTTGAGTCGGGATGGAGCTGTATAGCAGCAGCCTCTGATAGTGGCAAAGTCGTGGGCAGTGGTGGAAAAAAATTCGGGCTTGTCACTCTCTCAGTGAGTCATTTGAGATCGAGTATGTCAATAGTTACTTATTTCCGTTGAAGTCTACTTCGACTTTCAGGTGGACACCCTTTGCGACCTTGTTGGAGAAAATCTTGAACGCGTTACAGTTTGAATCAGAGTTGTTTTCCAGTGCCAGTAAATATGAATTCCTGAGATGAGCAATTAGCAAATGCTTCTGTTGTTTACTTTGTAAATGCAAATAGAAACAGAAGAAGGTGATAATTTATGTATTTTTTATACCTTTGCTTGGTAGGCGCACAGCACAATTTTGAAATAAAAAGCTATTTGAAGTCCTCCTTTTTACTTATCATAGTTACTTTGAAAAAATAGCCGATAACCGCCTGTCAGTTATGTATGTGGCCCAAATGTCTGTCGGTCGGATGCAGGTCCGTTCTTAGTCAGCTGTAAGTTGTAGCTCTTATGTCTGCCGAGCTTGTAGTTGAGTGGTGGTTGTCTTTCTAAATTTATTTTACTTTTTTTTTCTGTTCTCGTTTAGATATTTCTAAATAAATCCTTACAAACTACGATCAGTAAAATAATTTACAATTGTTTTTGTTTTTTTGGTCCAATTTGAATGACCGCAAGTAGTAATTAGTTGAATTTTCTCTTGAACGCAACAGTTTTAAGGAAAAAAATAGTGGGTGATGATTGTTTGTCGTAAATCTTTGTCTTAAATATTTTTACTTTTAACGAATTTCATTATCTGTGAAGTACATGTTTATTTCCTGTATTTCTATGATTAATGAGGTATTTGTCTGACCGACTATACAATTCTATGTTTATTTTACAAGGGGTTACCATGCTTATGTTAATAGTTCAAGATAAAAAAACACTATAATAAGTAAGGACTTGATTTTCATGTTGCTGGCTTTTGTTTGCAATCACTATTCATGTTGCTGATTTTCATGTCTGGCCTAGTATCTGCCAATAAGATTTATTGTTGCATCAATAGTCATTACTAATTAGATATGTATTCCAATATAGTATTTCACAAAAGAAACGAGCAGATGTAGCAGGAAGAAAAGAAAACAAATTTCCCTTGCTTATCCAACAATGTTTCAAAAACCCACTTTGCTTTTTTCTATTCCTTACTTTTGTCCATAGTTTTACTTTATAGTTGTGTTCTCATAATCGATCAACCAAAACCTCCCACTATATCGTGTTTTCTTTGTTTTAGGTTGATTATAGATAGCAACACATGGATAAGTAAAATTTTAGTGAGCTCATGTGTTCTGTAACCTAGATCCAATACATAGGATAATTTTCTATTTTTTTTTTGTTTAGTTGCCATAGTAACGTCTGCCCACTATAC
>CM041777.1:292963398-293011110 GCA_023374045.1 Limonium bicolor
AGGCAACTTCCTGAAACATTAAACTGCCCACTTGGACACACAAATAAGATCACCATCCTTCTTCAAGTATCTAGAGTTGAACAACATTGCACACCGAGAAATATCCACTACCACACACTTGTTCATTACATTCCCAAAAGTCTCATAAAAAAGGAACAAGCTAAGTACTACTTCTAGCACCAGTACTAGCACCATATCACTTGGTATCCCAATCAGCTATCTTTTTCAATTGGTTGAAGAAGTACCTCCAGGTGTTTGTAGATTCACTTGGGACCACAACAAATGCTACAGGGAAGATGCCATTGTTTCCATCAATTGCAATTGCTGTTAGTAGTACCCCTCCATATGGCCCTTTAAGATGACAACCATCCACACCAAGAAAGGGCCTACAACCATGGAGAAATCCTTCCTTCTGAGCATTGAAGCACACAAACAGCCTTGTAAATGTGGGAGGAGAAGTAATGTACTCTTGATATTGTATGTCAATAATGGACCCAGGGTTTCTATCAAGAGCAATTTTGCAGTACATGGGGAGCTTAGCATATGACTCATCATGATTCCCCTCAATCATGTTCAATGCCAACTTGCTTGCCCGATAGCACTTGATGTAGCTGACCTCAATGCTGAATTTTTGTCTCATTATCGCCATAATGTCTTTGGGCGCCAATTTCCTATTGGCTCTAATGTCAGGCAGTATCTTCTTCGTGATCCACGGGACCGTGGCATTTGGGATCTTGGCAATCCTCATACAATCATGTTCCTCTCTGAGGGTCTTGATCATAAAAGTAGTTTTGTCAGGTTGACGAGATGCATGCAATCTCCAAGGGCATGTGTCAGTGTTGTTGCACCTCACTGTATACTTCTCAGGATCATTACTCAGCCTATGTAAACCAATACCCTCCTAGCAAGCATAGTTCTTGATCACCTCCAAGAAAACCCTCTTACTTTCAAACATATGGTATGGTCTTAACACAACCTTTCCATCAGGTTCGTACTCAAGGTGAAGCCCATTCTTCAAATACTGTGGTTCTTTAAGTGCACAATCTTCTTCATCTACAGAGCAGGGCCGTCTCAATCAATTTGGGGCCCTGTGCCAGTCCAAAAATATAGTCATAATATATAAAGATATTATCTTACATATAAAAAAATTTATATATTAATTTAAATAATAATCGTTGCTTATTAATTAATAAATTATCTAACAAAAAGTTTTTTCTAAGATATTGCATTTTAAATTATTATATATAAAATAATAAATATTAATTTTGTGATACAATTTTTTTAAAATAAAATTGACAAAAAATTTGTTGAATAACAATTTTTAAGATTTATTTACCACCATATTCTAATGGTGACATTTCATCTTATAAAAAACATTGTACAAAATTATAATAATTAATTTTATGTACATAGAGTATTATATATGTTAATTTTTTTACTATTAATTACTTTATTGTTTTATATGCTATATACAGTAATATAGTTTTCAAATAAAATATCATATATTTTTTATAATTTGTTACATATAATTTTTTAAATAGATTATTAATTAATTATTACTAAAAAAACAAGACCCTCAAAAAAATGGGGCCCCCGATAAGTGGGGGCCCTGTGTCGTGGCTCCACCTGCACTCCCTAATAGCCGGCTCTGCTACAGAGTAGTACCCACTATCAGTTTTTGCCTCTACTTGTTCCAGCTTATCATCATCATCATTGTCATGAAGCTCATCATCATCTGAAAAGCTGGAGTCGGTGTCCGCCACACAAGTATTTTCATTATCCATGTGACACCATGAATCATCAGAAAATGTTGGACCATTATCATCAGCCGGAGCATCAGTAGCAATGTCTGCACCAACATGTGAACCATCACCCCCGTCAAAACCACTATCAATAGTGATATCATTATCTCCGCCAACACTTTCAGCCCCTTATGCACCAGTTTGTGTATTAACACTTCTTGGGGTAGTGTTGCTAGTTTGGGCAGATCTCAATTGTGTGGTAGGCTCATGGGCAGCAACACTTTAACCAGATTAGTTCGTATTGTGAACGAACTGTTTAGCCCTTTAGGTACCTTCTTCTTGTGCTTTCTTTTAGTAGGGTGCATGATGGATTTATCGTGAGTGATTTAGAAGAGGTGTAGTTGTTAAAAGAAAGAAATTAATACTCAAAATATCCGTCGGGCTGCAAATTAAAACCCGGTCGTAGTAGTGTAGAAGACAGAAGCGGCCGGGGTCAAACCGTGGGACTATAGCGAGCTAAAGTAGTTCCTAAGCTTGTCACAAAAGGGGGGAAGTTAATTGACTTGTTTTTAGAGAATTAAAAGAGCAGATTAAATTACTGAGTGCAGATGAATTAAATGGAACTCCGGGTTCAGGTTTTATATAATCTGATTAATTATGCTATCTCTTCCGGTTTAATAAATTAGTTTGGCAAAATTCCTGTTTTATCCTAAGGACTAAGTCATAGACCCTTAAGAACTCGTTTACCAGAAAATGCTCGGTCTAATCAAGGTTCGAGCAGTACTATGTAAACGGACGTTAAATTCGAGGAATTATAATTGCATCTGTAAATACTAACTTATTAAATCATAATAAGTTTTCTCCAGATTTACGGCTTAAATAACCTGTCTATTTATCACCTGGTCTGATCAAAATAGACTTAGGAAAGCATTTTAATAAATTCATGTAATTTATTAAAATGGTGAGAGAAATCCTTTAAGCGTAACAAACTGTATTTATTAAAACCGGTAAAAATATTGATTACATAATTAAACAAACCATAATTAAAAACCTTGCCCGGAGCAAATCCTCCTTAGCCAGACATATTAACTGGTAATAAATCTGACAAGGTTGGACGTAATACAGCACGGAGACGTGATTAGTGAATGGAGAAATGGAGGGGTCGAAGAGTGAAACATGTACGTAGGTTATTATAAGTGAAGTGGGTGAATTTGAGAATTTAGAGAACTGGGATATGAGATGTACGTGAGTGTTAATGGAAGAGAATAAATGAGGTGAGAATGAGTGATTTTCTGGTTTTCTCCGTGCACTCGTACAAGGCTGTAGGGAATGGGTATTTATAGAAGAAAATGAAGAGTAGTGGTACGTAGATATTTGCTTCATTGATTGCTTCATTGATTGAAGCATTAATTGCAGGGGACAGGAGGCAGACTGCAGGAGCGATTTAAGGTAGGCGTCGGGGTAGATAGATAAGACGATTCAAAAACTAGCCGGATTTGCGATTTTAATCTTGTCCGCCTGTTAATACCGCCTGATAAGTGGCGGTAGTGGTAGTGTTGTCCGCCTGTTAATACCGCCTGATAAGTGGCGGTAGTGGTAGTGTTGTCCGCCTCGCGGTTGCATGTGAGGAGACCGCCTCATAAGTGGCGGTAGAGGTGGAGACGACCGCCTCGCGGTTGGATCAGAGAGGACCGCCTCATAAGTGGCGGTAATGCATGTGGTGTCCGCCTGGCGGTTGGTGGTGGTGTCCGCCTATAACAGGCGCGGTTGCACCATTGACCGTGGCCTATTTTCCTTCCAACTTTGACCGGCTCTAGATTTTCGTTTGGACTCCGTTTTCTGAGCCGCTTGCGTCTACGCGTTCGTCTCTTTGACTACTTCACTCCTCCTGGTTGGTTTCCTCATGTTAAACCAATAATTTTGTGAGATAAACAATAAAACATAAACTAGAGGAAAACTAACCGAAGTGGAGAAATGAGCAAGAAAAGTGCTAATATAAACATGAAATACACCTATAAAACATGCTCATTTGACACTTATCACACCCCCACACTTATCTTTTTGCTTGTCCTCAAGTAAAACCATGTACCTAAGCAAGTAGGAAATGCTCAATACTAACAAATATTATTATGAAGGGTAGGATAAAAAAGTCAATAGTTTATGATCTCTAAAACTTATTGAGGAGTGTGAAAAATTATCTGCTGGTGGCATAGGTGTGCTCAAGGTGAAAACAAAATAGAATTTCGGGGTATGATCTAAGGTACTTCAATGTTTCTTTTGTTTTGGTGACTCCGAGAACTTTTACCATGGCCAACTTTTCTCAAGAATGGGCATTGAGGAGAAAATAAAAGGAAGAAAAGATTTATGCATTTGCTTCACTTTTGCATGAGATGAGAAAATATAGGCATCACGCCTTTGTATTTAAGAACACTCAACTCTCTTTTGTGGTTACCAATGGTGTCTCGAAAGTCCCTTATTTTTTTTATACTTCTTTTTTTTTAACAGAGAAATACCCCTTAGCAATCCCTAAGAGAGAAGACAGAAAGAAACCCTGAGCAATAAAATCCAACCAATTTGCAGATTATTTGGTCACACCGCATATAAATGCTCCTCAAAAGTAATCAAATGTAAATTTTGAAAAATTTTGTACCCTTTATCCTACAATTCATAATAGTATTAGTTTTTAAAGAGAACAACCTACATTAGCAAGGTACATAATTCAATTAGAACAAATGCGAGGTAAGCAGAAAAATAAGCAGAGAGACTTAACAAATTTAAGCATTTAGATGACCTGAAAAGGCTCTTCCCCCACACTTAAGCTTAAGCAATGCCCTCATTGCGTAGATGAAATAAAATTAATAGGGCAAGCAAAGTAAAGGAAAGAGTGTACTCCCCAGATTTCGTAGAGTGTGTAGAGCTCCCCCACACTTGAGTGCTGCTGTGTAATGTCATAATTTTAACCTGTAAAGAATTTTCTACACAGCGAGAAGAACTCAAGTGAAGCCTGCATTTTATTATAGCAAATAAAAGGGAAATATAGTACAAAAAGGAAAAACATATTAAATTAAAGGAAATTTAAAGATAGATAGTGGGTTGCCTCCCACCGAGCTGCCCGGGTTTAACGTCTCTAGCTAGACGTATTTTCTTTATTATCCCGGATCATAAATGAATGTTGACAATGGCAGTACCGGGATCAGGAAATTGGCAATATGTAGGATCGAACCACCTGGATCAAAACAAAGTATTATGGCAACAATGATAGTAGGAAGAGACAAACTCCACAAAACCTGGTTTTGAAGGAGGTTATTGCTGGCATTAATCTTGTAGTGAAAACCGGGTGATGGTTGTAGTGCTTCCTCAAATTGGAGAATGTAAACATTCTCCCTTTGTTGGTGAGCCGTATGGGTGCAAGAAGGTAGTGGTGGTGCTTGCTCAAAGTCGAGGATGTAAATTTCCCCCTCTGGAACGAAAATGAAGGTGGAAGTGAGCTTCAACGGGTGGGTGGGGTGGGCGTTATTTTTCTTTGTCGAAGGGCCCAAATTTTCCAATGGATGATCCTTAGTGTGAGTATCATCCTCTTCAAATTTAAGGATGAAGACATCCTTAACTGCGTTGAGTGGTTCAGGGAGAACTTCTGGGAAATTTGTATCTTCAAATTCTGACCCTGGATCAAACGGAAAGATGGCCTTCTCACTCAGCGAGCCGACTGCGAGTTTCCACCCTACTTCTTTGTTGCACAAGAGGGGAAGGCTGTGATCCTCCAGATGAAGATCAAAGTTGGATGGCTTTTCCTCTTCGAATTTGAGGATGTAATAATCCTCGTCTTCTTTGAGAGGCTCAAAGGAAGAGCCTTGGTTGAATTCAACTTCAGAGGGAGGTGGTTCCTCGAAGGTGATATTGGTATTTTGTTTGGATGTTCTGGCGGGAGCGAGCATTTCCTCCTCTTCATTCTCGAGGATGTAACAATCCTCATTGTCTGGGTATAGCACAGAGAAGGAGGGAAAATAACGGTAATTGACTTCAGAGGGAGGAGACTCCATGAAGTTGAGGTAGAAGTTGTCCTCTGATGGCTTGTCTTCAAGCTCAAGCAGAAGGTTTGATACCGTTTGCTCATTTTCGAACGGGGGTGGTGGTATTGAGTAACTCAAATCCTCAGGTAAATCGTCCACTACATGAACCAGTTTGCTCTCCGGTTGCTGTGATGTAAGGTCTAGTGGACCTTCCATCATTTCGTTTATCGCAACTAATTTGGCATAGAGCTTCATTTGGTTCATGTCGAGGTATTCTTCCTCGGCCTGCTGCTCCACTTCAGGGACCATTTCACTCTCGGGTTGTTGCTTCCTTTGAGCTAATGTGATGGGTTGGTCCACTATGTAAATTGCTTTTGCATACTCTTTTGGGTTTGGATTGGTCTGTGAGGGGAGTTGGCCAGGAGGTCTTTGTTGAGTTAGAAGCTGTTGTATTTGAGACTGCAAGGCTTTTTGGTCTTTACGAAGGGCTGCGACCTCTTCTTGCGTATCTCGTGATTTACCCATCATCGCCTTAAACATTTCCTGCATCTGAGACATATCAGACTCAGGATTCGAAGGAGGTGGAGCTGGTCGGCTCGATGAAGCTTCATTGCCATAAGGCTGTTGTTGATATTGCCTTGGGCCTCCTTGGAAATTGGACTGAGGTCTGTAATTTTGGGATGTTTGTAGGGTATGTGGGTTTTGGATATTTCCGGTGTTTGAGTAGCTAAGGTTGGATTGCATGTTACGTTGCCATGGTTGTCGGTATCCTGAATTGTTGGTGATGTAGTTTGCTTCCTCCGCTGCTTTCATTTCTTGTAGTTGGGGGCATTGTTCATAGTCATGAGGCCCGCAACATTGCGTACAAGAAATTGTTGGTGACGTTTGAGATTGAGGAGCATAGCCTGGAGGGGTAGTAGGTGGTCGGGAAATCATCGATTAGCTTGCTGAGGGAAGGAATTCATAGCCATCTGTTCGACCACTTTCTGTAGAGTGCTCACTTTTGTTGCTTGCTGAGCGTTGCTTTCCATGAGTTGCTCATGGCTTCTCATGAGCTGGTCGAATTTGTTATCACTCTCCCCAACATGATATAATCCTGGAGTACCGCTCCTTGATCCACCGGAGGCCCAGTCTCTAATTTCCTCACAGAGAGACTCCATGCTGTTCAGAAATTGTGCTCCCGGCTTTTTCAGAATGTCAGCCCCTAACGAAGATAACACCATTGTTCTGCACGGACCGATCAAGCCTTGTAGAACAATTGTGATAGATTGTCTTTCGTCAGACCGTGGTGAGGACAAGTGAGTAGTAGACCTTTGAAACGGTCCCAAGTTTCACAAATATTCTCCGACCCTGGTTGCTTAAATTATAAATTTCAGCAATCATCTCCAAAGTTCGGCTCGGAGGTAGGAATTTGTCATAGAACTTGGTGGCCATGTCGTCCCAGGTAAAATGGTACTCGGTGTTAAGCTATGATACCACTTGCTCGCGTTTCCCGTCAGGCTGTGTGGGAATAATGACAATCTTGCATATTGAAGTACTGCGTCGGTTGCAGTAAGGCTATTGGCATGTTGTAAGAATTTTGTAACATGTAACAGGGCTTCGTCTGGACTGGTGCCATCAAACATGCCCAACTCCTTCACACATCGAATCTGATGATATGGCTTCAGCTTTGCCACTCTCGTATTCGGATGGGCTGAGGTGAGGAAGGACGATAGCAGGCTGTTGTCCTTGGTTAGACGGCCTGTTGATATTTCGAACCGTTGCTGGTGTAGCTGCCATGTTAGCTTCCGGGTCAGAATCTATCACTGTGTTGGTAATGTTCTGTTGAGTTCGTCTCTGCCTGAGATTGCGCAGAAAGGTTCTCTCGATTTCTGGGATGTAACCAACCGTGTGATTAATATTCTCTGGGAGGCTCTGTGACCTGGTGAAAGGCATACACCACTCAAAACAGAGAAAAGAACTGGTTATACGTTAGAATAATAAAAGTGTTAGGAATTAGTAGACAGAAATTTAAAGTTAGTAGTTAGTATACAATGGAACGAAATGACAAGGGAACGAAATGACAATGGAACGAAATGACAAGGGAACGAAATGATAATGGAACGAAATGACAGAAATAAATAACAATAATATTAACAAATGTCAGAAGTCCGATGTCCAAAATTAGATGTCCAAGTCAGATCAGAAGTCCGAAGTCCGATGTCCAAATCAGATGTCCGAAATTGGATTCAGTTGTTTTTTTTTTAATTTTATTAGTTAATTATTAGATTAACAGATTATTGTAATTAAACAGGTGAATTAACCGGGGCTTAGGGACTAGATTAAATCAAGTCCCCGGCAACGGCGCCATTTTGCAGAATGGATTTATCGTGAGTGATTTAGAAGAGGTGTAGTTGTTAAAAGAAAGAAATTAATACTCAAAATATCCGTCGGGCTGCAAATTAAAACCCGGTCGTAGTAGTGTAGAAGACAGAAGCGGCCGGGGTCAAACCGTGGGACTTATAGCGAGCTAAAGTAGTTCCTAAGCTTGTCACAAAAGGGGGGAAGTTAATTGACTTGTTTTTAGAGAATTAAAAGAGCAGATTAAATTACTGAGTGCAGATGAATTAAATGGAACTCCGGGTTCAGGTTTTATAATCTGATTAATTATGCTATCTCTTCCGGTTTAATAAATTAGTTTGGCAAAATTCCTGTTTTATCCTAAGGACTAAGTCATAGACCCTTAAGAACTCGTTTACCAGAAAATGCTCGGTCTAATCAAGGTTCGAGCAACTATGTAAACGGACGTTAAATTCGAGGAATTATAATTGCATCTGTAAATACTAACTTATTAAATCATAATAAGTTTTCTCCAGATTTACGGCTTAAATAACCTGTCTATTTATCACCTGGTCTGATCAAAATAGACTTAGGAAAGCATTTTAATAAATTCATGTAATTTATTAAAATGGTGAGAGAAATCCTTTAAGCGTAACAAACTGTATTTATTAAAACCGGTAAAAATATTGATTACATAATTAAACAAACCATAATTAAAAACCTTGCCCGGAGCAAATCCTCCTTAGCCAGACATATTAACTGGTAATAAATCTGACAGAGGTTGGACGTAATAACAGCACGGAGACGTGATTAGTGAATGGAGAAATGGAGGGGTCGAAGAGTGAAACATGTACGTAGGTTATTATAAGTGAAGTGGGTGAATTTGAGAATTTAGAGAACTGGGATATGAGATGTACGTGAGTGTTAATGGAAGAGAATAAATGAGGTGAGAATGAGTGATTTTCTGGTTTTCTCCGTGCACTCGTACAAGGCTGTAGGGAATGGGTATTTATAGAAGAAAATGAAGAGTAGTGGTACGTAGATATTTGCTTCATTGATTGCTTCATTGATTGAAGCATTAATTGCAGGGGACAGGAGGCAGACTGCAGGAGCGATTTAAGGTAGGCGTCGGGGTAGATAGATAAGACGATTCAAGTTGAAGACGACGACTGCGAAGAAGAAACTAGCCGGATTGCGATTTTAATCTTGTCCGCCTGTTAATACCGCCTGATAAGTGGCGGTAGTGGTAGTGTTGTCCGCCTGTTAATACCGCCTGA
Source organism: Limonium bicolor (assembly GCA_023374045.1). Classification (NCBI taxonomy): domain Eukaryota; kingdom Viridiplantae; phylum Streptophyta; class Magnoliopsida; order Caryophyllales; family Plumbaginaceae; genus Limonium; species Limonium bicolor. Next base: position 292,972,747 of record CM041777.1, read on the forward strand.
TAAGTGGCGGTAGTGGTAGTGTTGTCCGCCTCGCGGTTGCATGTGAGGAGACCGCCTCATAAGTGGCGGTAGAGGTGGAGACGACCGCCTCGCGGTTGGATCAGAGAGGACCGCCTCATAAGTGGCGGTAATGCATGTGGTGTCCGCCTGGCGGTTGGTGTGGTGGTGTCCGCCTATAACAGGCGCGGTTGCACCATTGACCGTGGCCTATTTTCCTTCCAACTTTGACCGGCTCTAGATTCTTCGTTTGGACTCCGTTTTCTGAGCCGCTTGCGTCTACGCGTTCGTCTCTTTGACTACTTCACTCCCGGCTTGGTTTTCCTCATGTTAAACCAATAATTTTGTGAGATAAACAATAAAACATAAACTAGAGGAAAACTAACCGAAGTGGAGAAATGAGCAAGAAAAGTGCTAATATAAAACATGAAATACACCTATAAAACATGCTCATTTTGACACTTATCATAGGGCTGACGAAGAAGGATCACTAGGTATTGCACGTGAAGAAGATAGTTGATGTAGGGTGTTTGGTTGGACAGCGGGGGGAGGAGGTTGTGCATGTGAAGGTGGCTGATGAGGGGTTTGGGTAGTATGAGGAGAAGGTTGTGCTTGAGTGTTAGGTTGGCTAGCCGGAGGAGGAGAAGAATAGAACATTTCATCGGGTTCTATAGATTGAATTGGAACCATCCCCTGATGTTGCTCATATGCCTTCCACATATCCATCAAATGAATGATTCTCAGCCTCCCTTACTTCCAATGTTATCTTCTCCATGGCGGAACGAGCTTTGAACATGTTAACCAGAGTATCATTGCAGATCTCAATGTCCTTCTTACTCTTTGGGTGCTTGTAGAAGAACGTAGGGTTACTAGGAGAATCGATATGCTGTCTTGCCATTCCTTTCATGTAGTCCCGCATCAACTCGATTGTCGAATATAGATCAGGGTCTAACTCTGGGAAGCAGAATGTCCATCCTTTGTAGATATCTCTATAACGTGGACATCCATACTCACAAATCATTCTTCATTTAAGAATCCTGGAGCCAATAAACAAAAACACAATTGTAAGAATCATTTAGAAACAATAGTAAGGCATGTTTGGAATTAAAAGGTTACACAAATCATCATTATCTTCCAAAACATTTAGCAAAAAAAAGGCCTGTTTGACACCAGACCGCAAGCATTATCTTCCAACATTAAAACCAGTCCTTGAAAATAGACCATTTTCGTAGCAACTGAAACATCATCTCAACATTCAGTTAAGCCATTGCAGTACCCAGAATCAACTACATAAAATCGAGTGAAACCAGATGTACCACCGCAAGCACAGAAAATCTAGTGAAACCAGACCGCAATCATTATCTTCCAACATTAAAACCAGTCTTTGAAAAATAGGCCATTTTCATAGCAACTGAACATCATTATCGACATTCAGTGAAGCCATTGCAGTACCCAGAATCGATTACATAAAATCAATGAAACCAAGGTATAGAAGCGAGCACAAAAATCGAGTGAAACCAGACCGCAAGCAAATTGACCAACTAACAGGTCACATGCCACAGCCAATACATCCCCAGATTCTAGAACAAGAAGGGTTCACATCGAAAGGGAAGTACGTTCAGGTTACCAGAAATCGCAAAGACCAATAGCGAATCTGTAACACCCCCGAATAAACATCCAGTAGTACAACAGCTCCTAGCCTTAATACAAGACAACTATGCAGCGGATTCTCAACATCATCCAGGTGTCACAGACGCCAACCACCCACGTGGTTGACACAACCATACCACCAACACCAAGTTACGGTCTGCATGACTGGAAACAACCCTCAATCAAACTCATATACAACAATAGTAACATTCCCAATTCCCGAGTGTCTACAAAACAAAGTTACCAAATCATAAACTAAGAAATTACATCTCGGGTTAGTATCAACCCATATATTACACATACTACTACAAACTTAAAAGTCATGCCCTGATGGACTACCCCCATGGTAGCCATCCCGCCTACGCTCCGTTATTGTCCGGTACAATACCTGAAAAAATTGGGTTGTAAGGACTCAGCAAACTACGTTGAGTATGAACGTGTGTAGCCCGTATGTTGCCGGGCCACACGACTAGCTTGGTCGAATATTATTAAGTCAATTTACATGCTAAATCAATAGCAGTAAAGCACACCACAATCACAGATATCATACACACTTTAAGGTATCATAGCAATTAACAAACCTCCGAGCATAACTGCTGCATCATAGCACACAACACGCAACCAAGCACAACGAGCTGCTAGTATAACAACAACCATCATGTAAGTAATAAAAACGTGTGCATAGGTATGTTATACCCAGGATCCTCACTATGGGATCATTCGAGCATTGTGTATTTTCATTTATTTTCTCTTGTTCCCATGATGTGTATTTTCTTCTCTTTCCTTGGCACCAGGTCTGGGGATATAGTTTAGATCCCGGACCATATCATATAGGCGCCAACTTTCCTTGTTTGTTCTTAAGAATCACATTTGTGAATTTCTTATTTGCTTGGCCTCATTACACATGTTTTCCTCTATTCCCTGGCACCGAGTCAGGGATATAGATTAGATCCCAGACTTATTATGTAGGTGCTAATCGTTCCTTGTTTCTTTAAAGGATTGTTGGGAATTCTTATCACCGCACGTTGGAGGACGTCTCCTCCATAGCTAGTCCCCCATTCCCGACACCCAGGGTCGAGAAAGCGGAGTCACCTCTAGACTCCAGGATAAGCTCACCATTTGTCACATTCCCCATTCCCGACACCAGGGTCGAGAAAGCGGAGTCATCTCTAGACTCCGGATGTGCTGAGAAAGTGGGGTCACCCAGGGCCCCCAAAATATATTCCACCATAGACGTTCGAAGGATCTGATGTAGATGCCAACTCCCCGATCATCCATACCGCGGGGCCCCGAGTGTTGTCTTCCCGGGTTGTTCTGTGTTTCACCAGTTGGTACTTTTCGTTTCATTATCATTATAATCTCGACACCATAATGGGTGTCATTAGCAGGTTCTCATAGTTAGAGAGGAGTTCCCCTTATAGAGTTTTCTTTGTTTTCATAGTTCGTTGTGGTTCATCTCGAGTTCCATAAACGAGAAAGGGACTAAACTATGTGTGCGCGCAAGTAATATGCCACAAGGATATAACAAGAATATAAGCAAGCCACAAGAAGCAATCTAATTTCATGCTATAGTCTTATAGTCATTGTCAAACAAAGCACACAACACACAAGCCGTGTAACACGGCAACATACGAAAACACATGTCCATACCTTATTCAGAAGCACGTGTCGTCTCACACGCGAGGTCTCGATTTGCGTTCGTTACGGACCTAACGTTGATTAAAAATAAGGTGTCAGTTCATGATTTCATGTGATGTCACTTCTAGTTATCTCATGATTGTATACCGGTTGTTACTCCCTAGATGAACTTTTGGATGCTAAATTATAGTGGCCTTAGACTTTCCAGGTATAGCCTTAAACTTTATGTTGCTTCTAGGGCATTTATAATGATGTTTTCACGTTAGCTAAGTCCTCTCGTTTAATAAACATTTAGAGTACTTTACGTACCATTGTGACAGGTTACTTAGGAAGGAGTTCAGCGCCTAAGATGTATCCCCCCCTAGCTATATAGGTTGGTACTGTATTAAACCTATTATCATAGTAGTATTATAATCCTTAGAGATACTCCTAAAACATGTTTGTACAAAAGCAAAAGTTACCGAATTTGATGAAACACCATCTCTTAAACAACCTCACTTTGATATACCAACGAGAGTCTAACCTCCCAAAGTGTGCTGTACCCACTTAGCTAGATGTATTAGGAATGTTTTTTTAGCTCATTTACAGACCCACTCAACACTCTTAGACCCTTGTAAATTAGTCATACTGAAGCAACAGATTATCGAAAACTGAAACAAAAACGGTCCTCTCCTTCTTGAACCTTGCTGTTAGCTAGTTAGATTAACTTCTAACTCTCCCAAATGGTTTAGTTACTGAGTTAGATGAATTGGTAAGGCTCTAAGCTCTTAAACCACTCAATACATCCCTCACAGCCCTCTGTAATAAGTTATACAGGAGTACAAATTTTTCAGGAAACTATAAACTGGAGTAACAAAGTCTGACCTTCTTTTCTTCTACCTCTTCTGTTGTGTCACACATACCGACTATCACTTTTCCCAACTGATTTAGTTACTTAATTATGTATTTAAGACAGTTCTAACTCTAAGACAACCCCAGTGCGTAACTCAAGCTACTGAGATGTCCCTAAACTGAATTAAGAAAGAATCTGAATTCAAAACTGATACATACTCTCGTGTTTGTCTCTGTCTATTCTTCTAAATTGACTTACCACTCCTCCTAATTGTTTAACCCACTTAGATGAGTGTTCCAGCATCAATTTTAAACTCCAAAACAGCCCAACTACTCTCTGTCACCGTTATACAGAACTACAATGGTGCAGAAACAAAACAGAGAAACCTGAAAACAGGGATTGTATGTCTTCTCTTACTTCTCCTTTTTGGTTTATTACATTGACTTCTAAACCTCAAATGAATATACCAATATAATGTATTAGCATTGATTCAGGTTTATTATTAAACCAACATAACCCCTTGTTGATATCTGTATCAGGTTATACAGAGATAGCGTGTTTCTGAAAAGCTGAGGAAAAACAAAATCTGCAGCAACTGAGGTTATGAACTGATGTATGTTCTCTGTATTGTGTTTTCTTCTGCTCCTAAATCTGTTTCTATTTAACTCCACTTGCTTACTCATTTAGTAAGTTCAAGCAACATTTTAAACCCGCAAAACCACATAGACAACCCTGTTAAGTTACAGAATTACCCTTATACAGAAACTAGGAAACCGGGAAAAAAAACTGAAAAAACTACCAAACTGAAACTTGACTCTGCATTCTTCTACTTCTAATATGTTAATAGCTTTCTCAGCATCCCCAGTTTATTTAAAAATATTCCGTGTATTAGCAAGCTTCTAGTTTTTGTATTGCGCACATTATCCCTTCTAGTATTTTCTGAAATCTGTTGTGCAGGAAGGAGAAGTTGTAGAATGGAGACTTGTTTTGTGCAGTTCTCGGTAGATGCTTCTTACCCAATTTCTCCTGACCACTTAGCTTGTTATCTACCTCATAAGCCAAATGGCATATGTTTACTTACTGCCCAGAATTTGATAGTTACTACCCCAGGTTGACGCCATGCCATTTAGGTACTGGGAACTCAAAACTTCGACTTCCAATCCATTAGTCTCTCTGCTGTTTATACAGAAGTTCACAACCAGCTTCCTTTTAGTCCTTCCCAGTACATTTCCCTGGATTACATCTCTATGTTTCTTGGCATTACACTTGTAGGGACTTAGATAAATGAAACCCATGGCTACACTGTCAACTCGCCACCACAGATATTTCACAACAGAGAAATTTTTTTCCACTGTTTCTAGTAACACCTAAAATAATGTTTTCAGTTTCTTACTATAGTTCTTACCAGAATGTCAACCACCCACACAGATAGCATTTCATCTAATGGTTACCCAGTTAACCCCAATAACTTCAAACAGAAATTTTCTTTACACAATATCAAGTATAGCTTTAGGTAGTAGTAGAGTTACAACCTTGGGGTTTTCAGTTGAGTTTCTTTGCTGGTTTCTCTTCGGTCTCCCTTGGACAACCTTCAGTCCTAGTTATGAAGGGACCAAGGGTCAATCTTTTTGTTACAGGTATATGTGTAAGTATATACATATATGTATATTTTTTCCAATTATATCAACGGGTAAACTCAAGAGCTCTGGGTTTGGTTTTACCTCGTGAACGGGGTGATTTCTCTTGGGTATTGTCTTTCAGTCAGGTTGGGGGTTTTGATTTAGGCCTTTGGCTTGTAACTGGCTACGCACAAGGAAACCGTGAGTTCTCTGGTTACATTGGTACCGTGAAGAATGATTGTAACTCCCTGGCAAACGAATGGGTTAGAAACATTTTACCTTCGAGAACATATACAGACAAATCGCACGGGTTGCTGTTCTAGCCCCGTGGTGTTACTGGAGTGTTTGATACACATTCAGGCAGGGAATGAAAGAGTACCTGAAAGTTAGTCGAGGCATTTTCGTGGCTCTGAGGCAGAAGAAATAAGGTAAGAAGCATGGTTGAGTGTGGCCTTACCGTTGAACTGTGTTAGTAACAGATTGGAGTGGCTTTCCTAGGTGAGTCATGGCTTAACCTTGATCAAAACAGAGGAAGTTTCTTCCTTCTATTCACGGTTTGAGCGGGGGATTATATGCGTATCTTCAACCAGACATCTTGGGAACTCGAAGAGCATTGCATGCGCAGGAATAAAAGGGCTGACAGTCCTTCTCTGGACTTGCGTAACGAGGGAAGTGGATGGGAGCACCTGAGGTCTGAGTGGGTTACTGCGTGAATATCTCCCACCAGGAAGTGTTGCCATGCGAGATTAAAGGAGCCGACTGTTTTTTTTTCTCAAAACTTGCAACCAGTGTGCAGTCAGTGGAGGAAAGGTGGGAGGACTGGAAGATTGTTTAGTACAGAAGCACACACGCAAGAAGGCAGGCAACAGTGGTTTGGAAATCAGTGAAAGTAGTTTGCATAGACTGATGGAAGAGCTAATGATCATTGGTAACCCAAAACCGGTATGGCACGAGGGTTATTCAGCTTGCATTTCGGACATGCTAGCAATTGGTGGGGCTGATTCTTGTTGTAGTTTTCTATTGGGGTCTAGTAGTTATGGTTACTTTTATGTCTAGGAGTGCTGGTTATTACTGAATATGAGCACAGCTCAACCGGTTAAGACGTTCAGGGGGTATATGAGAGGTACGGGGTTCGAACCTCAGCGGGAGCGTTGCTCCCTTTTCTTTTTTTTTTCCTTTCTTTTTTTCTTTTTTTTTTATGAGCTATGCACATGCTTCATTATATATACGTGAGACTATATAATATATTGCGTTATTAGTTAGATACGCAATCACTTAATTTTGTTACGTTATATATATACGCCCCTCTTATTTTGTCGTGTTTTAATTATATGTGCCATGCGACGTTATTATTTATTATTTGCAATGTTGTAATATCGTAGCGTTACATATATGTATTCTCGTACTCGTATACATACATGTACGTGACTATATTAGTATGTGACGTTGTCACGCTTTCGAACATGTATATACTAAACTTAGCTTTTCATAATTTATTATATGTCCGAATTATGTAACACGCTATTTCGGAAAATTCTTCTCGCGATTATGATTTTATGTGATTTATTGTTCAGGGGTGTTTCAGAATCAGAGAAAACAATTAGAAGCACAAATACCCACAATTAAGGTTACCAGAAATCGCATAGAGGAGGTGCGAATTAGAGCAGACTACAAGTACGAATCAGGAGGTGCGAAACCCTAACACAAATCAAATTGGGGGAGACCAAATCATCAAGAAAATTCATGAGCAGGAACATACCCAGTGAGGAGAAGAACTTTCACCCAGCGAGAAGAGTGCGAGAGACGTTGGACTGGGTACAGCAAGTATTCTAATTTCTTACTAGGGCATGTTTGGAGGTAAAACTGGTCAAATTTGTAAGTCAACAGTCAAAAACGGTCTTGGACGGAAATGACAAAAATTGGTGACGGATGTAATATCAATAAAACGTCATGGGTGGGCATTGTTATTTTTGAATGGTCATGGGTGGGCAGTGTAATTTCGATAAAGGTCATGGGTGGGCAGTGTAATTTTTCCTATATTCTAAATGTATCCGACTCAAGTTCGATTGAGGAATAAAGTTAGATGATAAATACGGGTGAAGTTCAACCACACCTAAAGTAATTTATATTCACTCTTATATTTTTATTTTCTCAAGTAATTTTTCATTTAGTATCTAAATAAAGGTGATAAATAAAATGTAAATTTTTTACTTTCACCCGCTTATAGTAACTTGTTTGCATATATGTATATTTTTCCTGTAAAAATAATTTTTTTCCTATGAAATAGTACATATGCACATATATATATGTACATCTATTAAAACTGGTTGTATAACTTTTTAAATATGTATTTTGTGCTTATAAAAACTACATTTCAATAAACAAATACTCTGCACAAATATAACAAAAATATAATTCTACTTGTTTCAAACAAAAAAGACAAGTTTACTTTTAAACAACTGGAAGTTGGGTGTTTTAACTTTATTTTACCGTGTTAGCAAACAAAAACTAGAGAATTTGGAGCCAGTAAAGTGAGTAGTAAGATGGTTAATGGGTCCAAGTGAAGAAATTGATAGTATAGACTATAGACTAAGCAGACGGTAGAAGGTGCGGCTTGCCCGCGTTCAAATGGGTGTAGTCTTGTCTATTTGGCAGTCCAGTCAGTTGCTGACTGGATTATTTTGCTTACTGGGCTACTTTTTTATTATATTAACTTCAATTGGTTGTAACTTTTAAATTATAAGTCCAAAATGAAAAAATATATCATTGTTCATCTAAATTCAAGCTCTTCAAAACTAGACCAGACATGGATATGTTTTAACAACTTTAAAATTTATATTTTTTATATGTATATATCTATACATATTAACCATACTTGATTCACATATACAGTTTAAAATACACCATACAACAATAAAATACACTACAAAACACTAATGTTCATTATCTGCTTTGAAATTGGTATGTTAAAAAATATGATACACTATATAAGACTTAAAATACATCATATAATAATAATAATATACCATAAAACAACAACAACAACAACAACAACAAATATATAATAATAATAATAATAAAATAATAATAATAATAATAATAATAATATAATAATATAATAATATAATAATATAATAATAATACTGCATTACAATAATGATCCATTATTAGTTTTGAAGTTTGTTATCGAATTCACTACTTGTTAGTTAATGAATTATAATATCAGTTTTAATGATTGAAATACCCCGGACTTAAATATGGTGATTAAATTATTCTAATATGATTTTTAGAGGCCTAATGATGCCTAAAGAATATTGGTGAAGAAAGTAAAATCAAAAGAAAAGAGAAAACGCGTAAAAAGCACAAAACGTAAAAACGTGCGTTACGCAACCATAGGAGGTATATGACCTCGAATAGGATCCTACATGGATTCCTAAGGCTTAATTATTCCTAAATAATATGTGGGAACAAATCCCGAAGAAAACGGATCCATATAGTGGATTAAAAACGCAACAAAGTCCTAAAGCACGTTTTTCGAGAAAACCCGAAAATGTGATTTTGAGCCATTAAATGGACGTGTAAAAATTATAGTTGACCATATAACTATAATTAAACATTAATGAAGGTCTAAGAATCATTAAAATAAAGAAACAAGAAAAATCCGGAAAACGGGCCCGGTTAGTGAATAGTGTCAAACCGGGAAAATTAGGAGCGTTTCTTGCGAAAGTCGAAAATGCCTCAGCTTAATTATGCAAGGGGGACCGGTTTTTATATGGTGACTCATCACCCTCTCCCAATTAATAACTAGCTTATAGTAAAATAAGACAAAAAAGCAAAAAGTAGAAGAAAAAAAGGTACAAAACTATATTTTTTCTTCTCTCTCTCTCTCTCTCTTCCATTTCTCATTTCTCTCCCCCTCTCAGCCATATCACTCCCCTCTCCCAGCTGACTTCTCCCCTCCTTCTTCTTCCTCACGCCAGCTGAAGCTCCTCCCATGGCTTCCCTCCTTTCTCCTCTAGCCCAAGCCACTACAAGGCCCCAAATGGAAAATTAATTACATATTCTTGCTCCTCTCATCAAGAGCTTTCTTTCCCTCTTTTCAAAATCTTCAAAGGATGAATATGACCTCCATGGGTATAGCCCCATTTGAGAAGAAAAGCTCGTTTCCTGGAGCTAGATCACCTCCTCTTTCATTTAAGGTAAGAAAAACTCTAAAAGCTCATGTTTTCCCCACTTTCTTACCTAGTCGATTTTGGCTCCTTATGGTGGGTTGTTTCTTGTTTTGTATGAGCATTGTTCCAAGCTCCAAAAGCTTATAGGGAGCCTCCCTTGATTCAAGACAAAAACTTAATTCTAGAGCTCCAAAGGGAAAGCCCTAAAACTTTGTGATTTAAGCCATCTACTTGAATCCTAGGGCTTTTCAATGAGTCTAAGTGTTTTTTACTTAGTCCCATCCCCTCTTTGAATGGTTATTTAGAGTTCTTGGCAATTGGATTGCCCATGGCCGATTTTGCATCAAGAGGAATGGAGAAAGAAGGAAAAGAAGTGAAAAGGAGAATTTGGGAGCTTAAGGTAAAATACTAACCTTAAAGGCTATCCTATATGTTTTAGAATTATGGGATGGGAAACTTAAAAGGATAAACCAAAATTGAGTTGAAAATGTGTTTTGTAGTTAGAAGAGAGAATTGTGAATTTATTTGTGATTTAAGGGCCTTGGAGCTAAGTGGTTTATGATTATTGCATTATAATGTAATTGGTGAATTGTGGATGAGATTTGGATGAATTGTGTGCTGGTAGAACCCACTATGGGCTTGGTTAGTTTTGAATTGAATTAGGTGATGAAGATGATGTATTTGGGCATGCTAGAAAAGTAGGGTTATGGCGAAATTTCTGTAGAAACAAAGTGGTTTAGGTGACTTTGAGAGTTAAAGTGACTTGGGGTCAACTATGAGTTGATAGATATTGAATTGGTTAGTTAACCATCTTGAAATGTTAGTTGGAGAATAGAATTGAGTGGTGCAAAAATCTGTTGCAAAAGTGATGTTTTAGTGTTTTGAATTCAACTAGCGTGTATGACCTTGTGATGGAGGATGGATTTGGGAGCTAGTGATGCAAATGTCTAGAAAGGACTTGGTATGGTCAAAATGATTGTGGATAAGTTGCAAATTGTCATGAGAGTGTTTTGAAATGCACTAGTGTGCATAATGTGCAAAAATGAGAAATGTGAATTTGTCAAATTGAGTAATGGTTTGATCAATGATTTAGCAAGGTTTAATGAGTTTTTAAGGTGTTATAACATGTTTGAAAACATGTGGGAAAGATTAGAAAAGAATTGGGTAAGATTTGAAGTTGGAATGGAGATAAAAATTGTCAAATTTGACAGAATACTGCTATGGTCCGAGACCTAGCCTAGGGACAAAGTCCCGGACCACCATGAATTTTCCACCGAGAGTAAAGCTAGCAGCTGGTCCAGGACTTAAGAGGAGTACAAGGTCTCAGACCAGTTTAAAATTTCCACCGAGAGCTTTGTTTTGCATTGGTCCGGGACTTAGGGGCCGGACCAAGTCTCAGACCACCACCCTGAAATTGAACCGTGAGTATTTAAATGAGTTCTAATGATGGGGAATGAGATGGTAATGATGTTAGATGATGTTTAGGACTTGTTTGGTGACATGTAAAGGTCCTTAGAAGTATAAACAAGTATGAGAGTGAATGTGGAAGTTGAGAACTTAAGAACACTTGAGCAAAGTTAAGATTGCAGGACAACGGGGTTAAGTACGGGAGTAATAGTCGTTTACATACTGTATTGTCTTGATGTTAATAGAGCCACTTGAAATGTTATCAGTGATTCGAGAATAATCCGAGGAACGTAAGATGACACGTTAGAGTAATTCCATGGTGAAAGGTATGGTTTTCTTGCAAATTGTGTCTTGCCGAGTTACGCTCGGCTTGTTTGCTGCTTGTTATGTGTCCTGACCTAATAAGATAAAAGCACAAAAATGTTTATTGCATTTGATATATATGTATATCTTGATGCCTGTTGTATGTGCTAACCCTCCTTGCTTGAGTATGCGATCTAACTGAATATTGTAGATCAGCTCACGTTAGGACAACGTTTGGTTAGCGACTCGTAGAAAGAGTCGATACACAAAATAACTAAAACGTGGAGAAACACGTAGGAAATCTCAACTAGAGAATAACTGTAGTTCAACGTTATGAACTCATGAGAAAAGTAAAAAGAGATGTACGGGATTAGTAAACTCCCTTTTTAATGTTTCGTCGAGAACAACGATAATACAATTTATGAACTCACTAGAATGTGAGAGAGATGTATGAGAGTAGAGAACTCCCTTCTAATGATAGTCGACCTCCTATTGAGGGTCCGACCCGGTATGAGAAAATGACCCGAATGTATAAGTATTCAAAAAGTTGGGGCAACCCTTAAATCTGAGAATACAAGAACTTGAGAAATTCCCTAAGTTATTAGATGACATCGAGAGTGATGCTTCTAGACTAATATACATAATTATGTTATGACTCCAATGAGAGGAGTGCTTGGGAATGTGAGAAGTCCGAGAGAGATTCAGACGTATTTGAAAGAAAGAGGAACTAAGAGAGTAGTTCCGGTTGCTAGTTAACCTTCCCACTATACTAGACCCGGTGTAGGGTTGAAACCGGGGAAGTAAGACTAGAACTTGAAAGCCTGCCCGGAGGTCAAGTGTATTGACTTAAGAATTATTCAAGAGTAGAATAATTGAAGAAATAAGATTGAGACCTGTAGTGTCCATAGAACTAAGAGAACAAGAAAAGTATTCAAAGAGAATGGATAAGATATTGAACAATGAGAAAGAGGCGTTAGTGAGGTAGTAACCCTCAAGGCCTAACGAGCAAGATAAGTAAACTAACTAACTTAATGTGTTAGTTGTGATTGTATTCCTATACTTGAATACTTGATATAATGCGAGCATGTTGTATGTTTACTGCACTTCATGTTATGATTTAAATAAAATCAATCGCATGCTTAGACGAAAATTAGTTGGGTGTGACCCGGTAGTAGCGGGTTGCACGACTATCATACCAGTAAAGGTGCTGAGCCCCTTTGGGGCCACTCATTCTATTTCAGGTACAATGAAGACGATTACCGTTCGAGAGTAGGACGGGGTTGCTGCTATTGCATGGGTAGTTTATTTACTTACATTGTAATTGATGTATTGTAAGACCGGAATGTTATCGGCAAATTGAGGATTGTATAGACTCGGTATAGTGTTGTATTAAGGATTGTATGTGACTTGGTTTAGAAATGAAATGATGAATGTATTTGTTTAAGTACTTGGGTATTCCGGTCCATCAGACCGTTACTATATTTGAGTTAGGCCTTGTTAGTCACGTGGGTGGCTAACGGCATTGTTTCACTCACCGTTGTGTTGGATTATTCGCTGTGTGGAGGTATATGATGAACGAGGCAAATAGATGTTAATGTCGAGATTAGCGGTAGGGATGTTACAAAAAGAGCTATCAGAGCGAAAGTATAGCTCTAATGATTGGAAATACCGAGTTTAGGAATACCGAGTTAGGAATTAGAGACTTAGGGCTAAGGGTTGAGTGATAGCATGAGAGGTACGCTAGATATGAACTCCCAGTATGAACTGGAAACCTACAATATCCAAACCCGCCCTCCACATCCCCCATTTTATAACTCGGAAAAGAACGCCAGAGAGACGGAAAGCCCTTTCTTACGGGAAAACCTAATCTGGCAGTTATAAAATAATTCTGTAAGGGAAAAGAACCTGTCATATGGTAGATTCCAGAACTGGAAATCCCGGAGACGGTTCCGTTTGAACGACAATAACCACACTTAATGGCGGGAGATTGAGAGATTCTGTCCATAGGAGACTGAAATTACGGCAACATGGGGTGACATGCTTAGCAGTCTCGAGAACCCTGGTTGGCCAGCAAGAAGGAAAGCACAACCGTGCAACAAAGTGGAAAAAAAGAGAAGTAACGAACCCGAGACACCTGTCTACGGGACCACAACAGTTAGATAATACCACCAACGGTATACTAACCGACTAAGGATATAGTTGGGAGTGGTTAACTTCAAAACTACAATGCCAAAAAGGTCCCAATACCTGGCCGACATAGCTCAGACAGCAACGAGAACATTTACGGAATACACTCTGATAGAACTACAGAAGTAGTGCCTGAACAAGTCAAGTCTCGGTAACCACGGTAAATGTGTGGGAATGAGCAATAAGGAAAGACACAAAAACTAAGTAAACAGGGGTCTTCGAGAGTGGAAAAGCACCTGGATTAATGACTATCATGTCAAGACTAAGGAGAAGCTACTCAGAAGACTGATTATCTAGACTAAAGGGTCAAAGGAAGAGAATAGGCTACCGAATACGGATGGAAACAATACCGTAACCGGTATACGTTAACCCGAAAACCAACCTGCATGGTGCACTTACCATGGCAAGTGCTATAATAACGGGGTTGTTCGAAGAAATTTTAATGACAAGGGAGGTACTTAGTAAAGTACCACGATGGCGAATGAAGCAATTATAGGATCACCAATCCTAATCACTTAAAGAACAAAACCTTGGAAGGGCCTAACGGTCTAACCATTGTAATAAAAGATATACCAGTCAGCGGGAAGCTAGACTTGGTCAAGACCACCAGACGTGGAGATACCATGAAAATTTTTCTTTCAAACTCAAAACTTTTCTTTTGACTCAAATATTTCTTTAACTTCGGATTTTTAAAACCAAACCCAGAAGAACCACAGTAAGTTGTCATAGGATGATACAAGAGGAGTTGACAACAGAATACTTCACTTAGGCGTGTGATGAAACACTACGAGTGTACAAAAACAAGATGTGGGACGACCGCACTCCAAAGGAGCTTACGGGCCTGACAGACCTAATTATGAGTTAGTCAGGTAAGTAGTAATGTATCAGTAAGATACCCCATGTATGTATACAAGTAGTGTACGGAACACGGGAAGTAGTCAACTCTGTACTACGGTCAGCGAAGCAAGTTCAGAACAGAACAGTTGATTACCTCAAACGATTGAAGAGGAAGAACCCAGTAAGCTAACGATCCTAAAGGAATCAGAGAAATCATCTAGAAAAATGATTAAAAGAGGAACTGCGGGGAGCACTGGTTAATGAGTATAGACATTGTATATGTCTCAAGAATCTCAAAGCAAATGCATGACAACTGGGATGAATACCCAGCCTAAAAACAGTAAGGCAATACCTAACATGGACACGTCAATGTTCAAAGAACGGGATGGAATTCCCAGAACAATCACTAAGACTACCAAGAAATATTATTCTTCACTAAAGAGGATATTTAACTCGGCCAAGAACGCAGAAGGAAGCGTCAATAGTTACCCGAGACGGGAGAGACATTACAATTCTAAACAGGAGAGTTCAGTATACGGTACTACAATGCGGTTAGTTAACGAACATATTCATAAATATAAGCCAGAAGAAATGGCGTAACTCAGTAACCACCTGGAACAATCCTAGAAAGTGTATAAGTCAACCACAGTTGAACGAAATATCGTGATAGGAGCACAAGAGTTTAGACGATACCCGGTTCAACACCGAAGAGGAATCCACTTAACAGAAGGCACCTGAAATTGCCAAAGGCAGCCTGATTGCCAAAGGCAGCCTGATATTTCTAGGGCTCCATGAACGGAAGCGTGATGCAACGACCTGTCATGGACCCCAGTATACTCAACCATTTGAAGGTATACGTAGAGTAAGAACTTGTGTGAACGGCCTACAATGAGCAGAGCTCGAGCCAACGTGGTAAAGCCATAATCAACTACATCAGATAGTTTAAAGGTTGCAAAGCATATATAGAGGTAAGAGATGGCCAGGAGTGGCACCAGTAAGAGAAGGGAGATTATGTTATATAAATGAATAGAGTGGAGGGAGAACCACTAATGATAGAAGTGGGGATACCTCTAGTTATTGTGGGACCGCGGGAGCGGTGAATATATAGATTCCAAAGAAGAGGCTGCCATCAGTGGATGTCTGAAAACAAACCTCTTTAAGAACTACTAATATATTGAAAATTGAGCATGTAGTTATTGCCAAGAAATAGTTTGGATCAAAAAAGAGAGATTTGCAAGATTTGTATGAAGAGAGAAGATTTTATAGCAATTGTCGAAAACCGAAAGAGTAGTCGGTTTAGAGCAAACACAACATGTGTACAATGTGAATTGTAAAGTAAACAACGCTCAAGGAGCATACGAACTTAAGGAAGAACATATTCTAGAATCAGCCAAGTAAATGGCAAACCACAATAAAAATGGTAGAAATACATGAGCAGAAGCTAACATAATAGTGGACGCCATGTGAGTCAATACTGTAGAATCAGTGAGAACATGATGCGCAGCAAGCGACCATTATATGAATATAACCAGACAATGATATGGAGAATAAAGCGGAATTATGAGTTAGAATCAGTGGAGATGAAAAGCAAGAGATGGTAAATAGACTGAGCAGTAAAGCTAGTAGTCTATACTAGGTGATGAAAGATCTCACATGGAAGGCATGGATCATTCCTATTGCAACTGCATAAGGAATTGAAAGTATATTCCTAGAGGATCAGTTTAATAACAGAAGCAATAAGCTTTGAGACAAGAGTACCCAATTGCTAAATAACCAACCCGTGCTAGATACAGAAGACTGGTAAACACACCAGTGTATATGGCGCGAGCCAGCCAAGCAGAAAGCTAGAAACAAAACCATGCGGCCGTTGGCCAAAGAGGCACGAAGAACGTTGGACATACCAATAATCAACTAATGAATTCCACCAGAATGGAAGCAGGAACAAACTTATGAATGTTATAAGGACCGATGCACGAGAAATGCAAGGTCGTACAATGAAAGAACTCTGGTACAGAACCAGTTAAGTGAGCGCAATTCAGAAGCCACTTATAACCGAGGAAGCACTACATGTTAGGTAGTAGCTCGACCTCAACCGACAGTAAGTCGGAAGCATTAAGTGAATTATAACGAAAGTACACAACAATATGTGCAATAGATTTCCAAAGAACTGGATAGAAAATCTATAGCTCATCGAGTCCGCGTACGGTAAGAAGTACCACGCATCGATTGAGAGAACCTTTATTTCCAATGTAAAAGGGAAAAGGGGAGATGTAAATACATTGAGAATAACGAAAAGGGCAAACCAAGCTCTAAGTTATCAGGGTCGCGCAGCAGAAGCTAGTGGGCCCATAATTCTAAGGTTTAATACACCTACTGAATGCGAATGAATGGCTAATTATCAATGCCTTGAAGCCTGAGAGGCTAGAACCAAACCCGATTATGAGTTAAACAAACTCCAATGAGAATTCTTGGTGCAGGGACTAAACCGGTAATATGGTTAAGACCCTTTGACCAGAATACATCGTATAATAGACTACATGGAAGTTAAGACACTCCATGACGCCCGAATTGAATGAACAAATGTTCAATGGTTACACATGGTAGATTACGTGGGCGTAATCCCTTTTAAGGGGGGTAGAGCAAAAAATCGCTTAGCGTATGTTTTATGTATTAAGTGCGTAAACTACGGTGTGCATAGTACCAAGGAATTCGTTTTGATGATTGGTACTTATGTTATATAAACATATGTATTCATTCATAGTGTAATTATGGTTATTACGCACTAGAGATGTGAATACCTTTGATATAAACTTGACTATCTTGTAACTCCGATGTGAGTATACAAGGGGAAAGGAGTAGAGAAACTCCTGGGGAACTAAAACCTCGATAGTATATGTCTATTTGAGATTAGACAGGGTGTTATGATGTATGATTCGGTATGAAACCTATGTAGAACCTAGTAGGAATTGAATTCCCTAGGAGACTTGATTTGAGATGATTGAGAATAACTGATGAAATGAGTAATAATTGATTAAATGAGTCCATAAGTATTGAATTCCCAGGTAAAGTATTTGGAAGTAAATTGAGAATGATTGATGACCTAAGTTCCATGTTTTGGAGATAAATTGAAAATGTATTGCTCTGTTGTAACACCCTATCTCTAAATACCATGATCGTTGCCCTAAGTCCATCCTGTACATTAACAACGCAGCGGAAAAGTTCTACTAAATTGGTGTTACCGGTGACTAACTAGGCCTATTCTCTTAACAAGTCACGGTCTGACTAACCGGATAATTACTCGAGCATCTAAAACATTACAATTCATAAACCACAACTTATACCGAGTATCTGATATCCTAATACATCATACTAACATCTCATCAATTTACTAAACGAGTGTACATGCACAACTCGTGTAACAAATGTAAAGCAACCCGAAGTACTCTACCCACTCCCACTCTCAGGTTGAGTCCTCGTCTGGCACCTACCTGCAAAGTTAAAATCACAGGCCCCAAGGGGCTCAGCACATGGCTGGTACAGAAAACGTGCAGCCCACAAGCTAGCCGGGTTACACACGACTACTTTGTCGAATACATGCAATTGTTTATTCATACAAAAAAATAAGAAGTACGATAACAAACAACACATTTATGTGAAACATTCACAGCTCAAATAAATTGAACGTCGCAATGGACGCCTATTAATGATGTAAGTTAGATTGCTAACTCCTGAGGCCTGAGAATTGTTTAATTCTCGTGTTTGACCATACCTTATAAGTATCAACCGTTCTCTTATTAGAAATGGTTGTTCTCTAACTGAATTGTTTATTTTTGTCGGGTCATGGTAACCCTAGCCAATGAGTTATTAGCTCCATTGGGTTAATAAACAATAATTCTTAAGTTATGAGGGGTGTAGGCTTGACCCTCCCGCGCCTCCTGAATTTGCCACCACCTCGAACTGTTCACTCGAGCTGGTCGGGTCAGTTTGTCGACCCTAGGCGATGCGGAAGACAGATCTGATACAGATGCCGACCTCCTATCCTAAACATGCATGACCGGAGTCAGTCCCGGATTCCTCTTCTCCCAAGTTCCAATTAGCTGAAGTCTCTTTGACGATTGGTTAGTTAAACCTCTCTCGGTATTAACCAACTAACAATAGGGAATATTTGTAACCTTATACAATTGTTATTAAACATAGTTAATGAACAAGCTCTGAATCAAATCGTGTTAGTGTACAATATACGCACGATAACAATACCATAAATTGGTTTTATGCTTAATCCTGTTTGGTCGTATCACAATAACACATAGCACACAAACCGAGGTAGACCTCATTAGCAAACAAGCTACAAGAATCCCATACCGTACACCGGAGACTGGCTAGCTCTTAATCCCACGTTCGCCTAATCCGCCGAACGCCTCTGACTTTTCTAGATCTGTAACCAGAACTAGTATTAGTATCATGTGTCTTAGAACTAATTTAGTTCTCTTTTCAACTTAAACCTCTTCCTAGGTTACCCCGGGTATAATAGTATACCATTAAACGGGTTCGTTCATTTCGAAGCGTTTTCAAGCTCAATTCTAATTCATTAACATACTAACGTCATTAGCAGTTATTTAGTTGCACAGTTAGCAACTTTAGACTCATACGGACCTTGTATTAGATTTTCGTATTTTTCACTATTCATCCGTATTTCACTATTCATTTATATGGTCCCGTATTCTACTATTCATTTATACGGCCTCGTATTTTACTATTCACCGTATTTCACTATTCACGTGTACGTATTTTACTATTCACGTATACGTCTCGTATTTGACTATTCATATATACATAGTTACTATTCATGTATATGTATTCACTATTCACGTATACGTATTTACTATTCATGTATACGTATTTACTATTCATGTATACGTATTTACTATTCATGTATACGTATACTATTCACGTATATGAGTACTATTCATGTACACTAAAATTTTTCGTATACGCCTGTATGATACTCCGTATCATACGTATTTCTTTCTTTTTCCAATATAACTTGTATTTTCATTAAAATACTTTAAGTATTGATTTCTCCTATACTTATTAAATTACGGGTATACCCCTCGTATACCTTAATTTATATACGGGTCTCGTTTAAACCCGTCTTAACTCTGTTTCTTTTACAACTTGTTTCTAAATTCTTTATTTAATTCCCTTAACCTTCTCATTAAACACAATAGTTATTATATTTTTTAGTTTTCTCTTAATCTCCATTTTACTCTTAATAAGTTCTAAACTTGTTATTTTTTTATTTCTAATTTCTTCCAAAGTCTTACTTAATTAATTCTTTAATACTTTTGGTCAATTACCAAAATATACCCAAGTTTGACCAGTCTTTTATGGTCAAACCCCCTAACTTTCCATTATTTACAATAACACCCCTAAAGTTAATTTAACTTAACTTTTTATTCCTTTATCCTTTTAATAACTAACCTTTTGCTACAAATTTTATTCTAGCTCCTCTAAACTTTTTACAAACTGTCATTGACCAAGTTTGACCATGTTTGACCAGGGAAATTACTATTTTACCCTTGTGGTCTTTTCTTTTATCCTAAGTCATTTATTAACCAATTTAACTCTAACTAATTTCTAATTTTCGTAACTAATTTTCCTACAGATTTTTGAACATCAAAAATCATCTTAAACATCTCTAAACCACCAGATTTAATTATCTAATGTTATAGTATAAATACCATCTTTTATTATCCTTAAAATATACCTAAAACCTTATAAATTCCTATAACACTTATAAACTCTTATAAATTGTAAACTTAATTCTACAATTATTTTCTCATCATTTAAACTCTCAAAAATACATATTAACTAATATATATTTTCGGCCTTGATTTTATATAACCAAAACTTCTCAAATTTTACATATTACTCTTAATTATACTAATTCCATTAATTTAACTAAGTTAGATAATTTTTCTAACTCATATAAAACCTCCTAATTTTTGGCCACCATATATATTATAGTATATGAATTTTTCTTGTATATTATGATAGCTTAAATTGAAGCTTATATCATAAGGAGTATAAATCTATTCTTAGATTTAATAAACATTAACCTTTAATAAGCTAAAAACTGAATATCAATCACCACAATTTTGGCAATAAATAATATGATGCACAATATGTTAGATCACATATAGATCAACAATTAGAACCTTGAAATAGGTAGTTGTAGGATTTACCTTGTATATTAACCTTTAGCTTAATATTAAGCTTGTTTTTCCTTAGGAATTTTGACAGCAATTTGCTAGAGTAATTGGCTCCAAAATTATACAAGAAGATGAAGAATAAGATGGGTTAGTATCCCATGCCAATCGGCTGTAACAAAAACCAAAGAACAAGAAGTTTTGAAGAAGGCAATGTTTTACCTCGAGAATCAAAGGCACTTCTTTGTGGGTTTTCCTGAGAATCTGGGGGCTCATGAGCTATGGTTGCAAAGCTCTTGAAAAGAGGATTACAACGAGCTATCAAGCTTGTGATATAAAGCTAGGACGAGAAAGTTATGATTTCTACAAGGCAAGGTGTTCTTTAAGGCTTAAATCTAAGAACATGGAGTTTTTTTGTGTTATTTCTTCAAAGAGAGGATGAGCTACGAATTTGGGAGCTCTCATTTGACAGGTAAGAGTCTCAATAATGATTCACTAAGGGGACAAGATGCTTTGGCAATTGATGAAAGTCTTAAGTAGTTGAAATAGTGAATTTAAAAGCAAATAGTGCCTTGGTGAGTGACCACCCAAGTCGGCAGCCTTGCACCTTATTTGACCTGAATTTTTTTGTTTCTCTAATGTGTTTATGTAATATTTGATACATTAAACTCATTCCTAATAACTTATACCATGTGATAGGTATGTTACAAGGCCAAAAATGCCTTAAAACACATTTTATGTGCTTCCGGGTTCACATTGATTTTGCAATTTGTTTTGGCTAGTTTAAATGTGTTCTTAGTACATTTACAACCTTTAGAAACTTTTTTCATGAAATATCATGTTGCTAATTCCAATTTAAACCAGGTCGTTTAGTGTTTCTCCTTGACTTATTCGTCAGTTTAGTACCGGTTTTTGTGTGGACTTGTATACTTAATTTGTGTGTATACGCTATGGCTCCTGTGACCATTTTATTGTTGTCCCCTTATTCCTTATTGGTATTTAGGCTCATTAGCCTTTTAGTTCCATGTATAAATGCTTAAGGCACATTTTTCCTTAAAGCACATTTTCCTTTAACGCCCATTTTTGTGCTCTAAGGTGCGTTTCCGGTTTAAACGCTAATTCTGCTTAATGTGTATTACTAATCTTAGAGGTATTTCACATTTGAAATCTTTTGGGAATTTATTGGTAGTTCCCTAATTTATTTATACTTTTTAAAACACCTTTTTGCTCCAATTGTTCCTAAAGCATGTTTAGGTGTAAATTGTTGTTTAACACTTATTCTGATGTTTATAAGGCACGTTATAGCCTTAGTATGTCCTAATTAGATAGTTCATTAATATATTAAGGTTTGAGGTATTTCATCTGTGATTATGACTAGAAAGATTAAAAGATAGAAAATGGAAAAATGATTGACTATTTGATTGTTTGAAATTGAAATGGGAGGTGGAACTTGATTTGCTAGCGATCAAGGGAAACCGAACACAAATTGGGGTGGAAGGATAGTTCAACACTGATGCTGATCACATCAGGGTTGGATGACTCTTGAAGCTCCCTATAAGTGGTCAAAAGTAATCACACTAAGAATAGAGGCAAGTAGCATAAATTGGATTTGGAGTTGTGTGACGTTTTAAAAAAAAAATCAATTGGGATTTGCTAAAAGGATTTCCTTCAAACATGGAAATAAGAAATAGTTTTAAAACCATTATCACCCGTCAATGGCTGCGGCCTTAAGTCTTGATGACCGGTAGAACGGTGGGTGTGTATTAGTTTTGAAATCACTGCACCGGACGAGCAACGGTCCTAAGTGACCGGTAGGACGGTGGCAGTGTGTGTTTTGTTTTATTTTTTCAAAGGCAGCGGGACGTGGAGAAGTCCTGCGTCTGGATGACCGGAGTGCCTAAGGATATCTAGATATGCAAACGTCTTGATCAGAACCAAAGGGACCGTGGGCCAGAGAGAGTAAGTGCCCATTAGTCATGAAACGGCTGTGAACCAGAAAGCATAAGTGTTCAACGTGACCAGTACCAGAGGGATCACTCGATATGGGAGAGGACTGTGTGCCTTCTTTATCTATAGATCGACCCCATGGAGAGGAGGAAAAAGAGTATTTTTTATTGCTATGCATGCAGTGACATGTTGTGTGGATGTGTGGTATACATCGAGACAGACCTGTTGAGTCTGTAAGGTTATATAGAGATTATGACCTTAACATAGAATGCCTGTGTGACTAACAATATTAGATTCACCAACTTTGAGGGCAAAGTTCTTTAAGGGGGATAGATTGAAATACCCCGGACTTAAATATGGTGATTAAATAATTCTAATATGATTTTTAGAGGCCTAATGATGCCTACAGAATATTGGTGAAGAAAGTAAAACCAAAAGAAAAGAGAAAACGCGTAAAAAGCACAAAATGTAAAAACGTGCGTTACGCAACCATAGGAGGTATATGACCTTTAATAGGATCCTAGATGGATTCCTAAGGCTTAATTATGCCTAAATAATATGTGAGAACAAACCCCGAAGAAAACGGATCCATATAGTGGATTAAAAACGCAAACAAAGTCCTAAAGCATGTTTTTCGAGAAAACCCAAAAACGTGACTTTGAGTAGTTAAATGGACTTATAAAAATTATATTTGACCATATAACTATAATTAAACATTAATGAAGGTCTAAGAATCATTAAAATTAAAGAAACGAGAAAAATCCAGAAAACGGGCCTAGTTAGTGAATAGTGTCAAACCGGGAAAATTAGGAGCGTTTCTTGTGAAAGACGAAAACACCCCAGCTTAATTGTGCAAGGGGGACCGGTTTTTATATGGTGACTCATCACCCTCTCCCAATTAATAACTAGCTTATTAGTAAAATAAGACAAAAAGTAGAAAAAAGGTACAAAACTACCTTTTTCTTCTCTCTCTCTTCCATTTCTCATTTCTCCCCCTCTCAGCTGTATCACTCCCCTCCCAGCTGAATTCTCCCCTTCTTCTTCTTCCTCACGCCAGCTGAAGCTCCTCCCATGGCTTCCCTCCTTTCTCCTCTTGCCCAAGCCATTACAAGGCTCTAAATGGAAAACAAATTACATATTCTTGCTCCTCTCATCAAGAGCTTTCTTTCCATGTTTTCAAAATCTCCAAAGGATGAAGATGACCTCCATGGGTATAGCCCCATTTGAGAAGAAAAGCTCATTTCCTGGAGCTAGTTCACCTCCTCTTTCATTTAAGGTAAGAAAAACAATAAAAGCTCATGTTTTCCCCACTTTCTTACCTAGCCGATTTTGGCTCCTTATGGTGGGTTGTTTCTTGTTTTGTATGAGCATTGTTCCAAGCTCTAAAAGCTTATTGGGAGCCTCCCTTGATTCAAGACAAAAACTTAATTTTAGAGCTCCAAAGGTAAAGCCCTAAATTTTTATGATTTAAGCCCTCTTCTTGAATCCTAGGGTGTTTCAATGAGTCTAAGTGTTTTTACTTAGTCCCATCCCCTCTTTGAATGGTGATTTAAAGTTCTTGGAAATTGGATTTCCCTTGGCCAATTTTGCATCAAGAGGAATGGAGAAGAGAAGGAAAAGAAGTGAAAAGAAGAACTTGGGAGCTTAAGGTAAAAGACTAACCTTAAGGGCTATCCTATATGTTTTAGAATTATGGGATGGGAAATTTAAAAGGATAAACCAAAATTGAGTTGAAAATGTGTTTTGTAGTTAGAAGAGAGAATTGTGAATTTATTTGTGATTTAAGGGCCTTAGAGCCAAGTGGTTTATGATTATTGCATTATAATGTAATTGGTGAATTGTGGATGAGATTTGGATGAATTGTGTGTTGGTAGAACCCACTATGGGTTTGGTTAGTTTTGAATTGAATTAGGTGATGAAGATGATGTATTTGGGCATGCTAGAAAAGTAGAGGGGTTATGGCGAAATTTCTATAGAAACAAAGTGGTTTAGGTGACTTTGAGAGTTAAAGTGACTTGGGGTCAACTATGAGTTGATAGAGATTTAATTGGTTAGTTAACCATCTTGAAATGTTACTTGGAGAATAGAATTGAGTGGTGCAAAAATCTGTAGCAAAAATGATGTTTTAGCGTTTTGAATTCAACTAGTGTGCATGACTATGTGATGGAGGATGGATTTGGGAGCTAGTGATGCAAATGTCTAGGAAGGACTTGGTATGGTCAAAATGATTGTGGATAAGTTGAAAACTGTCATGAAAGTGTTGAGAAATGCACTAGTGTGCATAATGTGCAAAAATGAGAAATGTGAATTTGTCAAATTGAGTAAAGATTGAGTAATGGTTTGATCAATGATTTAGGAAGGTTTAATGTGTGTTTAAGGTGTTATAACATGTTTGGTCCGGCCCCTAAGTCCCGGACCACCATGAATTTTCCACCGAGAGTAATGCTAGCAGCTGGTCCGGGACTTAAGAGGAGTACAAGGTCCCGAACCAGTTTAAAATTTCCACCGAGAGTTTTGTTTTGCATTGGTCCGAGACATAGGGGCCGGACCAAGTCCCAGACCACCCCTGAAATTGAACCGTGAGGATTTAAATGAGTTCTAATGATGGGGAATGGGATGGTTGAGAAGGTAAGAAATGGTGTCAAGCCAAAACAGGATACATAGAGCATCCGGCCGCTTTAGCCGGATGGAAGTAGAAACGTATAGGGCATCCGGCCGTCTGCAGCCGGATGGGGATAGGACTTAGGCAAAGCAAAGTATTATACGACTGATCGTCTTTGGTCAGTCAAAGATACAAGGAGGGGTAGAACCGTACTTACACATGTAAAATACAGGCTGGCACCATAAAAACCAGGCCCAAAATACTATAAATAGGGTGTACCCCCATGAAATAAAGATACGCAACATTTGCAGTCAAACCTACATTCGATTCCAATAGAAGCTCTCTTTCTCTCTCTACTCTTGTGAGACTCTATGATCGAGACCAGGTAATGTAGGATTGAAGATCAGATCGGGTCATGCTAGGATAAATGTACTGTTTCATTAGGATCAGATCGAAGGTTACTAGGATTGATATACCGTTTCATTTGGCGCCGTCTGTGGGAAATGAACAGCAAGAAGCAACCACGAGACCACCTAGAAACAGGGAAGTAATCTGTGACGATTTATAGCGAAAGTCCTGAAATAACTAACGACATTTTTTGCAGGATCGGAACACGAAAGATGGCTCCAAGATCAAAGAAAACACCGAAGAACGCTACCGGATAACAATCGCTCTGAAGAAGGAATGAGTTCGGAGATGCCAGAAGCCATCTCCAAAAAAAGATCTCGAGGACATGCTAAAGGGGCTAGTCAGATCCATCGACGAAAAAATTGTAGAGGGAAATGAGACTTTGCAACAGGAATTAATGCAAAGGGACGAGGAGTATCAGAGAAAAATGGGACGAAATGACTGAGGCCATTGAACAACTGAGAAACAGAGATTCCAGAGGCAGTAATGGCGAGGAAAGCAAGGATAGGAAGCGCAATTCAATCATTGACGAAGAAGAGATGAAGAAGATGACCAGATAGACATGAGCTTGTACCCCTTCTCAGAGCGGATAAGGAAAGCAAAACTCCCGCCGCACTTCGTCGCCCCGACGATTGAGAAATATGATGGGACTGGAGATCCCGCCCAACATATTAAGAAGTTCATGTTTGCCATGAACACTCAGGGGATCAGCTCCCTCGCCCTCTGCAATCTGTTCCCCGGAACGCTTTCGAAGAGAGCGTTGGGATGGATCTCCACGAGACCGCCACAGTCCATCACAAGCTTCAAGCAGCTGACCGAGGATTTCCAGCAATACTTCACTGCGAGTAAGAGGGTTAAAAAAGAAACAATAGAATTGATGGACGTTAAGCAGCGAAAAGGAGAGACTGTGAAGGAGTACAGCGAGCGCTTCCATAAGAAGGTCGCGGAGATTGATGATATCGACGAGAAAATCTTGATTAAGGCCTTTGGTAACGGCCTAGCCCAGCCTCGACTAGCTGGAAAGATCGCAACGAAGGCGCCGAAAACTCATGGAGAATTAGCTGAAATGATCCATGATTTTTTGAAATCTGAGATAGCGGAAAACAAGGCTAAAGAGCTAGCGGACAGCTTCAAAACCGCAGGGGTGCCGGAAAAGAAGGAGGGGCATGGAGGAAATGCCGGAAGGGGAGGGTCAAGGTACAAGCCATATTATGGCAAGTCTACCACCGGATCTTCCTCTCAGGGGGCACAACATCAGGGGGCAAGAACCATTGTCTACATTGACCCGGGGAAGTATGCTGCTGCAGTAAGAGAAGGGTACCTTCCCCAGCCTAGAAAGCCGCCGCAGGGGGAAATTCCGGTTACATTCTGTGAGTACCACAGGAACCGCAGCCACCGGACTGTAAACTGTGCTACCTTGGCCAAAGAACTTCGAGTCATCGAGGAAAATAAGAAGAAAGGAAAGCAGGCAGCTGGAGCACAAAGGCAATACGGCGGCCAACAGGGTAGTATCCAGAATGCACCTCAAGGGCGACAAGAGGAAGAGGTTCACCCCAGGCTTGATCCTGGCAAATCAGTGGGAATGATAACAGGTTTGTGAAGAAGGAGAGTAAAAGTTTTTTCTCCTTTTATTCAGGATAACATTCGGAGTTACAACTTGTAGCCTGCTTTAAGATAAAAATTTTGTGTCACATAGATTGTCAAAGATCATGTTGCCAAAAGGAGAAATAAAATTTCCATTCTTTTTGCATTTTTTACTATTAGCAACCCCCTTCTTTTCCCAAGAAGAAAGCTAACAAAACTTTCTCTAAGAAAACTCACAGGACTTTTTTCAGAGGTAGGACCACTAACCCCTAATGAAAGAAAAAGGCACATTCATCAAGTACATCAAGAACTCCCGGAGAAGAAAATCGCCAAAAAAGAAGGTTTTCATTCTTATAAAATCCTGTCTGAAGTAAAACTTATGAAAATATATCCTATTTTTAACAGAATTAGAGGTGTATTCGGACTCTATGTTGGTGGCGAGACAAAACGACAATATCTATGAAGTCAAAGAGGAAAAACTATGGAGGTACTTGCTCAAGGTCCAGGAACTAAAAGCAAATTTCCAAAGATGCGAGCTAAAACACCTTCCCCGCGAAGAGAATGTCGAAGCTGACGCCTTAGCCAAATTGGCAAGTATGGCCGAAAAGGTACCCAATGAGATATGGCTAGAAATCAGAACTTCCCCAAGTATAGAAGGAGCCCAGGTGTTTGCGGTGGAGACAGGTGACAAAGAAGAATCCTGGATGACTCCAATCATAGATTACATACGGCAAGGAAAGCTGCCGGAAGGAGAAAAGGAAGCCAGGATAATAAAAAGGCGGGCCGTATCATTTTTTATTGAGGATAACCAGCTGTATAAGCGATCTTTTGCAAGACCAGCACTGAAGTGTGTTACCATAGCTGAAGGAGCAGAGTTAATAAGAGAGATACATGACGGGCTCTGTGGAAATCACCAGGGAGAAAGGACCGCAACCCACAAAATCTTGAGACTCGGATATTTTTGGCCGAAAATGATGGAGCATTGCAAGGAATATATACGAAAATGTTGCAAGTGTCAAGAGCATGGAAACAAAATACATACTCCTCCGGCGGAGCAAAAATCTATTCTCTGCCCAATTCCCTTTGCTATGTGGGGGTTGGACATTGTGGGCCCATTCCCGGAAGCTTCGCCAGGGAGGTTCAAATTCATGTACGTTGCCATTGACTACTTCACAAAGTGGGTCGAAGCAATGCCTACTATCTCCATCACGGCTAGGAAGTCACAAGAATTCATCTGGAAATATGTGGTATGCAGGTTTGGTACACCGAAAGCAATAATAACTGATAATGGAACACAGTTCAATTGCGAAAGCTTCCGAGAATTCTGTGAAGAATGGAAGATCGACTTAAGATTTGCATCAGTAGCTCATCCTCAGGCAAATGGGCAAGTCGAGAATGCGAATGGGCAGATAGTAAGGGCGATAAAGAAGAAACTCGATGACAAAAAAGGAAAGTGGGCAGAATTGCTACCCCAGGTCCTTTGGTCGTACAGAACAACAGAAAGTGGGCCGACGGGAGAAACGCCTTACAGATTGACATATGGTTTGGAAGCCGTCATTCCGGCGGAAATTGTGGTGCCATCCATAAGGTGGGAATCATATGACGAAGAGGTCAACAATCAGGGGGTACAGGATCACCTAGACCTCCTTGAAGAAACCAGGATGGCCGCCGCAGTAAGGATGGCGAAAGATAAATCCAAGGTAGAAAGATATTTCAACAGGAGGATAAAAGAACGAAGTTTTGCCTCGGGAGAATTAGTTCTCCGAGAGGTTAAGCAACCCAAGAAGCTGGAACCCCAATGGGAAGGACCGTACATCATACACCAGAAGACGGGACGAGCTTCATACCGCCTAAAAATGGTGAAGGGTACGAATTGCCGCATTCTTGGCATGGAGAATGTCTAAAAAAATTTTATGTGTAAAAGTTATGATTCTTCAATAAAAAGGTATTATTTTTTGAAAAGAAGCAAAAGAAAGCATCGGCCAACGAGCCGCAGGCTATCATGCCTTGAAAGAAAAAGAAAGCATCGGCCAATGAGCCGCAGGCTATCATGCCTTGAAAGTAAGCACCGGCCAACGAGCCGCAGGCTATCATGCCTTGAAAGAAAAAGAAACATCCGGCCAACGAGCCGCAGGCTATCATGCCTTGAAAGAAAAAGAAAGCACCGGCCAACGAGCCGCAGGCTATCATGCCTTGAAAGAAAAAGAAAGCACCGGCCAATGAGCCGCAGGCTATCATGCCTTGAAAGTATGCACCGGCCAACGAGCCGCAGGCTATCATGCCTTGAAAGAAAAAGAAACATCCGGCCAACGAGCCGCAGGCTATCATGCCTTGAAAGAAAAAGAAAGCACCGGCCAACGAGCCGCAGGCTATCATGCCTTGAAAGAAAAAGAAAGCACCGGCCAATGAGCCGCAAGCTATCATGCCTTGAAAGGAAAGCACCGGCCAACGAGCCGCAGGCTATCATGCCTTGAAAGAAACATCCGGCCAACGAGCCGCAGGCTGTCATGCCTTGAAAGAAACATCCGGCCAACGAGCCGCAGGCTATCACGCCTTGAAAGAAACATCCGGCCAATGAGCCGCAGGCTATCTTGCCTTGAAAATAGGCATCGGCCAACAAGCCGCAGGTTCCTATACTCCATATCTTAAAAAAAAAATCCGGCTAAAAACCATAGATGACCATACTATGAGAGAAAAAGGTCCGGCCGAAACAAAAGTCCAAAGCCGCAAACCCCTTGTGTTATAGAAACAAATGCTAAACTGGCATAACTTGCATAAGATAACCATACGTACACCATTAAAAAAAGAGAGAAATATCACGGCAATAGAAAACTTGGCTCAAAAGAGTTGCTCCGGCAAACAAATAACTAAAGATGGTAAAAAATATAGCTTATATTTCCCCAAGGTGTGGGGAAAAACAGTTACAAAATATGATCATTCGGCAAACACAAAAAATACATGCCGAAACAAAAACTCCTCTAAAGATAAAAAAAACTTCTATTCTACTTTCTCTACAGCTTCTTTTTCGGCAGTCAACAGTCTATCGCCGCTACCAGCCACACTCTCAGAAGACTTGGACCTCCTGGAAAGACGCTGCATCCCTCCGGCAGACGGCAGGATGTTGCTTCCAGCTGGAAGGAATAAGGCTTCGCCGGCGCCAAAACATGTCTCTCCAGGACTGCGGCAAAACCTCTCGAGCTCCAAGAAGAAGTTGGACTTCTGGGCAACAGCCTTGAATTCCAGCTTGTTGTACAGATCATCATCCAGTAACTCTCCTTTCTCGAGAGAGTGATCCGAGACAGTCTGCTGGCAAATATCAACTATCTGGCGACACTGAGAAGCAATGGACTCCTTTAGATGGGCATTAATGGTGCCTTGCTTCTGTATCTCCTCCTGAGATTGCCAAGAAAATGACTTGAGCCTGGCCACTTGAGATTCAAGGGTCAGGACTTGGGCTCGATACTTGTCACGTTCAGAATTGGCAGATGACAGCTCCTCCTTAGCACGGGCTACCCGACCACTCAACTGAGTGACGTGCTTCAGTAAATTGGCAGAACTCAAGCCTAGCCGGAACAAAAAAAGAATAATAAGAAGAAAGGGAAAAAAGGAGAAACAAAAGTTGAAGGCCTGAAAGTTTACCATGGCCCGATGGCTCAGTATTCTCGGCTTGAGAGCGAGACTTGGCTTCCTCCAGCTCTTTTACTCTCTCCTCCAGCCTGGTCCTCTCTTCTATCAGGGCAGCTTTATCCGCAACAAGGGTTTTCTTCTCCTCTTCCAAAAGAGAGCAATCTCGGAGCAGAGACTGCTTCTCTTGATCAAAGGAGGACCTCGACTGCTCTTCCAGCGCGGCCTTTTCTTCCGATAGGCGATCAAGCTCCTGCATAAGCTTTTCTTTTTCCTTCACAAGGGCTTCATTCTCCCGTTGAAGAGTTTGCTTCTCCAGCTCGAGCGTTTCAGCCTCCTGCTTGAAAGAGTTCCTCTCCTGATAGAAAAAGGCCTTCTCAGCCTGAAGATTGTTCACTTCGTTCCGGTGCATAGAGCGCACCTGATCCAGCATAATGTAATGTCTAGGTCAAAGAAGGACCGAATCAGCTTATCCTTAATCAAGGGAAAAAGAGATGGTTTCATACCTCTATCAAAGTATTATCAGCTTCCTTGATCCGGCCTCTTAGAGAAAAGTTCTCTTCCCGGAGTTTCTTCAGCTGCAGCTCATACTCATCACGCTGACGCTCACATTCTCGCCGGGACAACTGCAGGTCTTTGTTAATTGCCTCAGTTCTCTCCTTTGCCTTACAGTCGATCTCATACTCAACTTGGTCAATGTAAGCATCATGAGAAGAGCGGGACAGCTTCAGTTCCTCTTCAACATTATTGGCTCAGCTTTCCTCATAGCGAAGCCTGGATTGGAGGTTGCCAAAGTGAACCTCAGCACTTTGGGCCATGGACATCACCTAAAAACAACACAATTCATAAAGTCAAGGAAAAAGCCAAACTAAAACAAAAAAGAAACACAAAAGAGATACGCATGTCAACCTGAAAGATTCCCCCCCACATCATGTCAAACACTTCATTTATTGGGAGGGAGTGCCGCATGATAGCATCTGCCCCCCCATCTCCGATCCGCAGCCTTTTTTGGTAGCAGTAAAGGTTGCCGGAGGAGCAAAGATCCTGTCTGGATGACCAGATCTCTTTATTGCCTCCTTCCAGATGGAGGAGTACTTGGCAGCATCACAGGTTATCAAAGGAAGAGGGTGCCCGCAATGGTAGAACCACCCTTCCTTTTGGGAGGGTCCAGTATAGGACTCCTGAGTAGGAGGGGGAGGGGAAGAAGAAAGGGAAGCTATGTAGCCCTCTCTCTGCTCACTCCGGAGCTCAGGACCCTCCGGCAAAGAAGAGGCTATGTAGTCCTCTCTTTGCTTACTTCGGAGCTCAGGATCCTCTGGCACCTGACGATACTCCATTGCTCTATCCCTTGCCGCATCCACGGCCGCAGCAACATCAATGGAGAATGATCCTGAAGCTTCGGGATCACCAGAGGTTTGTCCTTCTCCTGATGCCCCTGGCTCTGTGGCCTTCGGCTTTGATGTAGTTTTCTTTTTTAGTCTTTTCTTGGCAGGAGCGGGGACTGCCGCAATAATAAAAACAGTTAGACCAGAAGGTTGAAACTGGAAATGGAAGGATACTAAAAAAGGAGGAAAAGTAAAGAACTGGGGAAGGCGACGAAGCAACCAAAACCTTCTTCAGCCGAAGGACCAGCACGGAGGACTGTGGCCTCCAGGGTGTTTTCTTGAGTGGGATCTGAGGAAAAGTAACTCGTAAAATCAGGAAATTGCTCGCAAATAGGGGTCGGATGACCAGACTCCCGCCCCGGGCGAGAACCAAGGTCTAAACCCGAACCAGGGGTGAGGGGAAGGAGGACACGGCGCCCAGACTTGGGGCTCACGTGCCATGTACCTAACAGCCCGGCGTCAGCACGTTCAGGAGATTCTAGCCTCTTCTTTTTCTTTAAGTGACCGGCTTGGTCATCCCCAGCTTCTCACCTGGAGCGCTTTGCCGGAGGAGCACTCTCCAAAAGCTGCTCGGCCGCATCAGTAGCCGCATCCAGCGTGTCATAGTAATTGATTTTTTCGTCCCCATTCTTGAAGGTGACGAAATTCCAGCTATGAAAGGGGCCGATCTTGTCTCCCTTCTGGAAGAAATCTACATGCAACATGTCAAAACAATAAGAAGACCGATAGGAATGACGGAATTTGTACTAAGAGTTAAGGGCGCTTACTGTGATATGTCTTCAGAAAAGACAAACGTTCCTTTGTAAAAAATGCCTCGACAGTCGGCGATTTCTTGCTTAGCGCCCTCAGAACCTTCGAAATGGGCAGCTCAGCCGGAGGGGTTTGGGGGCTGATTAGCTGACCTTTGCCAACCTCAGCGTAGTATGGGACGCCCAAGACTCGGCCGGATGGAGGAACAATAACGAACCACCGTGACCCCCACTCGTGAGCCTTCTTGTAGTCGAAGAGGGAGTATCCGGCCTTCGCGATGAGGGCTAAGCTATCCGGGTCAACCTAACTATGAAGAATCGAACGAAATCAGTACCCTCCGGCCGAATTTTGCTTCCCTCGCAAAGAGAAACAAAGGCGTGGAGGTGCGAAATGGCCTTTGGGTGAAGGTGAGCGAGAGTGCAGCAGCGGCGAAGGAGGAAGCCCAGCACAAAAGGGTGCGGGGGAATGGTCAGACCGGAGCGGAAAAAATCAGCGAAAACTACGTACCCACGGCCAAAGTCGTCGTTAGGGTGAGAGTCGGAGGATGGCAGGAAAATCTGCGTGCCAAGCGGGGCTTCGACATCCCTGAGACAATCACAAAGGGAGGAGTAATTAAGAGAAGAAGGAGAGGGTTGACGCCCAGATCGGAAGGGTCTTGTGGACTTCAGATACGAGGGGCGAAAGCCGTTAGAGGAGCGAGAGCCCTGAATCGCCTCAATGGCGGGCGGAAATTTGGCAGCAAGTTTACTCTGTTTTGCGGAGGAGGAAGACATTGTCAAGCTTGACAAAGAATCGAAGGGCGACGGCAATGAAAGACGAGGTAGCACACGACGACAGGGGGGCGAGAGAAGAAGAACGGTCGAAGTAAAGGGCCAGTAGAAGAAAGAAGAAGGAGCTCAAAAAATCGGGCTTTAAGGAAAGTTTTTTCCCGCTCAAATAAATAATATATATACATGTGCGAACAAAAAGTATCCTTTCTTTGCAGGGGAAGAGAAAGAGCCGCACGCTTCCTAAGAACGCTTCCAATGTTTAGTCAAAAGAAAGACCCTGCGTATTCTACACCGAGAACAGGCGGAGAAAATTCAAAAAGAGGATACGAAGCAGGTTCGAACCACGAGCTACGCACATGACCAATAAGAAGTTCCTTTTCTCCAAGTATGAAGAAAAAGAACTTGTGGGACTGGGATAAGGAAAAGACGAAGCTCAGACGGACAAAAAAGCCTCGGAATTAGCCGTAGTCGCAAAATTTTTCGTCAAAACACAAACACATAGAAGTTCTATTTTCTTCACCAAAATTCAGAAAGATAGAACTTGTGGGACTGATGAGAAGGGAAGAAATGGTGTCAAGCCAAAACAGGATACATAGAGCATCCGGCCGCTTTAGCCGGATGGAAGTAGAAACGTATAGGGCATCCGGCCGTCTCCAGCCGGATGGGGATAGGACTTAGGCAAAGCAAAGTATTATACGACTGACCGTCTGTGGTCAGTCAAAGATACAAGGAGAGGGTAGAACCGTACTTACACATGTAAAATACAGGCTGGCACCATAAAAACCAGGCCCAAAATACTATAAATAGGGGTGTACCCCCATGAAATAAAGATACGCAACATTTGGCAGTCAAACCTACATTCGATACCAATAGAAGCTCTCTTTCTCTCTCTCTACTCTTGTGAGACTCTGTGATCGAGACCAGGTAATGTAGGATAGAAGATCAGATCGGGTCATGCTAGGATAAATGTACTGTTTCATTAGGATCAGATCGAAGGTTACTAGGATTGATATACTGTTTCAATGGTAATGATGTTAGATGATGTTTAGGACTTGTTTGGTGACATGTAAAGGTCCTTAGAAGTATAAACAAGTATGAGAGTGAATGTGGAAGTTGAGAACTTAAGAACACTTGAGCAAAGCTAAGATTAACGGGATAATGGGGTTAAGTACGGGAGTAATAGTTGTTTACATACCGTATTGTCTTGATGCTAATAGAACCACTTGAAATGTTATCAGTGATTCGAGAATAATCCGAGGAACGTAAGATGACACATTAGAGTAATTCCATGGTGAAAGGTATGGTTTTCTTACAACTTGTGTCCTACCGAGTTACGCTCGGCTTGTGTGCTGCTTGTTATGTGTGCCGACCTAATAAGATAAAAGCACAAAAATGTTTATTGCATTTGATATATATATGTATATCTTGATGCCTGTTGTATGTGCTAACCCTCCTTGCTTGAGTATGCGATCTAACTGAATATCGTAGATCAACTCACATTAGGACAACGTTTGGTTAGCGACTTGTAGAAAGAGTCGATACACAAAGTAACTAAAACGTGGAGAAACACGTAGGAAGTCACAACTAGAGAATAACTGTAGTTCAACATTATAAACTCATGAGAAAAAGTAAAAAGAGAAGTACGGGATTAGTAAACTCCCTTTTTAATGTGTGTTGAGTACAATGATAATACAATTTACGAACTCACTAGAATGTGAGAGAGATGCATGGGACTAGAGAACTCCCTTATAAAGATAGTCGACCTCCTATTGGGGCAACCCTTAAATCTGAGAATACAAGAACTTGAAAATTCCATAAGCTATTAGATGACATCGAGAGTGATGATTCTAGACTAATATACATAATTATGTTAAGACTCAATGAGAGGAGTGTTTGGGAATGTGATAAGTCCGAGAGAGATTCGGACGTATTTGAAAGAAAGAGGAACTAAGAGTAGTTCCGGTTGCTAGTTGAACCTTCCCACTATGCGAGACCCGGTGTAGGGTCGAAACCGGGGAAGTAAGACTAGAACTTGGAAGCCCGGTGGTGAGTCTTGTGAATGTCTCTGCCCGGAGGTCATGTGTATTGACTTAAGAATTATTCAAGAGAAGAATAATTGAGGAAATAAGATTGAGAGATGTAGTGTCTATAGAACTAAGAGAACAAGAAAAGTATTCAAAGAGAATGGATAAGATATTGAACAATGAGAAAGAGGCATTAGTGAGGTAGTAACCCTCAAGGCCTAATGAGCAAGATAAGTAAACTAACTAACTTAATGTGTTAGTTGCGATTGTATTCCTATACTTGAATACTTGATATAATGCGAGCATGTTGTATGTTTACTGCACTTCATGTTATGATTTAAATAAAATCAATCGCATGCTTAGACGAGAATTAGTTTGGTGACCCGGTAGTAGCGGGTTGCACGACTACCATACCAGCAAAGGTGTTGAGCCCTTTTGGGGCCACCCATTCTATTTCAGGTACAATGAAGATGATTACTGTTTGTGAGTAGGACGGGGTTGCTGCTATTGCATGGGTAGTTTATTTACTTACATTGTAATTGATGTATTGTAAGACCGAAATGTTATCGACAAATTGAGGATTGTATAGACTCGGAATAGTGTTGTATTAAGGATTGTATGTGACTTGGTTTAGAAATAAAATAATGAATGTATTTATTTAAGTACTAGGGTATTCCGGTCCATCAGACCGTTACTGTATTTGAGTTAGGCCTTGTTAGTCCCGTGGGTGGCTAACGACATTGTTTCACCCACCGTTGTGTTGGATTATCCGCTGCGAAGGTATTGATGAATGAGGCAAATAGATGTTAATGTCGGGATTAGCGGTAGGGGTGTTACAGAATAATATCAAAATTAATGAATCATATTCATTTTAGTGTATCATCACAAACATATAAAAATAAAAAATTTAAACAATAATGTAATACAAAACAATAATTGGTATGTATGAAAAATACATGATTCACCATTGAAGATTTAAATTGCACCATACAATAATAATAATACACTACAAAAACAATTGATTTTTTATCGGTTCCGAAGTTTGTTATCTAACTCACCACTTATTAGTTAATGAATCATAATTTCAATTTTAATGAATCATAATACCAAAGTTAATGAATCATATCATCATTTTAGTGTATCAACATAAACATATAAAAATAAAACAATTAAACAATAATACAACACAA
The DNA here is from genome assembly GCA_023374045.1 of Limonium bicolor. Classification (NCBI taxonomy): domain Eukaryota; kingdom Viridiplantae; phylum Streptophyta; class Magnoliopsida; order Caryophyllales; family Plumbaginaceae; genus Limonium; species Limonium bicolor. The sequence goes on from CM041777.1 coordinate 293,009,882, forward strand.
AATAAATTTGGTATGTACGGAAAATACATGATTCATCATATAAGGTTTAAAATACACCATACAAAAATAATACGCTACAAAATAATAATAATTTTGTATCGGTTCCAAAGTGTGTTATCTAATTCACCACTTATTAGTTAGTAAATCATAATATCAATTTTAATGAATCATAATATCAAAATTAATGAATCATATTATGATTTTAGTGTTTCATCGTATACATCTAAAAATAAATTTTTTCAAAGTTGCCAAAACATATCCATGTCTGGTCTTGTTTTGAAGAGCTCGAATTTAGGTGAACAATGATATAATTTTTTTTCATTTTGGATTTATATTCCAAAAAATACATTCAATTGAAGTTAATATACTAAAAAGGCAACTCAGTCAACAAAACAATCCAATCAGCAGCTGACTGGACTACCAAGTGGACTGGAGCGCACAATAATAGATGCGGACGTGCCGCACCTATGAATTTGCGTAGACTAAGATAAATGTCAAACTTTTACTTGCATCTGGCTTACACGTCTGGATTTAGGTATATCTACATCTACATATTTTTATTTTTTTACTGAGTAATTTTGTTTTAATATAATATTATTTACAATTTAATACTAGTACATAAAGAAGGGCTTGGATCCTGTGACGGACTAGATTCTTCCGTCCCTGACGGACACATGCAAGAATTTGAGCTGTGTGAGGAAAGGAATCAGACACACAAAAAGTAATTATCTTACCTTTTTTTGTTTTTATTTTGAATGTACCTGTTGTGAACTCGATAACTATGAGCAGGGAATTTCCCTATTTAAATACATCGGCCACCGATCCCTAGAATTAAGAAAGTATTGATTTTTTATAAAACATTTATTGCCTTTGCGTTTATCAATTATTTAAGCTCTATAAACTGATAATTTGTAAGAAAATATTCTTATATACTATGATTCGATAAGAAGGGTCAAAGGAAAGTATACATAACAGTTAGTGTCATCTTTTCCATTATAGTGATGGAAACGATTATAGAAGACATTGTACTGTTTCTAATCACCAGTGGAAACGTTATAAATTATCGTTGATACATAAAATCCAAGGTTAAAAGAATACGTAAAATCGACACCCATAACTCATTTGATCAATTCCAAATGTTTATGACTTTCAGATTTATCAATCACTTAAGCTCTATAAACTGATAAAGGTAAGAAAATATTCGTATACATAATGATTCAATAAGACGA